>JAQQZY010000029.1:19938807-19954002 GCA_030068375.1 Ostorhinchus rueppellii
TCGCCCTTAAGTAGCTGGGATAGGCTCCATGCGACCCCCATGACCCTAGTGAGGATAAAGCGGGTATAGAAAATGAAAAAAAAAAAAAAAATGGTTGATTTGTTTACATATATTGGAGTGCCCTGTTTAAATTGGCAATTTCTTTCACCTACTTATGCTTGAAATGAAGTCTGTCTCAGCAAATCTAATTTAATACCTTTTAATGCCACTTTAAGCAAATTTAATGCTCATATCCGACTGCAGATACAGTTTTATGATGGTTTACCATCAACAAGCTTTAACCAGGTACTGAATAGTTCCTCCTCTAATCACTTCTGCTGAAACTTGCATTTTCCCATTTCTCTGACATTTGGTAATACTCCCTCTGCTCTTTCACCACAGCATGAGCACGCTCACAGCATGTTGCATTCCAAGCATCTGGAGTTGCAACTTTCTGTATTGGCGATAAGGAATAGCCAATTAAATGGTTCTGCCTGTCAATCATCACAATATACTTCCGATCAAAATGATTAAATGTTTACATAAACAAAATAAATCGTGAACAACAATGCTTTTTATTCCCATCAAGTGTATTTAATTTTTTATTACCTCTGGACATTGAATTTAATGCCATTGAAAGGCCTTAATTTTCACAAAATCTACTTAATTTTTAATGACCCACAGAATCCTTGCTATCTATCTATCTATCTATCTATCTATCTATCTATTATTTCTCTTTTTACCTGTACATATCTTGTCCACTTTCAGCATAATGGCTCCTCTGTCTAGTGCCTGCCTCCTGAAGACTCCACAGAAAGTGCAGTTATTCTTCAGTCCCACCTGCTTCACTATAGCATCCATAGTCCAGCCGTACAGCTCCTCATATGACACAATCTTCAATGGTAGCTCATACTGCTGCTGGTTCCTCTTCACTGTCTCCAATGAGTCATCTCTGTAACCAGTGATCCCCTCGTCCACTGAGAGGAGCATAAGTTCAAGGCCGTAGTTGTATCGCTCATTCAGAACCTTCATTACGTGTGCGAGCACCGTGGAATCCTTTCCACCCGAGGCAGCAATTCCAACAGTCTCCCCATGTTTAAATAGCTGTGCAGCCACAATTGTCTGGTGCACCTCCTCCTCAAAAGCCCAGAAGAAGCATTCCTTGCAGAGGGAGTGACCAGTTTTTGGACGCTTCAACACAGCACGCTTCTCAGCACAGCTGCTGCAAAGGACAGGCATCTTGACTGTAAGAATCAAAACAAATGTAAGGTTAACTTAGTTTGGAAGTGTTTCCCAAACATTTTCAATTCAAAAACTAACCAGTGGTACAATTCACTAAAAAAAGGTAACAACATAGCTTAAAATTTCACAGTTGTTTGCCATTTGATTAATGATTAAAGCCTAGTTAGTGTTAGTTAGTGCTTTTACTATTATATACAGTACTTTTAGATTTTTACATACTGGTAACAAATGTATTTACTGCAGAACTTTCAAGAAGACCTAGAAATTTATAGGCTATAGTGTGGGGTCAAGACTGACAGGAAAAACATCACTACACTATAGCAGAAAGTAATAAGTTGTTTCTAATTGTAATTTAATGCAATTCAGTCTGACATAAGAAATACAAAGCAGTATCCTGAATAAACCTCTACATTTTTCTTTCTTTTGAACTCAGCGCAATCAAAAAACAACAAATATATCATGAATACATTCATATCATGCATGTGCCTTTTTAAGTCGATATTGTACCTTATACAGTTGGTGATAATGATGTACTAAATATTTCAATAAAAAGTCTACTAATATCAAATAGATAAATAAGTATATGGATGCATACACTGTCTTACATTGAACTGCATATCACAAAAACTGAAACTGCTGACAACAAATCCACAACTGACAATAAAACAAGGAAGTTCCCATTTAAAACAAATGACTATTGTGGTTTTACGCGGATGCTTGAAGAAGCTCATTACTTTTCAAAGCCCCGATGGCAAAATGTTGGCTAAATAAAGCTTAATGTAGCTTAAGGCAAAAGACTCTGCTCTGTAAATCTCAGTAAGAATCTTTTGTTTTTAACAAATACACTTGTAAATTACTTTATTTTACAAGTCTACCTCATGCAACGAAGTAATTTAGTTACCAAGATACACCAGGTGCTATAAAATACAGCAGCACAACTGTCTTGTTAGCTAACATTTTAGTAACCGAGAGCTAATAATCACATTTGTAGAGGAAATATGTTCATACCTATTTTCCGAGAAGCAAAGGTCTGACGTGAGAATGAAAAAACAACAACTTAAAAAATGTAATACTCCTTACTAAAATAATATTAGTGTTAGGTTAAGTAAAATAGCATGTGAATGTTTCATCATGTGCTAATAACCTGTCTGCAGTGGAAACAGGAAGTAATTGTAGCCGTTATCCCCTACACCGCCAACTGTCGGTCGGAGGTGGTCAATGCAATAAAACCGAAGCAGAAAACTTAGAAACACCCATATGGCACTTTTATTGACCAATTATATTTCTTTCTGTTTATTTCTCTAGGTGTTGGCGAGAAAAAAAAGGTGAGAAATCACAAGTTAAATGTAAGCAACAAGGATTTATTAATTTGCTTCAAAGATTGTCACTACTGCAACAGCTGCAATAGGTATCAAATTGCTGTTTGATGTAGATGAGGCAGGGATAGGGAGCTGGTGTTGGGGGTCACAGGGCTGCAGAGGTCAGGGTTGATGATAGGAAAGAGTCAAAAGCTTAGCTGACAGGGTGGAAAGCGCCCCTCTGATGCCACTGCATGTCTCTGATGCGGCGAACTGACTGAATCTGTGGAATCTGGGCTCCGAACTCAGTGTTGTCCTTATACTCGCCCTTTTCAAACAGGTACTGAAAACCTCTGTAGCCTGGGTACTGATAACCCACCCAACTGGTGCACCAGGAGCAGAGAGAGGAGAGAGGGGCAGACAGTTAAACATAAGAAACCATCATCGAAATCATATGTTTTTCATAATGATGCTTTGAAGGGGGACTCACGTTCCACTCTGGACTCGGACAGAGGAGACCTTTTCCTGGTAGCCATGTGCATGAAAGCTGGGGACATCATCATCTATGATTTCTATCTTCTTTCCTGCAAAGCTGGGGTTTTCATAAAGGACAATCTTGTGCTCCTGGCTGTCCTGAGAGAGCAACATTTCAGTATTAACCAAACAGCTGATTCACTGTAACACAGTCATGTTCATGTAACGGTGAAGTTTGCTTTCTTACAACTTTAATCGGGCGGAATGCAGTAATGGTGTCACTGCGCCTGCTGTTTGTCCAGGAATCCCAGCGAGGATACTCCCCCTTCTCAAACACATACTGCTCCCCCTTACAGTTAGCCTGTTCATATCCCACCCATCTGAGAGAAAGAAAAGAAAGACAGCTGTAGTTGGTGCAGGACAGTTTAATGTGTTCATGTGTTCTGTTTATACCTCCCTCTATCCTTGATTTTCTCTGCTACTGCCACTAGTGGAGCTCAAAATAATTTTCTAGCTTTGTGTTTATCTCTGCACAACACTCACGGTCCACACAGCACCAGTATGGAGCCCACTTTCTCCACGCCTGCTTCCTGGAGGTTGTTACAGGGACCAGTCAGCTCATGGCAGCGTCCCTGGAAGTTTTCCTGCTCATAGATAACCAGCTGGACATGGACAGAATACAAGGACAAAAGGATGAATCAAATGTTGAGATTTCCCGAACAAATCAAAGGGTTTTAAATTTATATATGATAGTTTGCAAATGAAGTGATGAAGGTGCTTGAATAATGGAGGTAACTGTCAATCAAAACTGAAGATTTCTTTTTTTACATTCACTCACCTTAAATGCACTGGTGCCTGGCTGCTGCTGCTTTGATGCAGGGTTCTGGTGGTCTGTGGCCATAGTGAAGGATGAAACTGAAAGGAAATTAGAAAAACATTGCAATCAGTATTACTGAGAAGCATCAGTATAACATCCATACCTAAAACCTCTGCTTCAAAAAAAAAAAAAAAGATTTCCTTCTTGTTTTCTCTTTTAATCCCAAACATGTTGCTGAGGTTTGAGGCCTAACAAATACTAAACTCTAGGCATACAAACCATTGTGATCTCATTAAAACAAATGTTTAATTACTTATTTTATAAAATGAAATAGAGCATGGAGGACTGAACCCCTTACCAGTACCTGTCTGTGCCAGTGTGTTTGTGATGGCACGTTGAGCTCAATATATATGGGACGACCAGGGGTGGAAACTCTGCCAACAGTACCCACAGTGTCCAAGCCAGCGTGTAGATCGGCCTGCCATAGGCCCAGCAGACAGAAATGAGGGGTCACTGTGTAGACTCCCCCCACCCCAGGGTGTCACACTCCCACAAAGTTATTTCATTAGTTGTCAGTTTTGTCCAGCCTGTCATTGTTCGATATCCACATGATTCAGCACAAACAGTGCCAAGAGTCCCACATCTACAATGAGAGAGAGAAGGACAGTAAAAGATGAGTTTTACTCTGCTGTAGAGGGTTGGACTGATGTGAATAACACACCAAATAACAGTTATTTTTAAATTATTTTTATTTTCTAGTTTATTTGATAGGGACCATGCATATTCATGAACATTGCTGTACAAAAAAATACACCCATGTAAATATGCCAGAATTATTAAAAATAACTACTTTGCATCTGCAGCCCCTTGGTTTTTCTCCATGTTTTGTTGATTGTCTAATTTATAGATGAGATTATTTATATTTTAAATAGTCTACTGTTTCTGAACAAAAAGCTGCTCCAAACTTTGAATTTATGAGTCTGATCTGTGGGCTGATGTTTCCATCACTGAAGTGTCATTCAGCTTCATTGTAAAATTTTCCAGGTTGTGGTTTTAACACCTGTATGTTTATCCTGGGGTCAAACATTGTTTTGCACTCTGAAGTCTTAGATGACAATGATCATTTATGATATATTTTGCATGTAAAAGACAAATTATGAAGGGGTGATGATACAACACAATGAAGATACATCTATGAAGCCATAATCACATAGGTGCACTTCTCATCGGCTCACTTTCAATAACCATTTAGTGCAGTTTATTATTTTTAATGCAGTTTATTGGTATATGTACTTTAGCAGTTCTTTTCAGGTGATAGAGCATAGAAGCTTCTATGAATAGGTTTTTATGGTAATTTCTTATCATATATTTTCATCCCATTCTGCCTTTGCTGTTGGTTGAGTTGATAGTAAGTAATAGAGTCTATACTTAAACCAGCCCTCATCACTATCAGTACTGTATCACAAGTATAATCCCCTAAATATTTCTGCAGATGCTGAAATGGCCATGCACAGTGATCTCTGACTGTGAATGCATTTTATGAAATGGAAATGCTTGTGCAAACGGCTACTTTGTAGTTGTACTTGTCTGTATACTTGTATGACTGGAGTATAATGAAGTAGAATGAACTGGAAGTAAAATATCAATCAGTATAGACTGCAAGGAACATGGATCTTCTAAAACTATCTTGTACTTAAAATATACCACTAAGGTCTCCTGCTTTGCAAAACAGATAGTGTGGCATGCAGTACCAGTTTTTGACCTGAGCCAAATGATGTGTTTGGATGAAATTATCCATCATAGGATCTATTATTAATGTTTATTACCTTTATCGTACCATTATTTCAACAGACACACACACAGTACTGCATGGGACGACACTAGTGAAACTATTTTTGCATATTCAAAGTTTAGTACTAAGATTCATGTTCCTTGTTGTAAGCTTTACGAAAAGCCCAAGAAGAGCTTTAACCATGTGTCATCTGAGAAAAAAAAAAAAGATGTCTGACATATGTCCAAAGAATGTTGGATCTTTGTGCCAAGATGTTGAACTGAAAACATATGCTTGTCTTCAGATCCATAGTGATACATTTTAGTTGATTGCAGATTAGCTGGATGTATTCATTAATGGCATGTGAGGAAGCGCAGCGATAAAGAACCACTGAGGACACAGAATGTACAGTGTTAAAATGTTGTGCCACTCAATTCTCTTCTGAACTGTGTTTTGTGTGGTAAGTTTTGACATCATGTACTAAACGTCGCCTCAGATGCACCATTTTATGTCGTCATATAAATTGCCATCATAACCGATGTGAATTACATTAAATTAATACAGGCGTTTCAACTGTTAGCCCGATGACCACTTTATGAGAATCACTGACCATCAGATGCACAATGATAACTATAGAGGGGAATGCAGTGCACTCTGTTTTAATAGCAAGCATACATACAGTATGACATCATTTCCATTGCTGTTAAACAGATGCGTTTCCACATATTCACTGAATCAGTCATGTGCTGCTAATGCTGAATGACTAAACTGAAAACACAAGTAATAAAAGTATCACACATGACTTCAAATAAATTCAGCTCCAAACACATCTGCACTTTGAAATATTTTCCAAATGTAGGCTGTGTTTTTTCCACACAGATGTCAATTTTACATCTTTGATAGTGTTTTTATCTAAAGCATTTATATCTGTTAATGCCATTTCCATATTAACACATCCAGTTTGATTTACAAGTATAACATCACTAACAAACAGGGCCAACTCCAGGTCAAACAAGTTTTATTCGCCACTGAAACATACATGGCACTCCTCACTGGGCACAAGCAGCGTTTGCCATGGTTAGATTAGGGCAGAGGGCAGGCACTGTTGGCAGCGTAGGAGGGGCTGCAGGAGGGGTTGGAGGCAGATGAGGGTCCTGCTCAGCTGGCTCCAGCTGTAGCGGGGGGAGCAGGAGGTGCTGGGGCAGGGTCAGGGTCTGGGGTAGGAGCAGGAGCAGGGTCAGGAACACTGAAACAGCCCCTCTTGTGCCACTGCATGTCCCGCACACGTCTGACAGACTGGATCTGGGGAGCAGGTGCCTCCCAGTCATTCCAGTGCTTGAAATCTCCTTGCTCGAAGATGAACTGGCGCCCCCTGTAGCCTGGGTACACATAGCCAACCCATCTGAAAGAAGAAAAAACAAAGGGATTTTTGCTTGACATTTGGGTCGGTTAAACAGAAAAAAGAAAGAAAAACAAGCCAGAGTTTGAGGAAAGAGAGAAAGAAAACACGTCTTACGTTCCGTTAAGAGCCTTGACACTCGCTACACGATCCTGGAAACCATGACCCCACAAACTGGGAACATCATTGTCAAGAATCTCCATCTTTCTCCCAGTAAATCCAGGGTTCTCAAAGAGTTGTAGCTTGTGCTCAGCACTGTCCTAAAGAGTAGAGAAAGACAAAGATACTTCAGTTGTGTCCTGTAGCTGCTGAATTCTCAATGCTGGTGTCTATGATCTGTGTGAGCTGAAAGGATCATTCGGATCAATTACCCACCACTTTGAGTGGCCTTAGAGACAAGAGAGAGTAGCTGTTCTGACTGTTGGTCCAGGTATCCCAGCGAGGATATTCTCCCTTCTCCAGAATAAACTGCTCCCCTGCAAACCCATGGCAATCATAGCCCACCCACCTGAGAAGGAGACAACACAGATGGACTTAGATCCTGGAGAGACACTCACCACATCAGACAGATGCAGAAGGATTTTTAAAAATCTTAGTACATATGAAATGAAGCCATTACTTACGGTCCTGATTCAACTATCACAGAGCCAACCTTTTCAAGACCTTTCTCAGTCACATCTTTACACTCTGCAGAAAACTCTGCCTTGCAGCCCTGAAAGTTCTCGAACTCAAACACCACCACCTGGATCAGACACACATCAACCAGTTACTAATGCAGTTCAGCTCCCATTTTGGGAAAATTTGGGTGAAAAAAATCCCCATCCATTGGTTTGTATTTTCTATTTAACAGATACTAAAAAGAGAGGAATGTAGTTCACACTAACATACTGTGCCTCTTTACCTTATATGTGGCTCCAGCTCCACCCTGGCTCTTCCCAGCAGCCAGCTGCTCTGGGGCACTCTGCTGCTCCGACATCCTCCTGATCCACTGCTCCTCCACTTTTGGCAACAAATCACCATCCATCAACAATTATGTGCAAAAACAAACAAAACGAAAAAAAAAACAAAAAAAAAAAACAAAGGTGAGGAAATCTTGAAGTACTGCAAAACTTGCATTTGTTTTCAGAACTATTTTGTCTTATGCCTAATATTCCAATACATTTACAATATCTGAATATAATTAAAAAGCCTAACATTCCTTTAAATTCCAGGATACCAAAATCCTCCAAACCTGTGTTGTCTGCTGCAGTGCCGTCTAACTCCATTGCTCTGGAGTAATTACAGCGACTGAAAATGATCTCTTCACAGTGAGGCTTTTACCTGGGTATGCCTGCTAGGATGTGGTAGTGTCCCTCTTTTTCTGTGCCACTTGGTGTTTGCTGGGGTTGAGCCATTAGAGGGCAGGAACAGGGGGGGTATTTATGGTTTATTTCTGGCCACAACAGCAGAAAAGGGGGAGCTGTTGATACAGCAAGTCTGTCGCTCACATTGTGTCCGTAACGCTGCCTCTCAATAGGCAGCTGTGTTGGCACACGCTGCCCTGCCCGTCCGCCTGCCTGCCAGCGAGCACTGTGTGTGGGCATGAGGAGAGAGAGCCAAGAGGATTCAGCAAACAGCCCTGCTCAGCACAAACACACACAAACATACACACTCTCCAACTTACACCAGCCTCAATCGCAAATCCAGGTTCAACACATCAAGATAAATGCGAAAAAGTGGACACAGCGGCTCATGTCAAGTAAATTTTATTAAGAATGTATTCACTTTAAGACACTGGCCAGAACAACACAGTGCAATATACATCTTTACTTTCAAATTAAAAAAAAAAAAAAAGACAAAGACATAAAAAATAAACCCTCAAATTTATGACAAAGTAAAACATAATGTACACAGAAACCAGGGAGAATCACTCCAGAGACTCAAAGCAACACATTCAATTGCATTGCACGAGCATTCAAATGACTTCATCCAAATACAGGAGACAAGACATGGCCGACAAGAGGGGGCAGATCAGTGCTGTAGTGCATCAAGTGACAAAGTGCTTTATAGAACAGAAGCACAGAGAAAATGGGTGGATGGCAAACATCAAGAGGAAGATTACAGTCAAACTGGAAAAAGCAGGTACAATTTTTTAATATACATGGAGCAATGTGAAGGTTTGTGAGTGTGGTCCTCATTCAGACATGGACTGTACAAACTGTCATTCCACTCCACCTGTGTTGCCAACACCCCATTACCCTGGGCCTGTGATTTGAGCAAAGCCTGATTCAAAAGCAAAGATTGTGCATGCACATGAGGACTAAACAGGCGCATAATTGCACATTTGGAGAAAAACATACACTATCCAAACATGATTGTGGAGTGTGAAGGGTATGAGGCGAGTGTATGGCTTATATGGATGCTTGTAGCTACATTCATTCAAGCTAAGAAGAAGACAGGCTGATTTCATTAAAGTTTGAAGAGAGCGTTTGTGCTGATAAGGAGTGTGCATGATTGGAAGATGTAGAGTCACTTGGCCAAAAGTCTCCCATCCCTCTTTAACAACCACAAATTTATTTTTACACAAAAAAAGTTACACAGTATGCAGCAAATTGTGACACTGTTAGGGTGTGGAGTGTATCAAAGTAAAAGGCCTTGGAGCCTCTATTGTACTGATGCATCTTAGTTTTTTCAAAACTAGCTGTCTCTGTTAAATCAATGATACAAATATAACATCTCCTGATTACAGTTACTAACATAATATACACTCCCTACTGATAATCACATCAGCAGGGATTTGTTCACTATGTTCAAGAAGGACAATCATTATTAGCCTCTGAAATGTTATCCTATGGCAATGCTTGTGACTCCCTCCAACAACCTCCTAAGACAGATGACATACACATATATATGAACAACTTGAATGCACAAGTCAAGTAAGGAAACTAAATGCATCTTTTGGAGAACTGGCTGGATTGTTCACCAGTACATGATGAAACGCGTCCCGTACAAAGGTGCGATGGTCCCACAAATTAACCATTTCCTGAAGTGCAGCCTGACAGGAAACAATTCTCCTTCTGCTCAGTTTTCCTGGTCCCTGTTTTAGTGTTCATGTCCAGTCCCTTCTGGTATGGAGGAGCTTCCACAGACTGAAGCATAAAATGGATAAGCAGAGCAGCCTGATGACTTTTTTCCTGTTGCTTTTTTTCTATTTCAATAAAAAAGGCACCATGCACATTTATTGACCCAGATGGGAAGAGAGCGTAAAACAAAATGAAAATACATCAGCAGCAGTAGATTTACCACTCCTGCACTCTGGGTCATACATTAAGGCTTCTGTTTCATATAGATTCATCTGTTAAGGCATCCTATAGGGAGGAATGAAGAAATGGGTATTAAAGACGCATGAAATGCAAACAAAAAAATATGAACTGTGAGGAGGGAAAAAAAAAAAAAAAAAAAAAATACTGACCTCAATATTTCTTAGCTTTCATTTTCATACTGACTCAAACGCTTCTTGGATTTTAGTTCCTTCAGCCACTGGGGTGAGTCCTCTTCACTACAAAGAAAAGAGAAAAAGCGCTGGTAAATGGAAACAAAGCTAAATGGATAGGTTACCTTAGAGAAAATATCAGCTCTTCACTTCACCCATTCTCTTTTCCACCAGGTGGGGGCAGTACACGCGCTGCCCGTGGAAGGAAGGGTGACTTGGGAGAGCGAGAGATCTGGGAGGGAGAGGGGGTAGATGCATCCATCTGATTGTCAGAGTCACCCCTTTTCTTGAGCTGGGCCTGAAAACAAGAATTGGGTTCATTTAGGTGCATTTGTTTCACTCCATTTCACAGTAATGCTTAAGCAGTACTAAATACCATCACATAGGACAGATTAGTTATCAGACAAGTTATTTGGTGTTTTGGTCTGTATGTGGCACCCCTGTGTTTAACACCCCTGATGTAAACACCAGGGCTGAAAAGTCCTATTGTAATGTGTGTGGGTGATTATTCAATTTATGTCATTTAAAAATGTCAAGTGAAACATGCAAACTTAACCTAATGTCAAAAAATACTACACACTTTAACCTTTCTGCTCTGTCACTATAACAAAAAAATACTGCCACACACCCAAGGCTACATTTGTCCCCCCCCCCCCCCTTTTCATGCAATTATCATTCTAAAGCCTCCTAAATTTGGACCTGTACATTGTAACCTTTTGCAGTTCTATCTACTTCAACACAGGCCAATATCATGATTAAGATTCAATTAGTGTGCAGTCACAGTAAACAGTATATTCCATTAAAACATGGCAGTACTACTGGACTGAGGAGCATTCTTTTGACATTTACAGAGCAGTGCCTTTAGAATATCAGTGTGTTTGCAGCAGTAAAAGCTCACTTTTAAAGCTGAGGGGTCCATCCCAGGAAACAGAGCGACCCTCTGAGGCTGAGAGGCAACAGCAGGACTGGCATCAGCTCCTTTGGCCTGGTCTGCAGAGCCTGAGTCATCGTTTTTAGACTCAGCCTTCTCTTCTGTCACAGGAAGAGCACAACAGACATGTGAGCAAACAGACACTTGTAAAGACAGAAGGTGTTAGACATTCAGTCATTTTGGATGCACATCAAAGATAGTGTTTAGATCTAAAGGTGAGATACTGACCTGTCGAGTCTCGGTAAAGCCAGTCCTCAGCTGATTCTTCCTCTCTGTCGGCCAGTGCAGCCTGGGCGGCGCTCTGTCGGGCAGCTCTGGTGGGTCGTGTCCGAGGGGCTCGTTTCTTTCCCAGTTGGGCTCTGGAGCGCAGTGCACTGGTGTCGAGGAGAGTGGTCGGAGCCTGAACGTCCAAACACAAAAACTAAATGTAAACCATGAAAATTTTAATTCCATTTCAATATTCGTTGCACATTTTACACCAAACGACTTGTCTTGTGCTCTTTGCCATCTATATCTTAGAGCCAGAAAAGGTGTTAGAACACAGGGTTTATCAAATAAATCCTAAAGAACAAAAATGTAAAAATAAAGTCCAGGTCATTAAAATCAACTTGGATATTTTTGGACTCAAACACACAAACAGCAGCTCAAATCAGTAAACCACCTTCCAAAGTTGAATTTTCATGATAATCTGTTTATACACAGAAAGCTGTCAGTGTCCATTATTAGATAATCCACACCATGCACCACTGACGGTATTCATTTTTACATACTATGTGTACATAATGTGGACTAGGTCTGAGTTATGTGTTAAGATGAACAAAATACAAAACTAACCATGTTGCCCTGTCTTCACTCCCTCTATTCAACCACTAACTTTATGCCTTCTCAGCCACAACTGCATGGACCCTACCACCTACCCAGGTAGGAGAGGGGTGAGTAAAACATGACACAATGGATAATTAAAAAATCATCAATGTATCATTTGGTTTCTTTGGACATTCACCTGACATATGAGCTCACATAAGGGTAAATACATCCACATTTAAAACAATGTTAGTGTCTAAAGAAGTCTTTCTCCTATCCTGCCCCAACTCTCCTGTGATCAAACCTCTCAATAGCAGTGACCTAATCATGCAAACCTGTGCCCACTCAACCTAATAAGCAGCTCAACTCCAACACAAATGCCACAGCAAAACAACCACGATAGAGCTGGGCTTCATGAACTTCAGTATTCTTTCTTCTGTACAACTACATTGCATATGACTGGAGTAACACATTCACACGGAAAGTATAACAAAAGCTAATCTGTTGCATTTTGAATTTTCAGGCGCAAGACAGATCTCCAAAGGAATATTCAAAATTTTTCACAATTTTCAGAGAGCAAAGTCTCAACTAATCAAATGAATTTGATATACTGTGGTGTCCAGCTGTAATACTGCATCTCCAGTTTCTGTAAAAACTCATAATACAACAATAATAATCCAAAACTGACATTAAAATGAGAGCAGGCATGGTGAAGTAAAAGAAAATGTCAAATAAAATGTTATCCAGCTTTATCAAAACCTCGTCATTCTCAGGAATTTTAGGTTGGAGGTTGTTTTTTTTTTTTTTAATCCATGTACCGAGGGGGGCTTTAAAAACCTACAGATAAAAGGAAATGGTCACCCAACCGACCATTTCCTGTGAGTCACGCTGGGTGACACTTACATCAGGGAAAGACAGTGTCTGGCTCTCCGATGAGGATGAGGGAAGGACAGCGTCCACAGTGTCAGAGTCCAACAGTGAGGTATGTTCACCAGGCGTGTGGGGTGGAGTGGGTTTCCGAGGTGAAGGGCTGAGATTACTTTCAGAGCTGGGAGTGGCAGGTGTCAGGCTGGAAAATGAGAGGATTGTAAAGACTTTCTGAAAACAGCTGTGCTGTTGTTGTTGTAACCACAGTTCAAATCTAATAAGAGTCTGAGTCATAGGTTTCTTTTTGTTCCCGGCAAGACATCACTGTGGGAAGCTATGATTTGGATGATGCAACTAAGAACACACTGCAAGCCTCCTCTGTCACCATGACTGGACTAAACAAAAAAGTCTTCATATATATACACATTATAGAGCATCTGAGAGACTTGAGTTTTTATTGCAAGCAGGTGGGTTCTGCTCCACATGGCAATAAAACAAATGGAAGAAAAATACTGCTCATCTTTAAAGTGAAGCTTAATGATGTGATATTACTTCCTGACCACAGGAGGTCATTGTTAGATTGCAGTGATGGCAGCTGGCAAACTAACAGTGGATATGGAGGAGTAATCTGTATATTAAAAAGCTGAGCTTGGACAGTTTTAATTCATTGTAATCTATTTCACTGAGGAGCCAAGATCATAGAACCAATTCATCATTACTTTCATCTAGGTTTGAGGTTAGAGGTTGCAACAAAGTTGAAAAATGTTAAAGTAAATATTTTAAGGACAATTAAATCATGTATTTATGGTTTAGCACTGTACACAGCTTTTTCTCCTTTTCGTTATTTTTTTGTCTTGCACATGGGTTATTCTTTGCCTGGGTGAATATTCATTTAGTGCCTTTTCTAAAGTAGTTTTAGGGCATAGAGCCAAAAACCAATATCAAACTGTATGGGTTTTTATTTTTAACTGCTATGAATGGTTTGTATTATTAATGATATGATTAATTTCAATGCTATTATATAATCATCTACTAGTTCTTATCAGTCTTTTATTTTAATGGTTGTCTTATGGTTAAAATCAGTACGAAGTGATGTTATAGAATCTGGAAGACAGGAAAGCTATTTACAGGATAACAAGGTAGGTACATGTTAATTTAACTCTACTAGCTTTAACTCTCTGCTCCATTAAAAATCAACCCAGGCTGGATGATACGCACAAAAAACCCCCAGTCATATTTCCATTATTCTGACAAATTTGACTTTTGACTGTATTTGCAGGCTTATATCTACACGCTGCTGTACAAAACAAGTTACTTCCTGTGTAGGATATGATATAGCACCACAATACTACTTTTAAAGTTGACATTTTTCAGTCTTTCTCAAAAAGATTACCACTCCTGCAATTTGGACATCACACTTGGCCATGTTGTGATAATATCTGAAAACATGTTCAGCTATAAACCCTTCCAGATTCATTCCAATCAACCATCACACTGCAGGGTAGGTATGTAAACATTGGCTTGTATTTGGTGCATGAACACATCAACACAAAAACACCTCGTGATTTGACATTGGAGACACTGACTGTGCATGTACCTGTCATCAGTGCGGAGCCCTGTCTCCCACGTCCCGTACTGACTGTCAGTCTCATGAACCGGTGTCTCAGAGTCCTTCCCCTCATCTTCACCGCTGACATTTTGCTTCTGCTGCACCTGAAATCAGATAAGAGCATGTTAATCAGTGGAGAGGAATAAAAAAAAGTCTGTTATGTTGTTATGTGTATACCAGAGATACCAAATCAGTGCTTCATGATGGCATCTGTATGACAAACCTTCTCCCTTGTAAATCTGAAACAGTGAGTGATAATTATATGGCATGTAAAAGGGGAGTTGTAGTGAATGCCAGCACATAACAAGTAGTGCTAACAGATAAATCACACTCATTGTCAGTGTGATGTAAATATATGATCAACACATTGTAAAAGACGACCTGAAATGCAATTTCATGTCAACAGTAAATTTCTCACAAACCAATATTTCTCTTAAGACCAACTAGATTCATTTAATTATTTGGGTGAAAAAAAAAGATACTCAAGGACATATGGAAGAGGATTAGGGCCACTGGGGAAATTTTTTTTTTA
>JAQQZY010000029.1:19955794-19968746 GCA_030068375.1 Ostorhinchus rueppellii
AATAAAGTGTATCTGACCTTAATATTTTTTTTCCCCCAGTGGTGTTAATTCTCTGCCAAAAGGACAGTATTCCCAGCTTTGTGGAATAAAAGTATCCTCAAAATATTTAATTCAGGTAAAGAATATTAAGTGTTTTGAGTCGATGTAAGCAGTGTATCATAGATAGATATCACATTTTAATATTTATATATTATATTGAGATGTATAGGCATTACTGTATTTAAGAGTGTTATTGCAGATAGCAGGTTTTTCTCATATTGTACAGGCTCCATCACTTCCAGTAAAAAGCTGGCATTGCTGCTAACAGAGCTACAATGTGTTGCGGCGGAGCAGCCAGCAGTGGTCAAACAGAAAATGAAAGGTGAAGGGATGAGTTAATAGAGACAGGACCAGAGCTGGAACAAAGATGGTGGTGGGTGACCGAGTATGTGTTTGCTGTCTACCGAACCATGCTTCTTTTAATGAGGCCGGTACAGAGGA
This sequence comes from Ostorhinchus rueppellii, assembly GCA_030068375.1. Lineage (NCBI taxonomy): Eukaryota > Metazoa > Chordata > Actinopteri > Kurtiformes > Apogonidae > Ostorhinchus > Ostorhinchus rueppellii. The sequence continues at coordinate 19,956,275 of JAQQZY010000029.1, forward strand.
CATACTGTCTCAAACCACACAGAACTCACAGAGGCAGGCCTGAGCATGAACTGATAACCCTGGCCTATATAGGAAAAAAAAAAAAAAAAACACAAAAGAAAATCCTTCTGTCCTCAAAGGTTGCCTGAGGCGTGGACAGAGAAATGTGATCCACCTGGCTCTGTGATTGCTCAGGTTCCTAGACCATGAGAGCGGTTCAGTCGTGATGTTTATATGAGCGGCGACTGTAGATTAGAGCTCTCGTTCTTGAGTTTCATGAATGCGGTCCCTGTTTTCTTTGCCTCTCTTGCACTCCTTTGCGGTGCTCTTGTATCTCTGTTCTCACATACAGTACACAATGAGCTGGCAAGAGCAGCTGAGGTAGACGGGGGTTGTGAGAACTTTTGATTAAAGCAGCGCAACTTAGTTTAGAAGAAGACGAAAAAGAACAGCAGTGCAGGATGTCATTCATCAGCCGAACCTTTCCCTGACAGGCAAAAAGAAAAACACGGAGCAGTGAGAATGGCATTGAGCACGGCTCCCTGCATCTGAGAGGCTACTTCACATCAAGTTCATCCTCTTCAAGGCTTTACAACAGAGACTGTTCTGTTCAATTTGACACCACAGGGTCAAAACACTTAGTCACCTGCTATACCCAAAAACAATGGATCACAATACCTATATATAATCACTAAAGGTCAACCCGTGGTGGGTTTTTACAGGCCAATACAACAATACTCCGTCCCAAAACAAGCTGATTAACTTGCCATCAAGATGTATGGCCCTTCCTCCAAATGCTTCACCACTGAAAACACATTATAGAAAACACATGATGTCTGAAATCAACCACCCTTCACTCTGTCACAAACCAGATGATGAAACTGAGTCAGTGATCATAGAATAGTGAAATAAAACATCAATCACTGAACTTCAAACTGTAATAAAATAAATGTGCAACTGAACATCATACTACCTGTAATAAAAAGGGTGGGAGGAATTTTCAGTTATTGTAATACCATGCAATTCAATTATTACTTGCTATAGAGAGCAAAATATACTATTGTTGCAGATCAACTCACCACACTTATTAAAAAACCTAAACATCCACTGTTGACCAAAAGCATCTACTGATCTAAACTGTTTAATCCCTGTTGATCCACTAATTCTATCAATGTATGCAAATAATTGGTGTAAAATACAGTTTTTCATCTTTTCATGGTCATCAGATATGACCCATTTGGACATTCAGAGGCTCTGTAGTTACCGTGGAAACACTGTCATCTTCTACAACATTGACTCCCCAGTAAAACCCATGGAATTGGATCTATGACAGTGGATGGACACACTTAGTTGATGTTCAGTTAATGATAGAGTTTGATGAAAAAGTCACTTTTTCTTCAGTTTTCTCTATTTTTTCATATAACAATCCTCAACTTTGCTCTAAGCTTTTATGAACAGCTTCATGATCAGCCAATTAAAAAAAAAAAAAAAAAAAAAAAAAGGAAAACAGATGATTTTCACTGGAAAAAATGCAAAATTTAGAAGAAAATACTATAGTAAATGGCGATAAGTCACTTAGGAAAGGTTAAATGGAGAGAAAAAAAAAATCATATGGGAACTGCCACAAAAGTCACATTGGATCCTTATGGGTTAATTGGTCTACAGTATCTTGAATAATCAGGGAAGTTAGCATGTAAAATATTCTTAAATGAACACTAAAAAACTTTTCTTTAGCTTGCAATTACATGACTTCCCTGAACTTTGCATTTTCTTCACATCTATGCACTTCTGCTTATGTTATGCTTTCTGTACCTTCTAATTTGACATCTATATCTCATAAAAAGGTTATATTTAATCTTATGTTATTATTTAAAGGGTCAGTGTGTGTACTCTTCAGTTGCATCTAGTAGTAGAAGCTGTAAATTACAAGACCAAAACTCACCTCATCTTTCACTACACCAACCAATTAACATGTAGCAAATGTGAAAGACCCTTGATTTGGGTTTTTTTAGTCAGAGTAATATGCAACTCTGGTCCTCACTCAAACAAAGTAAATGGCTTAAAAAGAAGATGAAGTCTGTTATGAGCTTCAGTAGACATAGTTAACGATCTATTGACCTACCACTTCTGTAGGTAGAATCGGCTCATTCTAAGAAAAAAAACACAATGACTCTTATTTTTGACTGATTACACTCGAATGAAACATAATTGCCAATATTATTCTCCATTTTTGCAATTTTATATCCCTATAAAATCCAAACATTACACACTAAACCTTAAATTATGACATTTAATCCCTGTTTTTATATAAACATACAGCATCATTACATAAATTCCACTGGCATATCAAGTGGTTTTTAAGAACAGTGAATAAGTAATCGTAAAACTTGCTCAGAAACAGATAAATGATATTAAAACAAATATATTAAATACGTTTGAGTGATTGTCCAATTTTCAGGGCAGATTAAAAAAATTAAATGCAACACCTGTACATGGACCACAACAACAACACCTGCTCTTCTAGAACATACTGTACAAAAGATTATCATCCAGGCGTCATGTACAAGCAATGCAGAAATAAGCTACTTTTGTGGCGAGAAATGCCAGAGACATATTAGAGGTAGTCTAGAGACAGTGATGCTGTTACATAATAGTACATTTTGTATTTACACATGTTTAAAAAGTAATTCAAGGCTTTGTTTCAGGCACAGTCTAGCACTTTAAGTGTCCAGAGGAAGGAAAAAAAAAAAAGCCAAAAACATTTTTCAGTGGGCTATGTAACTGTGACATTCCTGCTGTAAATACTATTTCAGGACCTTGGTATTATGTATCCTCCTGTTTTCTTTTACAAGTTGCTGCATCTCCGCTATCACTGCTGTCAAAATGCCAAAAAAATAAAAAAATAAAAAAAATAAAAAATCCCAAAACAGGCCTTGTAAAACTCTGGTCATAAAAATTCCTAGCCTGTGTGTGGATAAACATGCCCTCACCTGATCATCACACAGAAGGAACATTGCCTTTGCTTGAACATGTTGCTGAGGCACCATTATAAAAACAGACTTACAACAAGCTCCTCAAAGTATAATGTCATGTTGAGCCTTGATCATAATCTCTCATCGCAAATATTATTCACTCTACTGTTTTGGTTTGGTTTTGTCTGAATACCGTTAGACTATAATGGTTTAACGGCCAAACAGTAACACCAAAATACTGTGTCTGTGCTGAACTGGTACTTACTATTATAAACTTTAAAGACATGAACATGAGAAGTGGGAACATGATGGAGGCCGACTGAACCAACAGGTTCAGTAGCAATGATTTACAGCTGTAAGGAGCCAGGCTTTTCCTTAATAACATTAGCAATAGCCAGCTTCCCCCAGACGACGACAGGAAGGGTGTGTCGAAGGAAACAACATAACAAAGAGCGGATGAATGAAGGATGAAGGAGAGAAAGGGCTGATCACTAAACAGGGTTGAATGACAATCTGAGGAGGAAGGGGTTGGGACGAGGCCTTGGAAACTTCTACCTGATAACAGGCTGATCTCTGGGTGCTGCACATTACCACTGACACACACGTTGGACCAGACACAAAGGTATATGAACCGCTGTATCACAACAGTAAGGTGGGGAAAAGAACAGGGACGCCGTTTAGGTCCATGTAAGATTTGGTAGTTGGATTTTCTAGTCAGACAGGTATTTTAAAAACATGAGCTAACTCTTTTATGTCATTACCAATTCATTTGGCAGTTACTGATTAGTTGTTTAGCTTAGAAACATTCAGAAATGAGTGACAAGTATCCATCAGTTAAAACACTTTACTCCTGTCACAGCGACTAGGGAAACCAAGAAATATTAGGCCTAAAACTTACAAAGCTGAATTAAAAGAATTCACCAAAAATAAAACAGAAGCATCAAGAAATGTTAACATTTAGTGAAATACCTATACACTTTAATGACTTAACTATTGTTCAACTAAATGTACACTATGTACTTTGTTCTGGTTGGGGTGTCTATGTCAAAATAGTAATAAAGGCTGTATTGGTGGTAAATGATGTGCAGGGCCATAGGAATCATCACTGCTGATGACAATCTATCTGAAATGATTCAGACAGACAGAAACCACATTTACAAATGTTAATTACCTCCTCCAAGGTGGTTATGGTTTTGCTGGTGTATATCTGTTTGTGTTCAAAATAACTTGAAAAATTTTGAACAGATTTGGATGAAATTTTCAGGAATTATTAGAAATGGGACGAGGAACAAGTGATTAAATTTTGGTAGTGATCCGGATCACTGTCTGGATCCAGGAATTTTTTTTAAAGCTTTCTTTATCATTGGGAGATAGGACATGACAGCACTGTCATTCAGTGCCATCTAGTGGAGGAAAGTACAAACACTACCTTGGCTAAGGTCTGCGCTCTCCAAGTGCTTTTCTAGTTCATTTTTGGAATTAGTTTTATTTACCATGTTTTAACCCCTTTCTTGCATGAATAATGAAAACCTTAGTCAAGATATAGTTCCTAAGTGTTTTTATTCCTCTTTAGGCACGAAAAAAAACAACAAAAAAACAATGTGAACAAGGTTTTTTTTTGTCCACTCAGCCTGACACCATGCATTTATTTTTTGAACCAAAGAAACATGCATTTAAAACCTACTATCAGAAAGTGATATGAAAAACTACGTAATAAAAACATTTTTCATGCTGCTAAACAGATGTTTTCCCACATTTTATCATACTCTAATACTAGCTATTATTTACATTATGATGATAAGCCAAAAAAAAAGAAAAAAAAGCCAAAACTGTTTTGCTTGTTTATTTACCCTAAATAATATTACTGCAGACTCAAACATGAAACTAAAACAACAAAGTCCATGAATATAGAAGACAACAGCTGTAGAATAGCTGTCCACTGTAGTGACCACTATGCACGAAAGGGTTAATGTAATTGTTAGTATATGGGGTATGAAGACATTGTCTGAAACTATGACAATTCAAGTACAGAGGTCAGAAAAAGATATAACATGGGTCTAGTTTATAAATGTAACATATTCAACGCCTACATAGAGTAGACTTTCCATGCTCTTACCACATTGTTACATGTGCACCATGAAAGCTCCTGTACTTTTCATTTTTTTGGGTGTGCTTCAGTTATGGCAACATGAAATAATGCCTCATCCAACTTCATAGAGAGTCTACAATTACAATAGAGAGGAGTGAGCAGCAGGAGAAGATGTGCTTTGTTGAATTCTGCTATCTTTCCTTACTTGAGTCAACTTTTATATTGCATCATTGCTTTTATGTTATGTACATACATCTGCTTGTCTCAATTTTAACTATGCTTCATTTGACTTTCAAAAACTTTTTTTAGGCAGAGAAGAAACAGGCCATGTAATAAAACAAGGCTGTTGACTGATTTTGACCTGCAAAGTAGACACTGAAAATCTGACCATACTAAATTAATTTTAAATACATTTATAAAAGTGAGTTGCCTTTTTGTTTTGTTTTTGATTCATGCATCAAGTGAAAAGTCAAAAGCTTGTTTATTCAGTCTCAAAAGAACATCCAATGGCTAAAACATGCTCAGCCTCTGTACTGTTTTCTGTGAAAGAGGAAGTACAGTCCTCTAAAGCATCTAACAGATGGTCTCAAATCACACCAAAGCAAGCGGCCACTGTAGATATAATAACGATGTTCACATGAGCACAGAGTCCAAGACATAACTTTATAACTCAGTTAACAACACTTCAGAGTAATGAATGTGAGTGTATGATGGGACATTGATCAGTGCTGCAGTGACATTCAATCACATTATATTTGCACTGTCACCCCTCACCATTTTCTATAGAACTGCTCTAATATATCTGGCTATGGTGGAGTGGGAAAGTATGTTCAGTGTGCACTCATGGACTCAGGCAGTAATCAATATCAATATCCTACTGATATTCAAAAACAACTGCTCCCATGAGGAATAATCTCATGTCAACAAATGGACTTTCTAGCCGCATGTCAGAGGGCTTACATTAAGACGATCTCTGCTGGGAAAAGCCAACAGCGCAAGTGTTATTCTTTTATTATATAAGTGGTACATAGAGAGAAAGGCTCACGGCTGCACAAAGAGTCTAGTAAGAACAGAAGGGAGGAATGTAAAAACCTGACTTGGCTTAAGACTTTAGCCCAGTAGAGAGCACTGGCCCTGACATGAGTGTGTGTTGTGTAGCACCAATATGCATGAACTCCTTTAAACTTTAATAGCATCACACTACAGAATTTATCAGCTTGCTTAAAAGGCTTATTGAAATATCCATCAGGAAAATGTTTAAAGATATGTATACGAATATTCACATGAAGCTGATGCTTATGCGTTACTTTCTTCCCCATGTATCTGGGTTTAATGTTAAAGCAATGGAAACTGATACAATATTTATGTATATTGTTGCTTATTTTGTCATGAGTACGGAGGATGCAAAGTACAATTTTTCTCCTTGCCTTTTTTGATACAAAAAGTCGTGAGTTTAATACTATATTTTTTGCGACTGCACTCCTCTTGACTGTTTAGATTGACATGTTTCCACAACTCATGATGCTAGGCCACTGATTTCACAGCTTAGTTAATGCACACAGTTGGATGTTTATATTTATACAACATCTGATATGACACAAATGTCATGTGAATACTTAAATGGTCTAGAGATTTTGTTTCTGTCATCCTGCAAAGTTAGATGACATTATAAGCAACTGTAGGCTATCATATGTCAATATCTTTATATATCTGTAAAACGATAAGGGGAAAAATATCATGTTGATATACTGAGTTGCGAAATAAATATTATCAAAGGTTATACTAAGTTGGCCATAGTCAGAGAGAAATGCCTGACTGAAAAGCTTCAGTGTTGTGAACAGTGGCCACTGTGCACGTCACTGAACGGTTACTAGCCTCCTGCCATTACTCACAGACTTCACTTTGGCCCATTTTTACCCCTTTAATCACAGACACCGATGAGCAAGACTAAGCATGACATATGGACACAATGAAAACACATCTTATCTTTAGAAGTTGTGACTCATAAGCAAACAGGCGTGACCTAAAGATAGGAAGGACTGCTATGTATCCACAACCCTACATGGATTTCTAAATCAGTCCATTACATATGGCACTGAACAGGTTAGATCTCAAAGCAGAGGCAAAAAGCAAGTGAAGTGAATAAAGATAGAATGAGATATTTCTTACTTTTTTCTTTAACCATGCTTAATCATATCCTTAGAAATATGCATTGCATACAAGAGAATGACCTGAAGAACCAGTATAACACCAGCTTTACTACAGAAAGAGACAGACAAAGCCATGTTTACACTTTAAAGAAGACAATATAAGATGAATAAGTGATGGAAAAGAGACAGAAGGATGAGAGGCAGCAGAGGCTGTACAGGCAGAATAAGTCAGATGAGTACAAGACAGATGGATAAGTTCCTAACATGTTAGAAATGTTTGGCTGGAAACCAAATTGCTGATGAAGGAGCAGCTGTTAACTGGATGACATTACAGATCTGTGCTGGTTGAACACGGAGATACAGAGAGACTTCCTAACTTAAGTCTAAACAATGTTAGGTTGTGTCAATAGTGAACACATCCTATGTTGGTTAGTTAAAATGAGGAATGGAAAGTGAACTATGCTTCCCTGAAGTGTGTACTTTAAATGTGTGTTGCCTTACAGCAGTGGGTGTGTTGGGTGCGGTGCGCCTGCGTAAGGACAGACGTTGCTGGCTGCGCAATGAAAACCTGCGGATGGACTCCCTGCTGCGGGAGGCCAGTGAGCGCAGAGAGTTGGTTCTCTTGAAGTCCCCAGTCCCATCCTCTCCTCTGCCTCCCCTCTCCACCGAGCTGGATAAAAAGTTGAGTGCTCCATGAAGGGAGCGACGAACATTCCCCACCCATCCTGACACCTGAGAGTGGGCCACTGACAACTTGTCCCCCAGATACTCCATCACAACCCCAGTACAAGCAAGACCAGCTCTGTCAGTATAGTCTCCAAGCCGAGCTGTGAATTTTGCTATCACAGCAGCAGGGAAGCATTAGAGTCTGTTCTGCAGAAATAGCAGTCCAGGGACAGTGTCCTAGGTGTTCACTGATGTGTGCTGCGAGGTCAATACTGCAGCAGTGCAGCGTGTTAGAAAGGACAACAACACAGCTCAGTCAGTCAAACGTAGTGATGACGGTGGTGTCTGCTGCTTACAGCACTGCAGCGCAATCAACGACAGCCAGTCCCTGACCATTACAGGACCAAGCCTCTCCTCGGCTTCACTTCTAAATGGCTGTTCTGCAGTGCAGTCCCACTGAAGAAGTCAGGGCTCAGTTTCAACTCATCCCTGTCAGAGCTCCATTCTGTCTGCTTTCAGTGAATTCTAAAGCTTTCTGTCTATTTCCAAGCCCACAGGATACGCCTGCTATGATGCACCTGGCACGACAAGCCAGTGGGCACGTAAAGGTTATGTAAGGTTGGGCTGAGCCCTGAACTTAATATTAGTTGTGTGTGACTCTAGTATACAAAACAGTCCTAAAATCTACCAACAGGTTTCTCATCCATGTTTCTGTGGCTCCAAATGCACAAGTGAAAACTAGAAATGAACAGGAGTCACATGCGTTAATAACAATCACATCCTCAAAATTTACATTTAAGCCTGATACAACTTTTAGTTATCCATTTCCATTATATTTGCAGACTTGAAATGTTTTCTTAATGCAGCTTCGAGACCTTTTCCAAATTTCAAGGCACAAGCTTGTCTGTCTCACTCTGACTCAATTACAGCCAACCTGACAGATCTCCCAGTACTTGTGTTGATGTGTCCCGTCCAAAACAACAATCCAGGTTAAAAGTTCAAAAATCCTTTCATCTGAGAAGGCTTACATACCCACGGTGCCTGGAACTATGCTATCTCTTGCAATAAAAATGGTGCAAGACAGCTGCTGTAGTCATTCGTATTCCATAAGGAAAACCAGAGGACAAAGAAGTAAAAAATAAAGGAAAAGAGGAGAGACTACAGTGGTGGGGTAGTCAGATCCAGAGGAGAAAAGAGGAGCAGAGACCAAACTGTTCCCTCCTTGGCCTTTTCTGCAGGTACGGGCAGGTAGGAGAAAATGCGTCAGCAGAGCCTCTTTCTGTACTCCGCGCTATAGGACTCACCGTCAAGGAGAAACTGGGTGGAGAGAGGGAGTGTGGAATGAAGTCAGAGAGAGTGAGAGAGAATGGGAGGTCCCTGATACAGACCGGGAGGGAGAGGGGAGGGTGATATATGTTCTGCGGTGCTCTGTCGCTCCAGCCTGTTTCAATTGCAGTGCAAGATACTGTAGTGTCACGGCCAGAGCAGAAGAGGAGGGTTGGAAATAAGTGCAAAAAACAGAAAGATAGATGCTATTAAGAGGCAGAAAGAGAAAGTGAAGATAAAAATGTGTGATATAAATCCACTGGAATGAACACAAGTGCAAGATCATGTTAAGGAGAAAACTATAAATAGAGTGATTAGACATGCATGAAAGAGAACACTAAAAAGACAGGTGCAGCTTCACCACTGAAAAAGCAAATGAAATGCTCATCGACCAGTTCATCCACACAATGCAGCCAAAACAAAGAATCACAACAGTCAGTCAATGTTTGTTTAAATCTTACAGTTAGACAAATGCAAACATTAGAACATACATGGGAATACCTCATCTTTCAATAGCCTCAGTGAGCACATTCCCTAAATAAAAGGAAGGTTAGGTAACTCCAGACCCACTTCAAGAGAGTATACCCCAGAACAAAGTGGGACATAGGGGGCTAATAATGACCAATCCAGTCCACACATGCCCCCTACAGGTAATCTGATTAGCATTTCTTTGATGTATTTTACAAAAGGTTTACAGTTTCCATACCTCCTGTACATACTCCATCACATGTATCCTTGAGACTCTATGCAATATCTGATATTCAGTCTCCTTAACTTAACTGTCCCCTTGAAAATATACTGAAAATTAGTATTACACAATTATATTTCTTATGATAAAAAAGAATAATAAATAAGAGGAAAATTTTCTTATGAATAAAATAACAAATGCCAATACGTGTAATAATATCAATCTATCTATCTATCTGGTACATCTGTTGTGGTAATAACATTTCAAGACTTTTTAAAGCATCTAAAAAAAAAAAAACATCTACCATTTTCATTTCTCACAGGAATCATAACTGATAATTGTACAAGTGATACCGTTAAACTATGATATTGTCGGAGACTGTTTTAACAAAGAAAATCTCTCTTAATGCTGCAACTCTACTTAAAAAACTGCTTTTGAATCATCCAAATCTCACATGTACACACATCTAAGATGGTGATGGCAAAGGAGTGCATTACTTGTACAAAGTAATAACAGAAAAGTCATCATCATTGTAGCCCCCCCCCCCCATCCTAATACTGACCATCACATACGGGGAAGTGACTCAGAGCTGATCGTCATTTCCCCTCTTCAGCTGACGTCAACAGTCAGCTGCTGAGAAACATGAGCAGCAACCCCTCAAAAATGTAGCGACACATACAGTAAGTACACAGAGTAACTATAAAACTAGCTGCAATCACTGCAATGTTGAAGTCTCTCTGTACATCTCTCCGTTCATCGCAGTCAAACATCTGCAATAGCTAGACTGGTGTTGTAACTTACCCAGAGGCAGTGAGGGGTGAGGCAGCAGGACCATATGTACAACACAGCTCTCAGCACGGTGCCCATCTCTGTTCTGCCACACTCACCAGCCTCCAACCCTTCAACGGATCCAAATGACGTCACCGTACAACTATTATCTCACCCATGTGAGTTTGGGGAGGTTTCTGCCAGTAAATATCCACGGAAATTCATCACATCTGAGTTGACATCACTCTTCTACATTTGATCTTAACTTCACATTCTTTACACTTTTTTTCTATCATTTTTATGTGATTTTAATATTCTAGTAGTATATCAAAATTTGTGCTCAGTGAAGAACTGGTAAATTACCACTAGAGTTGTGCATTATGATGATACAGATTGAGTGATGATATAAAAATATATAGCATTTCATATTATGCACTAGATTTCAAATTATTTAGCTGTAAAACTAAACCATATGGTAATACTTTCTGCCATTTCAACACTTGGACAGATGTAGCAACAAGATTTCCATGAAGACAATACAAACAAGCAAAGTGAACCTGACACAGAGTCTGATATTTCACTAGTGATTTTCACTGATGATTTAAAGGGATTCCTGACAAGCAACGCGTCTCTCTTACTGCAGATGAATTTCATTTCATTTCCAAGTTGAGTGGAACGACTTTTCTGAAAAAATCCAACTGAAAATTCCTGTTTGGTTTTGACTGTCAGATGCTAATATTTTCCGTTTTCCTTAATGTGGAGACTTGTTTTGTATTTATTGTATATGTGTAAATGTATTTATTTATGTCTGACGGCCGATGCAGTAAAGCCTAGCATTTCTGTCATGTAAATTCAACATTCTCAAATGTACTTTTTGGAAATTTGTGGGACTGTGCAACACAAATGTCATGTGGCCATGTCCCTCCATCACAATGACTGACAATGATAACGACTCAAGTTACTAAAGATGTTAGTTGTTTGGTTGGAGTTGTACACGGTCCTTTTTCATTGTGTACTCAAATTTTAAGAGAAATTCAATTAAAATTTAATCAAATTAATCCACACCTCTTTAGACACTGTAAATCAAATAAGAGATATTAAAAAGATTTGGGAGCAAGTATCACCAAAATGTGAGCAGTATTCAGCCTGGTTAATATGAAATCCTCTACCATCATTCAGCATGAAGTAAAATTATACTAGATGTGATTTTGTTTACATATTGTTAGTGTTTTACAATATTACAGAGATTACTTCAAGTAACAAGTAGCCTAATGGTAGATAAAGGTTTGACAGTAATCAGCACTGGGAACTTCATACTTCTTTGTATCAATATATGTTTTTAGAGCTCAACATTTGCTGCAAAACTAATCAAAAAGAAATCAAATGTGAACTTGGATGAGATTATTCAAGTGTTTCTATTACTGGTAAACACTGACCTGTAACCTCCTACATTTGAAAGGTACTCTTCCCAACACAGCCTAGCACCATAAAGGTGAAGGTGGGGCGGCTATGGGTCAGGTAGTAGAGCGGGTCCTCCAATATCTGAAGGGTTAGTGGTTTGAATCCCGCTCTATCCAAGTCAGTCTCTTGTGTCCTTTGGAAAGACACTTCACCCTCCAGTGTCACACTGGTGCACAGTGGTCGCAGGGGCCATAGGCGCGAAATGGCAGCCACGCTTCCGTTGGTCCGCCCCAGGGCAGCTATAGCTACAAATGTAGTTTACCAACACCAGAGGGAGAATGTGAGAGTGAATAAATAATGAAAGTGCTTTGGGTGACTTGAAAAGCGCTATAAAAATCTAATCCATTATTATTATTATTATTATTATTATTAT
>JAQQZY010000029.1:19968846-19985828 GCA_030068375.1 Ostorhinchus rueppellii
TTATTATTATTATTATTATTATTATTATTATTATTATTATTATTATTATTATTATTATTATTATTATTATCAATATTTCCAGACAGTATTTGCAGAATTTGCAGTGTGCTTTTTGATATATTATCACTGTCATTGGTATAGTGTTATAAAGGGTAACACACATAAAGCATTGCATAGATGTTTCAAAGTCAGACTCTAAATGGTTGTCTCTCAGCTATGTTCTCACCAAAATTCTAAGAGCAAGTAAACTGACACCAGAGATCCACTCACAAAGCACAACCACTAGATGGTGGTATTGACCTTACACTGAAATCTGAACTCTGACACTGTAGCATGCAATTATCAGACACAATGTACTGCACTTCTGTGTTCATGGCATACTCTTTCAACCTACAATTATGTGGAGAGTGGCCAGAACCCAATGCTATATACACAAAAAACAAAGTATATGAGTGATTGCTGGAGATATATGAAATAAGTATGACTTCCAATATGTAAACCTTCCAAGTTACCAATATCAAAATGAAAGGAAGAAAATGTGCTGAACTCTGGGGTTAAAATAGGAGCAACAGGTCTCACAAAGTGTTAAACAGTCACACAAATATTCTGTTAGGCTGCAGGACACAATTACCCGTCATGTCATTTCACAACTTTCCAAGTCACTTAAAAAGACGCTGATAAATAAGCATACAGATCAAGTACACATTAATCACTTGACTGATCCAATCCTGAATTACAAGCCTGCATAGGTGTGAGGCAACACTTCCCTTGAACACAACACAGGATGGGTGGAGGTGACTTCGAGAGGCCGTTCCTTCAACATTAGTCACAGTCCCTTTATCACCTGAACCTGGCAGCATTGACCTGTCACTTTCCAGTCAACTAACTGCATTCCAACTGCGCTCACTGTCTGACCTTGATGCACATCCTTGGCACAGACACACAAATGCTCACCGATTTCCCACCCCATCTGTACACTGCAGACTGAGAAGCAGACTAAACAAAAGTAATTGAGGCTAAAAGCAATCTAAAAAATGCTCAAGCATCAAATTACAATCCTTCCCAGTTTCAGAGTTTATCTGTGTGAGACTGGGTTGTAGACTGACTCACCCAGCTGTGTCGATTCTGCTCTCTGTGGGCGCTGCGACTCCTCACCCTGGAGAGGCTTCCCTCTATAGTGCTGCTTGAAGGGGCTGAGCGCCGTGACACACTGCGAGATCGCATCCTGTTCAGCTCCTTAACAACAAACAGACTAAAGTGACCAAGTCATACTCATTTTAATTCTGATCATCATGAACACTCACTGAAAACTCTTCATCCTGTTAGATTCTGTGGACATGCCAGTATTATTCACATCTCTCATGATATTCTTGTCAGACCAAATTCAAAATGTCAATTAAAATTTTGGACTCTGGCTCCTTTGTAATTCTTTACACCAATCACTATCACCTTGGAGGTGTTAACAGTTTTGGTAGAAATTTAATGGGATATTTGAACACGATGAGGTAAGGCCAAAAAATCTTTGTGCAAACTAACTTTTCAGATTAGATGCTACTTTGGAGGTTGTTCAATGTAGTGAAGGGGACTGACAATCGTAACATGTAGTTAGAGGAGGTGGAACACACTAGTACCAGCGTCAGACTACCTCGGCATAGTAAAACCAACTGAATTGTTGTTTCTTCAGACATATTGAAATATGAACTAGCACTTAAAATTGTTTTGGTTATTAGTCGATTTCTAATATGCAGAATATGCATCTCAAAAATTTTATTTCAGGTTTAGATTCAATTTTTCTTTAATTAAGTATAGCATATAAAAGGAGTAGGGGGTTATTTTGCAAAGCATTTTGTATCACAAACTCAGTCATCGTGTAAGTAAGAAATAGAGGAGTATGCACACATTTTATTTGCTGTGTAACATTTTGAATATCATCTTATTGTGTTCAGTATAATTATCACATGTAATATGTTATGATAGCATAGTGCAGTGCAGTCAGATCTTTATGTGATTCTGGTAGTGTTTTGTAGACCTCTCACTCACCTGTGATCCCTGTGATCTCCGATTGCTCTGGGCATCTCCTCTGCTCTCTTGAGGCTGTGGCTCTCTGGGAAGCCAGATCTGCTCAGCAGAAAAGCTGCTGGAGACTCCTGCAGGAGAGTTATAAGTTTTTGCCTCCAACCCAGGAATCGGGGCCAAGTGAAGAGGCTCATCAAGCAGACCAGACCAGCGCTTGTGTGGAGACTGGTGCCGTTCCTCCTGCTTGAGGAGGAGCTGTTCAGGACTTGGTTTGCTTGCATTTTTCCTGGTTTGCTCAGGATTGTCCACAGACATTTCAACTTGCCGAAGCTCCCATGGATCCTGTGGAGACATTGTCCACACAGGACTTGAGAAGCCTACCGAGGTCTGTGATGGCACCTGTGCTCTTGCCCCAGTCACAGCTTCTATTCCCTGAATACTAGAAACAGGAAACAAGTCTCTAGCTGGAGAAGGCTGAGTCTGAGATGTGAAAGAGTCTAGGTCAAGGACACCAGGTCTGTATGGCTGCTCTGCTTTTGCAGACGGCTCCTTCCATCGTGTGGAAGGGTCACCACGTTGAGAGGCAGCCTTGGAAAACGGGTCAACACGAAGAACAGAGTCGAGATCCACCACTTTAGGTTTGAGAGATGATGCCTCCAGCCTCACCCTCTCCTGTTCCTCTTTCTTCTGTTTCTCTTTCAGGCGCTGTCTCTCTGCTTCCTGTTGCTTGGCGATGTGTCTCATCTTTTCTGCTTCCTCCCTTTCCATCTTCTCCTTCAATCTGCGTTTTTCCAGCTCCAAAATTTGTTGTCTTTCTCTTTCTGCCTGCTTTTGTCTCTCCAATTCTAAGAGCTGCCTTCTTTCCATCTCTTTAATTCTCTCCAAATCCTCCTTCCTCTGCCGTTCCTTTTCTAGCTCTTGTTGTTTCAACCTCTGGTTTTCTAAGTCTAATTGTTTCTGTCTTTCTCTTTCTAAATCTCTTTGTCTCTGTTGTTCCATTTCTCTCTGCTTTTCCCTTTCAATCTCTTTTAGACACTCCCTCTCCTTTTGTCTCTGTTGCTCCAACTCTCTCTGCTTTTCCATCTCCTTTTGTTTTTCCCTTTCTTTCTCAAGCTCTCTGAGTCTTAACATTTCATGTTCTAAGGCCATCTGCTTAATTTTCTCTGCCTGCTCTCTCTCCATCTTATCTCTAAGTCTCTGCTTCTCCAGCTCCAGGATCTGCTGCCGCTCCTTTTCTTTCTGTTTCATTTTCTGAAACTCTATGAGCTGCTTTCTCTCCAGCTCCTTAATTCTCTCCATCTCCTCTATTCTCTGTTTTTCCTTTTGCAATTCCAGCAATTTCCTCTCCTTGTCCAGCTCTTTTTGCCTCTCTTCCTCCTTCTGCCTTTGCCTCTCCAGTTCACGCTGTCTCTCCTTTTCCAGCTCCTTCTGCCGCTCTTCCTCCCTCTTCTTTTGCCTCTCCAGTTCACGCTGTCTCTCCTTTTCCAGCTCCTTCTGCCGCTCTTCCTCCCTCTTCTTTTGCCTCTCCAGTTCACGCTGTCTCTCCTTTTCCAGCTCTCGTTGTTTCTGCCTTTCTAATTCTCTGTGTCTTTCTTTCTCAAGTTGCCTCTGTCTCTCTCTCTCCAATTCTCTTTGTTTCTCTCTCTCATATTCTTGGATTTTCTGTTTTTCAAGCTCCATTTGTTTCTGTTTTTCTAGTGCTCGCTGTTTCTCCTCAAACTCTTGCTTCTCCTTCTCAAAAGCCCTCTGTCTTTGTCTTTCAAAATCTCTCTGCAGATCCCTTTCCTTCATTTGTACAAATTGTAAAAACGCTTGTTTCTCCATTTCAAGTTGCCTTTCCGTTTCCCTTTCAAGCTCTTTCAATTGTCCTTTGTTTCTTTCCATCTCCTTTTTAGGTTCTCGTTTCTTTTCGCTTTCCATAATTTCCTCTGTTGTCTGTCCATCATATGTTGATCTGAATTCCCTGTGTGATGTGTTGCCTCTCACTATCTTCTCAACTTGGTCTGAACTTTCAAAGGACTTTGAAAAAGCTTCATCCAATGATGGTTTCCTTCTTAACGGTAAAACCTTTACCTGGGAGCCCCACTGTGCAGAAGAATCATCAAAAGGAACAGTCATGTCCCCCACAGCTGTTCCTGAATCCACAAGAGAAGCTGTCTCTTGCATTTGTCCAGTCAAAGCAAAGTAGGTTGCCCTGGGTTTTGGCTGTTCTTCTCCCTGTAGCATTTTCAAGTGTTTATCAGACACATATACATCATCCTGATCTGCTTCCCTCTGGCTGTTTTTGTCTCGTCCTTCCCTTTGGGTTCCCTTCATCATCCCTTTCTCCAACCCTGCCTCCTGACTGACATCTGCAGTGGTCCATTTCGGCAAAGCACCTACTCTAAGGTACCGTGGCTGCTGTTCTGGCATCACAGTCACTACAGGTTCTCCTTGCGCTGCTGAATCAGTTCTCTCTACTGTTGGCTTGCTCCCTTCTGAGCGTCTGGAACGAAGGGTCATGGCCTTATCTTCCCACTGAGCAGAAGGTACGTTCTCACTTACTGCCCTGTTCTCTTCCACTGAATGAACAGTGTCAAATGCATGTAACACACGCATAGGACTTGATGGAGATGGAGGTTCCTTATAAGTGGCAGTGACAAGTTTTCCCTCATCATCCATTTTTTTAGGTAATGGGCTGCTGGGTGAGTCTATAGCCTTATTTTCATATTTATTGTCATCCACCATTAGAACACTGTACTTCTCCACGACATTTTCAAACAAAGATGCTCTAACGGTCTGCACTTCGGTGCTTGAATTGCTTTCTTTGGAAGTAGTGCCAATTGGTGAATCAGGCCCTTCAGGCATGGAGGGTTTTCTTATCTGCTTCTGGGAATCTTGTAAATCCACAGTCATCTTCAGATCACTAGGAGTGACAACAGACTCCTCAATCTAAAAAAAAAAAAAAAGTAGGAGATACACTGAGAAATATTAAATGAAAACAAGCCTGCAAACCTCTGCTCGTTTGACAGACAGTATTTCTTGCTTCACTATGCAATATAAACTACACTAGACACTAAAAAATATCTCTAAACCAAAGTATTTTTACTACTACAAGTCAGACATCACAACAGAGGAGATGTCACGAGAAAAAAAAAGCAAATGAACACAAAAGTCTTCAGTGATTGACTGAATAACTGTCAGTGTTGGTATGGTATCCCCTTGTTCCAATTTGGCCTCATAACAGTGGGTGTGGTGCAGAGGTGGTAATCAAAGCCTCTCTGTGTTGACCTTTTCCCAGTGATCTCCTCTCTCCATGTTTCATAACCAGTAGCCACAAGGGATAATTAATGTGGCAGCTGTCTAAAGTTTCAGAGCTTAGCACATGTACAGTTTTGTTCTTTTTACTGAAATGCCCCATTTCCTCTGGGAATGGGACACAAACAGGCAGGGCTCCAGACGAGATCCACTCTTATAACAGCAGTTAGTTGGGAACAATTTGTTCAAAAATATCATAGATGAGGGTGGAGGTGTGATGGAGATGCAGGTGAACTAAACACTTTGTGCTTCATAGATGGTCCTGCAATATTAGCTAAGGTGCAAAATTTTGGTTTAATAGTTAAGTGGTAATGACAAAAATTTTTTTTTAAACTTTGTGCATCTGCTCCGAGTATCCCAACCACAAATAAAGTATGAGTGTTGTCAGTTAATTATTCTGATCTGTATGATGATAATGCAGTAGTGTAAATCTTCTATTTTAAGAGATTGCTAATTATTTTGATAATATTTTGAGACTACAAAAATGTCTAAAAAAAATTCAATATTTTAATATAATGGTAAGAAATTAACTTCAGATTAATGCCTTTTAATAGTTTGTAAAAATATGTAATAGTTTTTCCTCTTCATGGGTAATTTCTTTTCTGTTATCACTTTCTATTTCATTCTAATGACATTTTGCCAGTTATGTGCTTTTGATTTTTTTCCAGACACTGAAAAGAAATATGCACAGTTTTAGCCTGTTTGAAGGACAGCATGTGACAATATTTGAGGTCAGCATTTGTCATTGTTAGTCACATGAACATGCTAAACATACAGTTAATAATAAAAACAAAAATTCCTACAAATCTTCATCCCTCTCTTACCCTCTTCTGGGTAGCTTTGCTGATCTCGTGGCAATCTGCTGTCTCATTGAGGGAAACACTGCCGAGGTCTGATGACCTCTCAGATGAAAACCTGATGAACATACATTACACAAGACAAAAGCCATGCATGACAATGAAACTCCTGGATGAAGACACAGGACAAAACAAAAGACAACAAATGGCAAGCAGCCCTTACCTTTTTGTCAGGTCAAGGGGCAGGGGGCGGGGTTTCAGCACTGGCTTCACAGTTGGACTCTGTGTTGGCGTTGTATCCACCGTCAGCTGCTTGATGAGTTGTTTAACACCCACTGCTGGTTCAGTTTCAGTGGGTGGCTGCACAGGTGAGTGGACATCTGACCCTTGGCCTGGGGCAGGTGCTACAGTAGAGAAAGATGAATCAAGAAGAAGACTGATTCGTGACTTAATACTAGTTCCTCGTTTTTCTTCATCAGTCTCTTTCACAGATGTTTCTTCTGTGGTTTTATTGCTTTGGTCTGGAACAGCAGCTTTAGTGCTAACATCTGTACTTTGTGGGGTAGAACTCTTGAGAGGTTTCTCTTGCTCTCTCTTCTGTGGTTGCGCTTTCGCCTCTGGAGTGTTTTCCTTAAGGTTGACCTTGGGAGATTTACGGTGCAGAGAAAGACCAATAGATTCAAATCTGGCTGTGAGATCTGCTGAAAGAGGTCGTCTCTCAACCCTGCTAGGTGCAGAAACTGGTGATTCTGCTTTAACTGGGCTGCCAGGGAAAATAGCTGATACAGGTCTGGGCCTGCCGCCTCTAGGCTGAGGCCGCAGTGGCACAGCAGCAGGTTTAGGTTTTTCTTCTCCTTCTTCCTCTTGCCCTATCTGAGCAAGAAATCCCATGGACTTAGCTCTGGTAATTGAGGGTCCAACTTTACTGGGATACACCGGGTCCTTCTCCTCATCCTTTTTAGTGTTTCCAGACCACTCTGCTGCTGACAGTCTTTTAAGGCTCTTTGAATAGGACAAGCTTGAAGCACCAGATTTTTGCTTCTCTGCTGGCACAGGAGGAGTGGGCTTAGTGGGGTCTCCAACATCAAGAGGAGGTGCTGGTTTAAAAGGTTGGGAAACTGGCTTGACTGACTGCCCTGCATTCAACTTGGTCGATGTTAGAAAAGACGTAGGGGCAGGACGGTTGGGGTTGGTTGAGATGGGCCTGGGTTTGGTAGTGCCAACTGGTTGCTGTGGTTTTGGACTGGATGGAAGATCTGGTTTGTATCCTGCAAGACGGGTGGACTCTGGTCGGGGCTTGGGATGGGGCTTAGGAGCAAGTATGGGCTTTATAGTGGGGTTTTTCTCGACAGCAAAAGGTTTGGGAGTGAGCCGTGGTTTGGGACCTGGAACAGGTTTGTTGGGTTCAGGACTGATGATATGAGACTGGTTCATGGATGAGATCTCAATGAGGCTCTTATTACTGGAGTCAGTCAGTGGACAAAGGTGAAGTCGTCCTCCTGTGACTGCTCTCCCTACTTCTGCAGCCTGAACCTCCACCTGAGCAGCCATGATCTTTAATAACACCTATAAGCAAAAGAGGAAGAAAAACAAAATTTCAACTTTTGTTACTGACATAGTCGATGACTGTACTATAAAATTAGCCTCACAGTACTTTATCTGGTGGTTACTATGGACTTTGCCTGGGGAGTGCCAACATAATTTTACATGTGAGTGACAAAGATATTTACAAAGGGTCATTGATCACTGCAGGGGTTAAAGCAGGAGTGCAACAAATAAATTCATTTTTTCCTTCCTTGTTCACATCAACAAAAGGCCCTTTTCACAGAGAACAGTAAGAAATAACCCAACAGGAACAGCCCAGAGGGAAATAATGAAATCACTGAGAAAGACAAAGGCCTCTGAGGTCACAGGTGAAAGTTAGTTGACTTAGAGGCATTTTAAAAGCAAACGTGAGCTGTCACAACAAGAAAAGGACAGGAGAAATTAAAGCTACGTTGATGAGCAAACACAGCAAACAATCACAGGGGCTTGGAGCCGAGTAAACAAATGAGACAGGGCTATAATAAATTACACCTGCATAGTAAAAAAGAAGGGAACTTAGTTTTTCTTCATGAGCACTAGTAAAAATCATTTTGTACTATCCTTGAGATCATGGGTTTTAGTGGATACTTCAGTAGCAGCTGAAGTTAAGGTTTGTTTATGTATCTGTGGTACATGGACCAAATGCATTCTGACTTCACACTGGTGTCTGACTTTGGAGTCTAGCCAATGTCAGACATGAACGTGAACCTATCATGGTCATGAACTGACCCACATGCACCACAGAACAATAACAAATACATAACACAGTCTGCTGTTTAATAAAAGTAACCATGAAGGCCAATGAAGTCAGCTTTACAGTTTAATTTATAATAATTATGCAATGGAAGCCAGTAAAGCCAGTGTAGAGATAAGGATAAGGAAAATTACGTAAAAAATTATCAGCATGGCTTATTATGGTGTGAGTGCCTTGTACTAGCACAGAATTTGTGATGCAGAAGTCCCATGAATTCCAACATCCCCTTGAGACCCAGCAACACATTTTTGTCCTCTGTAGGAGGCAAGAATTTCACAGCTTTATTAAAAAAAAAAAAAAAAAAATACTGTTCACTGCAAAGGATATTCCATAGCAACAAAGAAAATGACAAATGTATCTGAAAAAACAGTTTCATTATGCTTTTTCCAATCAAGACAATTATTTAATGTAAAAAAGCCAAACCTTTACTGTCCTGGGTCTCAGGAGGGTGTGACTGGTCAGACTTCAGTTGTGTAGCAAAAAAACCCCCAGACCTATACCAAGTTTAGGACCACATGCAAGTTGTCTGAATAAGAATTAAAAATAACCTTCTCCACACTCTGATAAATAATGCATGTGAGGAAAGGGGGGGGGGGACAAAACTTGATTTGGGCTGATTTTACTTTCAGTTTGAATATAGCCTTATTGCACTACTGTGCAAACATATTTATGATTAATATTTAACTGAGAAAAATACTAATGATGTCAAATAACTTGAATTTAGAGCTGCACGATTAATCAATTTTAAATTGAACTTGGATTATTTAATTACGATGATGTTTAAAGAAGGGTAATCATCAAATTGAATTTCATCTCTTATGTGTCCGAGCTGCATGCCTCCCGGTTTCCATTGGCTCCTCCTCCCAACTGTGAAAGCAGTTTCCACAGCCTTTGGTCTCCACACACCAGTACAAAAATGCTGTTTGCTAAGGAGAGTGAAAAGTTTGTGGCTAAAAATAGCGAGAGCAAGTCAGTTATGTGGAATTGGTATAGCTTCGACATTTCCAATGAAGACCAAACCATGTCTCCCCTAGCCTGAAGGTGGTATCTGCCAAAGACAGAAGCACAACCAACTTATTTCAGCAACTCGAACGTCATCACAGAGCGGGAGCAGTGTGTTGCATTGCAGGCTGCACATGAAAATGACATGCTGGCTAAAACACCGCCACAAGCCTGAATTAAAACAGTCACTGGGTCGTGAGCGACTCAGGGGGTGTTGTTTCCAGATTAATTTATTTTCTTCATGATTTTAATTCACGATTCACGGCATGTACAAATACGTACGATGCTTAAACCACATACCGTTTGAAAGCGGAGACCGTCAGCTTTCATTTGAGACCAACCATGAAAAACAACACTCTTTACAATGCCAACAGTAAATGGTTCTTCTATGCATGACTCCTCCTGCAATTTGTGAGTGAAAGGGTGACTGGTATAGGGTTAAAACTAAAAATTGTGTTTTTGAGGAAAAAAAAAAAAAAGGCGATTTAAATTTTTGGCCCAAATCACACAGCCCTACTTCAATATAGCCCACAAAATTGTTTGTATAGTGTTGGAGTAACTTAATATTTGCTCTGTGTGTACCTTTAAGGTGGAGACAAGGGAGGGACTAGACTATTGTAAGTGTCATTGTTTTCTTTTTCCATGTTGTAACACAGGCAAATCAGGCTCAGACACTAAATGGGGGATTCCACTGAAAAGTCACACCAGACTGCCAATGAATGTCCAGCTCCTCCCCTAATGAATTTTCTGCAGTTTCCCTTTAGACAATGCTGCAACTTTAAGATTGCAGTGTTTAAAAAAAACAAGAGACATTGTTGATTTGTATCTGCTTGTTTGAAACACTAAGATAATACTAAGTTGTGTATTATCACTTGTTTTTGTAATCAATACAAAGATAGACAATATATCTAAGGAACTTATGTGATAGCCCTTTAAGAAACTCCCTCTACACATCTGATAATGCTTTCCACATGTGCTGAGACACTGTTATTCAGACCAGCAAGTTTTTGGAGGAGAAAACCCCCCCCAAAAAACATAGTGGATCAAAAAACTATGCACCATGTCAGCATATCTTACCTGTCCAGATGTCAACCGTCAGCCGAGGGTTTTTGGTGGTTTTTGTTATAACCAAGCAGCGATGTCATATCATAAGAGGAGGGAGTTGAAATGACCTAGAGGGAACAGACTTATCAATAAAGCTCACAGCTGTGTACCTATCAAGGCTACAGCTAAAATCACAGCAGAGTTACGACAGGAAAACCCAAATGCTTCTTGACTACAGTGTTCTCACACCTCCATATAGAAGCAGACAGATGATACTGCCAACACTGACACAGACCTCAGTAAACACAGTCACACCCATACATTTGAGCCAATGACATAACTAAAAGTATTTTTAAAAACAACACAATACACAAGGAAATCATTAGCTGGCTACTGCTGTGCATTTATCTTTTCCTGTTTACGTTATATCCCCCATTACCTGCATTCACGCTCACATTGCTTGCTATATCTACGTAAATACAATCTCTGCATGTTTAAACTCTGAAGTGGTAGCATTGCTTGTGCTTTTGTGTGTGCAAAGTCTAGATTCACAACTTTTTGTCAATGTACCCCAGACTATGTCCTGCATATGAAGAGATTCGCTATTACTAAGTATAACAATAAGAATACAGTATAGCAAACAGTGATAATTCAAGGAAAGGGAGTGTTTATGCCAAAACAGTGAGATGTCCTTGGCTAACAAAGATTGAAAACTTGAACTTTAGATGTTGACAGGAAACGCCTTTGCTACAGAGGAATGCTAAACATTCAGTGCAATGGTGGGCTGAGCAGCACAGCAGGGATTATTAAGTGTCTGATCTGCACTGCTTTAGATATGAGAATCCTACATACTAAGACTCACTCCTAAAAGCCACAAATAGCAAATGTCCAAGTGTTGATTTATGTAAACATAATCTTTTAGTAAAGAAATGTCATGGACTTCTGCAAATGCTTGAACAAAATGCACATGGAAAGATAAGAGTACATATTGGGTAACAGCTCCGTAAAAGAGTAGGACATACAGCACTAGCTGTGTTTTGACTCAGTCTAAATGTAAAAGATATGAAGTCAGCAACCTGGTTCAGCCAGTTATAGAGGAAGTTTACTCACATAGACAATAGACAACATCATATCAACTTATCTATTGACAAGAAAAAGCAGTAGTATAGCTTTACTAAATGAACCATAATGAAGGTTGACAAAGCTTAACTTTCAAGTCCATTAAATGGAGCAATGCAAACGGGCATCACATTCAGCTATTAAATGGACTGTCTGCTGCCATCCATAAAGACCCCATGACCACTTAACCTGTCTGAATACTGCCCCATTTGTCACTGTTCATAAAGAACAGTTTTGCATGATTAAGGTAAAGATTTAAAGGATTTATTATCATCAAAAGGTAAAGTCACTTTGAATTACTGTCAATGAGTCACATTAAGCCAAAGTAAAAGAGCAATACATGACATGCAGATAATTGATTAGATTAACTGATGTTAACACAAAGCATTTGTGTTAAATTAGTTAAGCAAATGGACAAAAGTGACTTTGTTCAGTGCATTTACTTGTGATTTATAAGCAGGTCCCAGTCTGGAATTTGCAACAAGTGTTAGCCTTCCTGTCCTGCCTGCTCACCTTGTATCGTGGACAGGACCCTGTCCAGTTTAGCCCAAGAGTGAGATGGCCTACTCAGAACTGGGATGCATATGTTGCAGAAAAAAAACTGTGCACGAAGGCTGAATGACCATGATGCTTTCAGACCAAACCAGGACCAGTGTAGTAATTTTACAGCCTTGAAGTAACAGAAAAATAAACCTATCAACAGCTTACTGGCTAGCAACTGTAGGCTAACAACTCAAGAAGCTGAACTCGCAAAATGGAAACAGACTGAACCTGTCTTTGATCCGAACTGGAGACAACTTACCAAACGGGAAAAACTGTTTTGGCTCTTGTCTTGACGAAAGAATTCCAAACACAAAATATTCCGTTTACTTAACCGGATAATTACGAGTGGCAACAGTTGGTTGAAATAAGGGCTAGCAGACTAGCTAACTTAGCTGGTTTACTTAGCTAGCCAACTGGCTATCCCGTCTCAGGTTGCAGTGTTGTTGACAGGATCGACTAGACAGCGCTGAACCAGCCGCCGGAGTCTGACTGGTGGCCGGACACCAGAGTCAAGAGCCCCGGGAGCAGATAAGAGCTCCGGTGGACGCCTTCAGAGTAAAACACCTGACAGAAAACGGGCAGGACTATATTTATTCATTAGATATGACGGTTAAAACTAAAAAAAAAAAAGAAAAAAAAAAAGGACAAAGGTAGCATCTGAGGTTCATTCCAACAGAAATGCAGTTTCAATCCCATTGAGCATTACCTTTAAGCAACTGGATTGAATTAACAAATTCATCTCTTACCTATATGACATTTCATGTTTAAAAAATGGTAGAAAGAATATCATGAAACCTCTGGGATCTATTTCTTTTTTTTTAAGTAAAATGCAATTTTATTCAAAAGGACTGGGTGTACAAATATATGTACACGACACTTTTCCTGCAAATATAAAAGTTATTAACTCACCAGTTGTGAATACAGTATTTATTATTTACTTGTGTCTCTGTAATTAAAATACAATAATGGCATATTTCCTCCAACAAATGTTTCTGAGATGTCAGAGTAGATTTGAGTTACTGACATGTATTTCTTATTTTTTTAAGATTTCAGAGCCAAAATAAAATTTATTTACAATTTAAAAGACTTGTGCTGAATTAAGGAATTTGGATTTGGGTATAAAACATAAATTTTACATTAAGAAGTAAATACACATTCACTATACACAGGTAATATTTCTTTTTATACATTTGCATGCAGTTACACAATTCTTACCAAAATATTACACAATCAGCAATCATAGAAAATCTTGTTCAGTCTTGCTTAAAGTACTTTTAGCTTCAACATTTAGAAATCTTGAAATGTATGTTTTTTCTATATTTTCTGTAACGTTTCCAAATAACATTTAATCCATAAGTATCCACACTTTTAATGCAGCTCTTACTTTGTAAGGCACATAATGTATTTCCGGTCTAAGGTGCAGGTAAATGCAGGGAATCTACAGGATCTTCAGTTTCATACTACACTGAAAACGAGATAATGTGGTCGGACTATGATAGTATAATCAAGTCATCACATGTAGAAGTATGTGCTCATTTTCTGATAAAAAAACAAAACAAAAAAACTGAATTTGATAATTCTGACAGTTTGAGGAGGTTATATATAAGAGAGCTCCATTAATCTATAAAAATATCAGTTACCCTAGTTTTAATCATGTCGGATTAGAAAAGTGTATTTCATTCATATCAGTGGTCACTGCCTGATATGTAACGTATTCAAGAATAAAACAGACCAGCAGGACAAACTTTCATGTAAGTGGATCGATGGAGCTTTAAAAATTAGGATTCAAGTCCTGCCCTCATGTGGTCAAATTAAAGTATTACATCTAAAGGACACCTGCTTGAACACTTCTTTCACACCATTTTACCCAAAACCCAATCCTTTATCATCCATGAAAGAATCCAACACTCAGTTCTTTGATTGTGCATAATTGTTTATTCATTTCAAAAGACTAGTTATGTTCACTAGCCTCTAACTTTAAACAAAATTAAAGGTGAATCTGAGAAGCCTTGAACAAAAACCATAATCCTTTTTTCCTAGTTTCACAGGCATTCCTTAAATGTCAGGTATTGCCCAATGTCATACATCCAACACTGAACTTAAAACGGAAAGTAATGTTTAAAGTTAGTAAACTTTCCACAAAAGATGATGAAAGAAAAGAAACTCAAGGACAGCAAAGTGCGTATTTGTGGGTTAGCTAGGGTCCACCAGACCTTTTCTTGTATACAATACTGTGTTTTCTGTCTCACAATGGTTTTAGAGCAGTATGGATTCATATTATTATTACAAAATACAAGGACATCAGTCTCAAAGCAGCAAAGATGATGAGTGCAGTCCAGGACTATCTGTGATAAACACTGAAAAAATAGTTGCTTTGCTTCTGTTTAACTGAAGTACAGTTTCAGATTGGTAATATTAAAAGCACCAAGTATCCTGGAAAGACTTAAAGGGTGAATGTACCTGCAGCTGGCTGACTGCTACTTTAATATAAAACACCCTTCATCAATCTTATCCATATTACTTGTAGATGTCATTACGACATCTTTTCTAAGGTCGACCTTAGAAAGGTGGGAGTAGCAACCATCTATGATACAAATGAGGTGTCTTGCAAGCCACAAAAAGCCTGGGGGCACACATCTTACGAGAGCCAGCAGTTTGCTATATTTTTTTGTTGCTTTATTTAGTATCTGAACTAAATGTTACCCATAAGGCTTTCAGTGTGACAGAGGTTGCTGCAGCGCTTTGACCTACTTGCACAAGAATGTAAATTAAACTGATGGGATGACATCCAAATGATGTATCTGTGAATGGAACAATGACTTAAGCAGCATCAACTTTGGCTACACACTAAAACCTGCTTCCAAAGCTTAAAGTTCCAAAGTAACTGGCATGAAGAAAAAAAAAAACCAGAGGATCTCAACTCAAGAGTAAATGAACTTCAGTGTTGTCTACTTTGTGTGAACCATAGAGGTGCTGAATAGAAGCTTCTGTTTTTTCTTTTTCTTCTTTCCACCTTTCTCTTCTGTAAGAAAAGACACAAAGGATGAGAAATACTGCAGCTTAATACAAATACATATATGTATATAACAATCATGAGACAGTGGTATAGATGCCAGACCTGGGTCGACCACAGGTTGCGGGGGAGAAGCCGGGCCATTGTCCAGCTGTAGAAGAGCCTTCTCAAAAGCCTGGCTGAAGGAGTTCTGGAAGCTCGGCACTGGGACTCGGTCCGAATTGTCGCTCTCTCCATCGCTGTCAGCTGCTGGGGGAGCTAGCAGCTTTTCTGCATGGTGCAAAACACAATGCTCACTTTCAGAAAGCCTTCAGGGAGTTACACTGTTCAGCTGCCATAAAAACTGGTTTTACAGGAAAGACTAACACACAAAGCCCCTGAAATTTTATCCACACGCCATGTACTCAATGAAACACACTGACATATGCAAAGGAAGAACAAAGCAACCCATGAAAACAGAAATACAGTTTTGTTACCAGCACCCTAAACACCAACACACTACCATTATGTGTTCTTTAATATTATAAAAGTCAAACAATGTCAATGTCACATTTGACAAAGCTTTTTGTGTTGTAATACAGCACAAACTTTGCAGAGGAACTTACAAAGCGGTCTTAAAAACAGATAGAACTCTTCAATTTGGCAGTCAAAACTTAAGCATTACTTTTAACACACTGGCTTGGTCAGGTTATTTAGTTGTGAATAGGGATTCCAGTAATAACAGTCAGAGAGAATAGACCTCATATTGGAATCAGCAGTGTCAATCCTTTCACTGATTGAGCTGACAGATGGTAGACTAAACACTGCTGAGTTAATTTTAGGTGTTCACACAAAAATCATTGACTGCTCTACTTCATTGTGTCTACTCCCACTCATTTTATTACAGTTTGAGAGTTCATGTAATTTGTGCAGATAAAACAATATATCCACAAAATGAATCAAGAACAGAGTATTTTCTCTTTTTGAGATAACACTCAAAAACACAAGTAAATACCAAGATACTATTAAAGATTTAGATGCTGTGAAAATTCTGTAATGCCTTTTTCTATCGTACAAGCTGCCACAACTTCCAGAGGATTACCTTTCTTTGGAGTGATCCTGGGCCCAGAATCAACCCTGGCTTTCCCATCTCTGAGCATCTGAACAGGACAAAGTCAAGTAACACCACTTCAGAAATGGGCTACATCAATAGTGCATCAGTTCATCTTATGTTCAACCCTAACGTCAAAGCAAGTCTCTGTCTATCACCTGTGCAAAGGACATGCAGTGCGAGTCCTCCTCCACACTCCCCACAACTGGTGAAGGGCTTTGTCCATTCAGACTTGGAAACACCATACCATCTGAAGCAACAAAAACAGTTCTCATTTGAAATGATCAACAACAACATGTTCAATGTAAAAAGACCTTGTCACTCAGCATGTTCCATCAACTTATCAATTAACAAGTTGAATTTATGAGGTTGTCAGGTTCTGCCGCCGTGTTAAGAGTCCTGTGGTCTTGATGCCAGAGGTAGCATTAACCAAAAATATTCTGTCATTGACAGATTTTTTTTTTTTTTTTAAGATGACAGAAGATTCTGAAGGTCATCCATCACTTTGACAGATTAAAAATACTGAGAGTAATCTACTACTACTACAAAAAGAAAAAAAAAAAAAAAAAGGTTTCATACAATACTGAACAGAACCTGACAGGAGGATTGCTGGTCTGTCTGTCTCTTAACAAGGCATCAAAAGGCGTTTTTCCACTAGCCCTACACAGTTGGTGCCAGCCCAGCACAGCACGGTACAGCTTGGTTGGAAGGTTTTTCCACGGG
>JAQQZY010000029.1:19990053-20038851 GCA_030068375.1 Ostorhinchus rueppellii
GCCCGCGGATATAACATTCTGACACCTCTACAAACCTGTAGACAGCGCCAGAATACCACCATGCCATGGCACCTTTAAAACTGCAACTTAGGAAGGTCTGTTGCATGAAACATTTCTTTTTTCTAATGTAAAACAATTTTATTAACAAACTGAGAACATCTCACCTCCGAAGCGAACAGGTTCCTCCACCTTCACCCACTTTGAGACTGGCATGGCCACCAAAGCCCCCTTCTCCCTCCGCATCAGGTGCATGGTAATTACGTCACCTACTGCATACTGCTTGGTCTCCATCGCAACCACACTGCAAAGAACAAAAAAACCCACTATCAATCAAAACGCAAACTCAGATTTTCTCATCATATGAGTCATAGTTTGTTTTCTTACATACCTCTTCAGATCAGCAGTGTGAACTGCTTCGTAACAAATCGGGCACTTGGACCAGGTCTTGTCACTAAGAGACAGGTAGTGCAGCATACACGGCCAGCAGAAAATGTGTCCACACCGGGTGATGTGTGCTGCCACAGGAGGAAAGAGGCAGATGGGGCAAGACGGCACCTCATGGCTGTAGATACGCTAAAGTCAGAAAAGAAACAAAAGGCGTGAATCTGTAACCGATAGATTATTTATAAAGACTGTGCATATACTGGTCACTGTTTGACTGGGCTAAAGAAAGATTTGTTTGAGTGGAACTTACCACTTGCTGCACCCAGTCCCAGTTGACCAGAGTGTCTGGATCAGTGAAGTGAGCCTTGTAGTCCTGATCATCAGCCACCACAAACTGACAACTGAGACACACCATTGTGTAAAATTCACCAGTTCAGCAATAGTATGTCATGTTAAGAATTGCACTAAGTGGCTTACTTGGCTTGCAGAAACAGCTCCTTGTTGAAGGGCTTGTGCTTGTGGCCCCATTTGTTTCGACGGCCCCAACAGGCATGGCCTCCATCTCCGCCACCATTACCTCCACGAGGTTCAAAAGTGAAGTTCAACAGGTGGTTCAGACTTATTTTTTTCGGACCAGCAAATTGAGCCGGGCTAAACTCCGCCCGGCGCGTCTCTGCTACCTGGAGAGGCAGAAGTGTATACAAGTTTATTTTGACATAAAAGAGAGGCTCAACTTATGTTACAAATACTAAATATTAAAATGATGATTCTCGCTACTGTAATGCGTTCACAATTTGAGGAGATAAAGTGAAAAATGTAAACCATAAAGAAAGGCCAGGTCTGCCAGCTTCACAAACCTCCTCACGTCGTCCTCCACCTGTAACTCCATACTGACGCCCTCCACCTCTCTGAGGGGGTCTCTTGTCAAAATTCTTGCTTTTCTGTGAATTGGTGCGACGAGGGCCTTGGAAACTGTCAGCTTTGGGAAATGCAGGCTCACGTTTGCGGCTATAGCGTTTTGAACCTCCATTGTTTTTACCTTCTGAAATGAGAACAAAAATAAATATTCAGCATCATCACTTTGGAAGAAAAATTTATTGTTTCAAGTCCACTGCACTCTTGAAACGATATGGTTTCACACAAGTCTGTACAGTTATTTTATTCAGTCTGGCAGCCTTTTCCAGATTGCTTTAATATTAAATAAGTAGGCAGACCCCCCCCTTTTATTTTTGCATTATTTTGTGTGTGTGTGTGTGTGTGTGTGCAGGTGTGGTGTTCTTGTTCTGACAAGACGTATATTAAATACTGTATATGACTTTTTAAAATATTGTCATTGTTCTAATTTCAATAAAAAGATGTTAAAATAAATATGGTTATCACTTCATTCTAATCTTTGTCTGTCCAGGGTTTAACTCATATAGTTTTCTCAAAAAATCACCTATTGAAGGGAGAAAGTTGCTCCAAAAAAACCCAGCAGGTGTTGCATGACCAAAAAAAAAAAAACTAGAATGCACCTTTATTGAGTATGTGTAAATCATCATTGCACAAATACTTAAAATGGAAGGGAGGCAAGACAGTTACTTGCCAGCAGAAAAACTTTTACACATTAACAGTTTGTATATTTGGAGTCTAACTTCTTCAATGGGGATAGACTACAAGATGTGAAACGTTTTTCCAGGGAAAACTACATGATGAAATGAAACAAAAAAAAATTTCAGAGCAAAATATCTGATGTCTTGTACCATGATAGTGGGTTTCAAATGTTTTAGCCACATATGTACATGAACAAATATTTAACCTTGGACAGATTGAGCAAAGATAGACATTCTAATTTTAGATGCAAACCACTGCAAGCAGGGCATTATTGACAAATTACTAACATAACTGAGCCAGCATACAAGTGTAAAAAATAGGAGATTTAATTTTTAAGCAAAAGTTATTTGTAGAAAATGCGTATTGGTTGCTGTTCATATTGAAAATACGTTGCAGGAATGCAGTCTGCAAATCCAAACAAGGAGTTGTGTGCAAATATGGGTGAAAGCTGACTGACTGCTGTTGGGTCAAATGTTTCGACAGCGACGTAAGGCCGACCAGATAAGCAGCCTGTGCGCTACTGCTAGGCCTCAACAGGCCACAGGGCAAAAGTGTAAAAGCAAACACCGTGCTTAAAAACTTCACGTGGATTTCGTGTTGTTAACTGCTGTGTTTCACCTGTTTTGGGTTTAGATTCGGCCGATGCTGGGCCTGTGGAGCTGGAACGGGGCGGAACCTTGTTGCTGGTGCTGTTGTTGGTGTTTTTCTCCATGTTTGTCTCCGTGCAGTGAACGGTGCTGAGGCCGAGCTCCGGGCAGAGAGCCGCCGAGCTCTCTAGCATCAAACACAAAAACGGAGGAGGAAAATGGGCTGCAGTAAGTGCGGGTCAGGCGACGACGGCCCTGATTCATTTCTGTCAAACGCGGAGACCCCATCACGGCGACATCTTGGAAACAAAACAAACCGAAGAAAAAACAAGAGACACGATTTCGGCGTCTCAAGTTATGTAGCCTTTTGAAAGAGAGGACGAAATCTCGCCACGCGGGGCCAAGACCCCCAAATTGCGGGTTTTTTTCTTGCTACGGAAAACAATGTGCACCCAAGAAGGTGTTAACGGTTTCCCGAAAGCTAGAAAACACGATTTTTTGAAGATTTTGATCAAAAAAGTATATCCGACACACGCAAGCTGCACTAATGGCGACGGGTCGCCAGACAGGAACCTGAGAGACCCGGATGTTTCTTGTACAGCCTGCCTGCAAATCTGTTCAGCAGAGGCCCAGCGAGGCATCATGGGAAATGAAGTCACAGTGTTTTGACAGCTGCTCCTGTGTTGAGGAATAAAACGGCAAATTTTGCTCGTTTTCTTGAGGAATAAAGCAACACGTACGTACTACCTTATTGTAGACTTAAATAAGAACAGGATCTAATCAGCCAATTGAAGAGAATGCATTCTCATCGTACTAACTTGCAAACTTTATAAAAACTTACATTTTAGGACAAATGAACCTGCCATCCATTTATTTAATTTAAAGGTCTATAGACCAAATGAACAATCTGACTGTACATGGGCTACATTTATATAACATCTTCCAACCTCACTCAGAGTCAATTAAGGAATTTTCTGGGATAAAATTCTAAATACTTTTCTTTGAATCACCGTAAAAAGTGACAACTACAAAATAATGCTTTAATTTATATGTAACCCCCCCCCCAAAAAAAAAACAGAAAGGCACAAAACATAATTACAAAATAGCATGTATCAAATATATCTGCAGTACTTCTGCAAAATTAGTTAGAATTTTATACATACAAGATACACATCTGGCATACATCATTCATGTTGACCATCAGCCCATCCTGCAAATCCAGTCATAGTATGACAGCATTTTGTGTCCCTTTGTTAAAGAAATTCATATAGACAATTCACCTTTGTCAATAAGGCACTGATCAGCAGGAGGGAGTTATGTTTCAACAAAGTAGAGCAAGCATTCATTAAAAATTCCCTCTCCATCAGCACCATAACAAAAATAACACCCTAACAAATGGGTGTTCTTCAAGAGACACTAGTGTACGCAGCTGCTTCCAATAACTGCCTGTCATGAAGTTACTCTTCCTCATCCTCTTCACTTTCTGATGCTTCTTCAAACGCTTCCTTTTTTCCTCTCAGCAGAGAGCAGTTAAGAATTGCCTGACGAATCTCTTGTTTTTCCTCTGCAAAAGGAAAAAAAAAAAAACATTTTAAAGTCCCTCACAAAGTCTCTTTTGTGTTTGATGTGATTCCTTGTCAGTAAAATGAAAACTTTCGTTATATACTCTAGGTATACTGGATTTCATAAGTCAGAGAAGACATGGGAAAAAAAACAAGAGCGTACCTTCATTTTTACATTTTGGGAGCATTCGATGGAGCTGCTGGGTGTTGTATCGGATCAGAAACTTCTGACATGTTCTTATTGTTCCTGGGAAGAAATAGAAAGATGTCATGTGAAACAAAACTCTGTCAAAGTTTAATTAATTCCTATTCTACTAATTGGCAAAATGATTGCTGGATGTGCATTTATTTTTTCTTACCTCCAACATGTAAACAGTTGAAAAAACAGGAGATTTTATGTCCCCTTGATTCAATGCTGGTAATAAAAGGCAATGCAGACCAAAGTAGCTTGTAGCAGTTTTTGGGGAAACGCAGGAAGACTATTCCAGTGTGAGCATTCAGATATTTCACTGGGAAGACACAGAGAACACAAAGAGCTCAACCATGGAAACTAATTGGCTAATGAAGAGCAGTGTCATAAAGGAAAGCTGAATGCCAAGAGATCCAATGTCTTGTGACATATCTTAAAGCCAATGCTTTAGTTATGAGTTACAATAATTTACTCCACTAAGTTTAGCTTCTGAATGTAATTTGAGGGGATTATATGTACTATTGCTACCGAGACATCTAAATAAGAACAAGAGTATTGCAATCCATCAACTGCAGTCTTGGAGAGAGTATTCAGAATACTAGCCTAATATTACAGTAAAAGTATGTAAATAGTCAAGAACTGCAACATGTATTTAAAGTATGAAGTTTAAAAGCAACCAGAGTTTGTCAAGTGTTTTACTCCAATATAAACTGTTTTAGAATAAATATTCCTGCATTTGTAGTATTGTCCTGTGAACAAACCTGTTTTCTCCTTTGTGACAAGGCATAGTTGAGCTTATTCAGTACTTTTATCTTTGCTTGTTTTTTTTTTGTTTTGTTTGTTTTTTACTTTGGTTTAAGACAGATGAGAATTTCCTTAGTCCTTTTGTTTTGTAAAGAGCTTTTGCATTTAGCACATTTGGAAATACAGATGTTTGGCAAAACTAGTGTGGAAAATACAATATTTGCCTTTGATTTGTAGGGAAATAGAGTAGAAATATTTTTTTTAAAAACACACACACACACACACACACACACACACACACACACACACACACAAAAAAAACTCTTGGTAATCCAGTACAAGAATCTGGAATTGGACAGTACTTACTTGCTAGGTATATTTTTCAACTCAACATTTAGTTAGTAAAATTAAGCATTTGTTTCTCCATTGTGCACTAGATTAGAGTTAGCTGGTTTGAATTACATAACGTTTTATATCTAATTAGTTATCACATTTACAATTATTTTCATGCATTTATATACAGTTATGGTACTTTTTTTGTGCAAATGTGAATAACAAGTAAGTCTTAAGTGTTCTTTGTTATTATGTTGGCAGTACTTTCAATTAAAAAAAAAAAATCATAACAAATGGTGCCAAGCACAAAGACCCCCAAATATTGTAAATTATTTTGGTATGATTCAGATTATGTCATCAATTGCCTTTATATATTTGCCAAGTTTTAAGTAAATTGAAACAAAATGTTTATATATATATATATATATTTGAAATTTCCCACAGTGTAAGTAAATGGGGATAAAGATTTAAGAATTAATTAAAAAAATAAAATAAAAATTAACTTTGACCTATTTTTCCCAAAATGCAATGGCATCTATTCTAGGTCACTGGCAATTTAAACCAAATTTGGTATGAATTCAGCCAATAGTTTTGCTGCTACAGATGTGAAATTTCACCCATTCTAAGTGAATGGGGGAAGGAAAAAAAGATTTTAAATATTCATTAAAGAAAAAAATTAACTTTGACCTACTTTTCCCAAAATGTAATGAGATCTATTCTGGATCACTGGCAATCTATAAACCCAATATGGCACGAACTGAACCACTACTTGTGTTGTTCAAGTGTTAACAAATAAAGAAACAAACCGGACAAAAAACAATACCCCTTGCCTCCTCTGAGGGCGGGGTAATAAAATGTAAGAGATTAGATATTTCACCACTATTCACCCGAGAAGCCGATGCTACAGCGAGCAGCTCCGTAGTCCCCATGCATGCGGTGAACCGTATCCTTCACTGTGGCTAAAATCGCCCGGTCATCCAGCAGCAACAGGCAGTTCCTGTCTGTCACGTTGATCTCGCAGAGTAAATACCTGTCGACAGAAGATGTGATGTTAAAACTGCCCGGGAAGACACAAATGTGACGAGGCAGTACAAGAAAAGCACATTTACCTAGACTTTATCCGCACCATTTCGTCCACTTTCTTCTTCTGTAGGTTTTTCCGTCAACAAACCTTTCTCCTAGCTCGAGTTTCACGAGTGCCACCTGCCGGGGGATGAAAGCGACGCTGGATGCACTTAGCACCAGACACCAGACAGCACGAATTAGCCTTTGACTGTTCGCCAACATTACACACGCTAAGGGGTGGTCTCCTAACGTTAAACAAAGGAGTTCGTTTTAATTTCAGAGAATATAAGAGAGAGTAGATAAGCAAGGAGGTCTGGTTTATTTTAAAGTTATTCTTTACGTGTTATGGATAAAAAAAAGACGTAACATCGCCCCCTCGGCTGAGGGAGAAACGGAAAGGCCTGGGTTATAAACCATTCACTCCCCTTTGGTATCCATGACAACCCCCATCGTTGTCAGCCAATCACGGCCTTACTTTTCCGTCTCCCATACACGTTTTACGCCATCTTGAAATTACACCCGTAGTTTGTCAAGTAGCTCCCAAATTAAAAAGCACAACAACTCTTTTCATCACAGCTCCGGAGTCCGGAATGAACGGCTCTCGAAGTAAAGCGGCACCGGCAGTCAGTAAAACACAATCGGACGCAGACTCGGAGAGAAAGACGAGTGGAGGAATGCTAAAGAAGCTGAAATCGAGGCGCAATCAGACGGATAAGTGGCCTGTGGTCGCAGAGGATGAACTCAGAGCGTTAGGAGGGGATATTTCTCCGGACCATGTCCTCGGTCTCCGAGTCGTTACAGAGGGTATGTGGACGTTTATGTGGTATTTTTAAAGTCACACTTACAGTCGTACACAATGTATTCTATGCTAGTTGTAACTAGGTGGCGAAATGTCAGCTCAGTTATTTAGCAAATGCTCAATTAGTAATGAATGCACTGACCAAGTTTACTGAATGGATCATAAAGCGGTCGCTGTTTCTGTGAATTCAGTCTCCTAATTTTGCACTGATTAGTTAATATGGCTCTTGTGACCAGGGGTGTAGCTTTAAATCCAACATAGTTTGCTCAAAGAATATTTGTATCTTTGTTTTCCAAGGTGAAGTAGTTAAATGTTGGCATGTGGTAAATGTTGGTTTTGGGGGGAACCTTAAAAAAATCATAGACATGCCATTATTATTGTTTTGTAGTTTCAAAGCTACCAGCCACTTTTTTTTTTTTTTTTAAACCTTAAACAGAAATATAAGGTCACCATAAGTGTTTCCTCTCCTTGTTTCAATCCAATGACTAAACAACATGTATTCTACTCTACCTTTTGATCCTTTATTGAACAAATTAAGAGCGAGGGGTGTCAACTTAGGATGAGCCAGAAATTAATTTTCTTGCCTTTATTTTAGGCCATCTTCAGTCTCACTTGGATTTCCTTAAACTTAAAGTGCCTGTGAATATATAACCAATTTTATAGATTGACATGGATTTATGAAATTTTGTTTGATCTTTTTGTTCATTTAGAGTCCTTTTGTTGCAGTAAAAGGGGGAAATCCTTCTGTTTACCATGTCTTCCAGTGTTCTGTATAATAGTCTGTGTATTTTCTGTCCCCTTTCTCTCTGGGCCCCTCAAGTTGTCACCACTATTTACCCCTCTGGTGGCTCCTCTGTTAGAACCCTCTGAGTCATCGGACACCAAGTCCACCACAGTAACAGCTAAAGCTTAATGCCTTTCATTGTTTTTGGTCTTTTCCCGGACCAGACAACAATGGCATTACTTCCCCTCTCTGTCATGACGGGAGCCTGCACTATAGCATTACTCAGTACTGCACATTGCAGGGGCCAGAAAACAGATACTGAAACCTTAGTTGCTTGTGTGTTATCTCAAATCTCCACACAAGGGTGAGACTTCATGTACTCAAGTATTAGTAAAATAAGCAATTCAGCATGTACACTGGTTAATCTTATTAAGAGACAGTCTGTGACATTTGACTTAACATGAACATACCTTTATCTTCTGTTTCAGACTATCTGTGCAAACCTGAAGACAATATCTACAATATTGACTTCACACGTTTCAAAATCAGGGATCTTGAGACTGGAACAGTCCTGTTTGAGATTGCCAAGCCTCCCAACAACAGTAAGCTGTGACATTCCACCAAACTTTAAAAAGCCTAAAACAAAGGACGCAAACATTGCTCTTGTATTTTAAGGCCTATGTCTGATTAATATGCTTATCTTTGCATTTACAGCAAAGTTGAACCATTCTGACCTTAAGTCAGCTGTGTTTGCCAATTTGAAGAGCCAAGTACTTTATGTAAACACAGAGATGCTGTTCTCTCAGAGTCCTCAGATGTTCTATATTCAACAATGTCAGCTAACCAGTAAACTGCAGTCTTCTAAAAGTCATGCTGTATGTTGTCATTATCTCTTTGTTATATATTAAATATCAAGTGGCTTTACTCTCAGGAATGGTTTTATTAATTTTTATCAAGACAGGGTCCTGCGATAGGAAGGAATGCTATTGCACTTTGTCTTTTTCAAATTTTAAAGGAGAATTGATTTTTATTTGACTTATTCTTCACTTCTGTGAGTTTGACATGACTTCTACAAATTGTAATTATACCAGTGGGCACCTTCTTTGATATGTTTAATAAAATGCGGCTTAAATAATTACTGAATTGACATCACTGTTAGAAATATCTTCAGTCTTACACAATCCCAACACATTTGGTCCCACACGATTAACAAAGTAAAATGCCAGGAAGTGGTGTCTTTGTTGTTTCATCTGTGATTATTGGATATGATTCAGTCTACCATGTTTCTTGCATTAGTTCCTGTAGAGAGTGAAGAGGAGAGTGCAGACATAGACAGCAGTGCTGGCCGTTTTGTACGATATCAGTTTACACCTGCCTTCTTGAAACTGCGCACAGTTGGTGCAACGTAAGTACACCATGACCAAAATTAGGCAAGGTAATTTCTCAACTTGTCATGCCATCAGTCGAATAACAGTGTAAAACTTTAATATACCATAGTAATTTTTTTTGTTTTCTCGATTTGCGACATTAGTGTGGAGTTCACAGTGGGTGACCGGCCCATTAACAGCTTTCGTATGATTGAGAGGCACTACTTCCAGGGGCGTCTTCTGAAGAACTTTGACTTCGACTTCGGCTTCTGCATCCCCAACAGCCGGAACACTTGTGAGCACATCTATGAGTTTCCACAGCTGCCAGAGGATTTAAGTGAGTTTTGGGCTGCTTTGATCAGTCCCTCCAGGTGTTGGATTTCTATCAGTTCATTCAAATTCTATGGATATCCACAAATTCTACATGGCCTTGCAATTTTATCTAATCACTGCTTCTGTTCTGTAAACCTTAATAGTTGTAGTTTACGCCCATTTTCACCAATTGTTGAAATCTCTGAGTAAAATGTAACCCTAAGCAATCATATTACCATACAGTACATACATACCATAAACCAGATGTCACCAAAGTCATTGTTCCTGGTTGCTGATATGGCTAGGCTCCAGATATTCATTCATTTTTTTGAGGCATTTTTAATATTCGCAAGACAAGATTTGTCTTTGATGATCATCATGGCCCTTTTAATGCACTAGAACAAAATTTTGTGCCTCCATTTCTGACTGTGAATCTGGACTTCAAACAAGTCCTGCTTTGTGGAATAAAACCCCACTGAGCTGCACATGCACAAGTCATATTTTGTCAGGATTTTTTTTTTGGTGACTTTTTGATGAGGTCACTGAAAATACTCAGAACTATATATTTATATTCATACCGCGACAATTCCCCTCCAATTGAAAGAATAGGTTGCAATTGTTTTTGTAACTTTCATTTAATCCTGTGACTTCACTGCAAAAAGAAAAGCTTTGCATTTTTAGTCCGCAACACTGTCAAAATCCATTAAGTCCTGGAGGGACTTGGTAAACCACTGATGTAACTTCCATGTCATGCATGTTTTATTAAGTAGCACAGATCTTAATCTTTATTTCCTGTCCTCCCATCTCTCAATCCTCCTCTCCTTCCAGTTCGTCAAATGGTGGCGCACCCTTACGAGACCAGGTCAGATAGTTTCTACTTTGTGGACAACAAACTCATCATGCACAACAAGGCAGACTATGCCTACAATGGAGGTCTGTGAAACCTGAAGGAACCAATGTGTGCAATACATCCCAGGGGAACGTTTTCCATGGATTAGAACCACACATAACCTGCTTTTGTTGGCAGAAAGGAGTATTTTCCCCTTTGTGGACATTTCTACAAATCTCTGCAACATTCTTCAGAGCCAATGGACCACATCTGCCTTCATATAAAACCGTGGATTCATTCATCAGTACCTCATAGAGCTCAGTTCCTGGGACTCAGGGGAATGTTCTGTTAAATATTTCTCTGTCTTTTGGTTTGTTGTATAAATACGATGTTACTGCTTGAACACTTTTGCCTTAAGTTTCGTGCTGTCTCTGCTGGAAAGGGACACTGTAAGTGATAGATCTCTCTTGGTAAATCCAGTAGATTGTTAGTTACAGCTTCATTCACTTAAGTGAATACATGTTTTCATTTGATGTTAATTTGAACTACCTTTTGCAAGTGACAATTGTGTTTTTCTTTTGGAAAAGCAAGCATTACTTAGGCGTTTTACAGTATTCTTAGTCATAGATAAGATGTTATAACACTAGCCCAGTTTCATTCTTCATTCTCTACCATCAGGTGAGGTGTTAACACTGTTGCTGTCAGCCCATTCTTCTTTATGATATAAAAGGGAAGTGGACTCTGTTTGTGTATGTCTCAGGCAGCACACAAAATCCAGAAAGCGGTTAGTGCTACAATTTGGTGTACTTATGCATTTTTTTGTCAAGGAAGAGACTAGTGAAAATGGCAAGTTGATATGAACATTATTTTGGGAGATATTAGTAATTTTGGAATACAGTAGCCTTACAATCACT
This sequence comes from Ostorhinchus rueppellii, assembly GCA_030068375.1. NCBI lineage: Eukaryota > Metazoa > Chordata > Actinopteri > Kurtiformes > Apogonidae > Ostorhinchus > Ostorhinchus rueppellii. The sequence goes on from JAQQZY010000029.1 coordinate 20,001,457, forward strand.
GCTATTCCCATGATGATTGGTGGGAAGCGCAGTGAAAGGAAATGACAGGAAATTAAGTTTAAAAACAGGAGCGACACATTTACTAACTTGCATCCTTAAATATTGGTATCTATATATTAATTGTTGTTACCTCTGCCCAGGAGGTTATGTGATCGCCCGAGTTTGTGTGTGTTTGTTCGTTCGTTCGTTCGCTGCAGCAGCAACTTCAGCCGGCCACAAGGGGGCGGAGGTCTGCACTCTGAGTGCTTTTCTAGTTTAAATTTTGAAATGATCTACTGAACAATTTTTATATCAGTACTTCTAAAATACTACAAAGGCTACATCTTTTCCCAAATGTCAGCTCTCCCCAGCATAAAAAAATACCACATCTAAAACCCGTGGCTCCTCACAGGTCAATGCGCTAGTTAGATATTGAAGCGTGGTGTCCTTTTTTATGAGGTACATGATAGGATTTGTTCTTGACAAAATAACTGTTATTGTGGTTGTTGAGTGGGTGTTTATGGTGTCACTGAAAAGATTAGCACATCAGAATGAGAGTGACAGAATTTTACACATTTTACTCAACACACCGTCCACATTGTAAACTTTTGGAGTCATTTTGATTGTTTAATCATGCTGTTACTTAATCGCTAAAGCAGGGGTATTCAACTCCGGTCCTCGAGGGCCAGTATCCTGCATGTTTTAGATATTTCCCTCTTCCATCACACCTGCTTCAATTAATGATCAGCTCATCACCAAGCTCTTCAGAAGCCTGATAACGATGTGATGGCTTCCAGGTGTGATGGAAGGGGAAAATATCTAAAACATGCAGGATACCGGCCCTCGAGGACCGGAGTTGAATACCCCTTCCTTAAAGGGTCAGTTTCCTTGGCAAAAGAGCACTGTGAATTTTGATTCTTAAGGCTTCCCCAAAAATGTGCTATTAAAAGTGCTAGCAGGTGTTTGTCTGCTCTGAACTCAGGTTTTTACCCTATCAACAAACACAGTAGCACATAAGATAAAAATAATTTGTATGATAGGAAGTTTTGCATGTGGTAGCAGGGTCAATTTACATGCAAAAGTCCTTTCAACCCTTCTGCTGCCTTCCACATCTACATCCCATAGGCCAGGGTTGTTGAACTCCGGTCCTCAAAGGCCGGCATCCTGCATGTTTTAGATATTTCCCTCTTCCATCACACCTGAAAGCCATTACATCATTATCACACTTCTGCCGGGCTGGATGATGAGCTGATCATTAATTGAACCAGGTGTGCTAGAAGAGGGACATCTAAAACATGCAGGATACCTGCCCTCAAGGACTGGAGTTCAACACCTGTGCCATGAACTAAGGCAGTGGAATGGGGTCAAATTGGCCCCAAGGAATACACAAGGGTCAAAGCCTACAGAGGTGACTTTACGTGTTATGCTGATGGTTACTGTAGTAAACCTTAAATCTCAAATCCATTAGTCTGAACTACGGGCCTTAATGGGTCATCATTACTATCCTGAGAGGTCTTAAATCTGTGTGGAGGTAGTACTTTGTTGAGTCTTGTAGAAAATAATCCATTTGGAGGCAACTGTGCTTGGCATAAAGAGATTACAGACACTTTGGAAGTCAGAAAAATATAAAGTTGCCATAAAAAGTCATCTGCAAATGCCTGCTGTCATCACATCTGGATTATCACCAAAGTCCAGCTCCAGTGGGATCAGACACAAAAGGCATTTACATTTCTCAGTTTTCACTTGTGACTTGCAGAGACCTGTATGATGTTGCAGTACTGTATACTGAGTAATGACTCTATGGGGTACAGATGTACAGCCTGCTCTTTGTAACAATTATGATGACAGTGTGTCCTTGTTGCGCTGATTAAATTATACGGTCATTTAGTCGGCTGTGATGCTGCTGAGTTGTATTACATTCATCAACATCTGGTAACGCAGTATGAAATTTGCTGATAAACAGCCAGCTCAAGATGTTAAATCCATGATTTTGATATAATATTTCCAGTTTCTTTAATCTTTATATTGTGCTGGAATGAATGGAAGGTTAAAGCAAGAAATTATTATTTGTAAATATAAATTAAACTCAGTCTATTTGAAGCAGGAACTGTCCTTACATGTGTTAATTTTCCAAAAAAAGCATCTACATCACTACACTGACTTTGTGCCTTGTATGTAGATGGTCTCTAGAAGTTATAGACCTGTGTACTTTGTTAATCTGTAAGGCCTTCAATAAAAAGAGGGGGGGGGAACCTCAGAAACACCTCAGCAGCTCAAGTCGACCTCACTTCTATGAAACATAGGATGTCTTACAGCCTGTGTCAATGACATATCATCTACTCATTTACAGTTGTAGCATTTTACAGTTTAAAGTATTCAGGATAACTCATTATAGTTTGTCATAATTTCAGTATGTGTGGACAGATGTAGCCTTGGACCTTTTTTCTATTTAACAGTGCTGGTGGTGTGTTGCACGAGTTCTCTGGGGATTATCAGTTATTATTAGGCATTGAGATCATAATCTTGTGATGAAAATGTTTGTGACTGAGGCTTTAACAAGTAATGTCTCCTTTCTGAATCAGGATGTCAGGATCTGTTTTGTCCTAGATGAAAATAACAAAAGACACATTCATGCCATGTTATACTCAGTAGATAAAAGGGCTACTGACTCATTTACACTGACAGATGTGTTTAGTATAAATAGATGGTCAATGGTTTAGAGGATTTTTATAAGTTCAACATGGCATAGCAAATTCTTAACTACACATAACAGAATCCAAGAATAATTTGATTATATATGTACAATTATATAAAAAATAATGTTGACACAAAAAAAATATGAACCAAGTTTTGCCACAAAAGTTCATCAACCCGATGTTGTTGCATAAGCAAATGATTGCCCTGTGCTGAGTTCTTTTTTCTTTTTGATGGAACATGAATGCAACTATTTAAGTTACATTTTAATGCAGGTTGGTGTATGAAATATAAAAACAGAAAGCAGATTTTGCCTGTTTCTTCCTTTCTGTGTAAGATTTTCAATAAAGCTACCTGAGTAGATTTGTTTTTCTCCCCATTTTCTCACTTGTATCAATAATTTGTCATGATTAAAACCCATATCTGAGAATGTGTTCCTTATGAAAACTACATTACCCATAATTCTTAGCCCAAAACACAACAGTTGCAGCACATGTTTAAACATGGCGGCCCCCGCACGAAAGATGGTCGCAGATTCTGAGGATTCGAGTAGCAGCGACGACGAGGAGCTTCGAAGATGTCAAGAGGCAGTTTGGGAAACACAACCCCTCAAGACAAAAGGTGAAAATGTAGTCAATGTCAATAATTGAAAATAAAATCAGAATACGACATCAGTCTGGTCAAATGACAGCAGTTACAGAAGAGTTATTAGCATTAGCTTAAAGTGAAACACGTTTAATTTAGCTTACAGATTCATTCATTTAAACTTTATTAAGGACACATAAACTAGGTCCATAGGGTAAGATAAAATAAAAGAAGTAAAAAAGGAAAGAAATAGTATAGATTCATATTTTGCTTATACATAAAGGCTTATCTTGGGACAGACCAGGGCTTGTACAATTGAGTCTGATCAATTTGTAACTCAACACATGAATGAATATATACAATGCAGCCACACAGCATCGAATACCACAATCAACAAACATCTGACTGGCACTGGAATGTCTTGGTACCCTCAGCAGTATCCTCATTGAGTCATTATAAGCAACCATCAGTTTGTGTATAGATCTTTTTTGTAGCTGTACCACAAGTGTGCAGTATACAGAGGAGAGCATGTAGCAACTCTGTTTATTTACCTTTTGCAGCTCCCTGTGTAAACCTTAACATCAATAATAAGTGACATGTTCAGGATTTTTATCAAACCACCTGTGTTACTGACTGCTGCTAAATTCATGTGTTTTAGTTGCAGGCACCGATGTGAAACAATCAAAACGGTAAGACTTTTTTAATTAAAATATTCACTAAACATCATTCACAGTAAAGAAGGACTTGATACACTTGCTGTCAACAGTCACAATAGGGATTTTGCACAAACAATTGATTACTTGGTCAGTCAAAACGCCAAATATAGATGGCAAAGATTTTTAAGAGTCAAGTCATTTTTATTGGGGGGTCACGGGGGGGAGGACATTTATTTTTTAGTTAATATTGATGCAGAACTAATCTTTATGACAATCTGTCTGCTTAAGTGCAGATATGTTAAGTTTTAGAAAGTGTTTTAGGATGAGGGTGTCTTCCTCTCCTTGGTTGGTCAGCTTTTTTGCCATCATTATTTTAATTTGCGTGAAGGGCACATTAAAAATGGCATTACAATTCAGCAGCTGATGGACTTAATTATTCAACTTCATGCTTGACTGCCCATCCCTACTATATACATGCTAGCTATAAAATTATAATATTCTTATGTGTGTACATATGTCACCCTCCATTGTTGTTGCATAATAATAAATCTTATCTTGTTGTAGTTGCTCCTTAGTGAAATGAATGCTGCTGGTTAGATTATTTTTTAAACTGAATAAGATTATAAGTAATTAATGATCTTTTAATAATGTTTTGCTGTGAAATAGAATTGTTGTTGCGGAACATGAACATGATGGCAATGAGCTTCAGGTCACTCGAGGCTTTCAAACACATGTGGCTAAAAAGTTAGACCATTTACTTGACAGGTAAGTTTTTACTTAATACACAGACGGTTTAAGAAAAATAATGAGCGCATATTGTCACTCTTGATTTATAACCAACATTGTGTCGCCAGTTTAATTTCAGAGAAGCCCCCTGAAATTTCAACCTGTGTGGAATTGGCAAAATGTGGTGATGAAGATGATGAAGGTAAAGTTTCTGTTTGTTTTGGTTTCATAATATGATGATTTTCTTGAGCTTTTGCTCCATTTATGTTCACACATCCTGTTGTCTTTTAGGATTTCGTTTGTTTTCAACATCAGTTCCTGGACAGACAGCTGAGGAGCCTCCAGCCCCGGTCAGACGTCGACCTATTCCCAGTTCAAGGTTGTTATTGTGTCTATGTTCTTATAAGAACTCAGTCCGGTTCTGAGCTCCATAACATGACCTGATGACTGTTTTTGCTGTTTTTCAGTGATAGCGACAGTGACATGGAAACACGGCTAAAAGAGGCAGCAGTGTCAGTCAAAGATCTTTTACCAGCATTTTTACTGCCCCCGACAGAGTCAAAGGAAGAGATTTCCTGTACAGACAAAAGAAAGAAGAAGAAAAAGAAGAAGAAAGTGGAAGAGGGAGAGGAAGAGGAGAACCATATTATCAAGAAAAAGAAGAAACTGAATCAAGAGACTAAGAAGGTGGACTCAGAATCTGCTCTTAATGGTCAAAGCAACGGTGACCACAATGACTCAGACAATGCACAAACACAGGTCAAAGTGAAAAAGAAAAAGAAGAAGAGAAAATCAACAGAGGCAAATACAAAGGGAGAGGTTTTGAACTGATTCTCTTAAGGATAACCTGTCATCAGTGTAAATAATCATTAAAAATGTTGTCATAGCAGTTATTTTTGAAGTAGTCTTTACTCATAATGAAAGACAGTGAAAAAAGCATCTCAAGGCAGTGAGTAAAAAAAGCAAATAACATGGCTTATAACTGAATGTACAATTTTCTAAATATTACAAAAGTAAATTTGAATAAAATACATTTTCATATTAATTTTCAGTTGATTCTCTGTTGTATCAAAAGTGAATCTTTGCAAATATTGATATGCTGATCCTTGTTCGTGTTACAGTGGTTTGGATGATGTCAGAAAGTCACTGGAACATGGCAGTGGACTCTGGAGATCCTCTGTGAATCATTAAGTTGGTTTTTCCCAGTTACCCCAGAGATAGCTGTTGTCCTGAACACAACCAGGGTCCTGAGTGTAGCTGATGGGGAGGAGGCGTTACTACTAGAGCAGCATTACTGTGCAGTAGAGACCATTTGTGTGGGAATGTAGGAGCTGATGTCTGTCGGTGAAGGTGAGAGGAGGTGGGACTGATGACTTTCTGTCGTCTGAGTGGACGGATACAGCTCTAGGCTCTCAGATGAAGCTGTGGACAAAATAATGAAATCAATGATTCATGTGGATGTTTTAATGAGCAGAACCTTTCTGTCAGATCCATGGAAATGATAATGTTTCCATGAAACTAGATTCCAACATCAACTAATAGCATTATATTCTAGAATAATCTATTGAGCCTGTTTTTATGTGGATTTAGAAAATGTAAAAAGTTATTATACCCAATCATATTTTGGTTTGCTGAAATGTTTTACTCTATGTAAAATGCTTACAGAATGTAATAGATAATTCTGTAATATAATGCTATTAGTTAATGTTGGAATCTACTGATACTGAACTAAGATTTATGTTTTATTTACGTGCACAGAAAAGATTATATTATCTTTATGTTTCAGGAGTTTCAAAAAGTTCCCATGAATGTAGTGTAAGTTTTGAAAATAGTGTTTTCAAAGGAATACAGGATTCAGTGGCCTACAATGCAAAAATGTGGTTGTAGTTATGAAGTATTAGTAACATGTTAAAATATTTTAATGTGCAGAACCTTTACCTTTGTCAGATTCATGGAAATAACATTTGAAACATCTAACATGTCACTAGTACTGCATAACTGTAACTGACTTCTGCATCGTAGGTCACTTCATTTTCTCCTGTATTCCTTGGAAAAAAAAAAAATTCAAACTTACACCGTGTTCAAGGGAACTTTAGGAATCTAATCTTTTACATGTTTTTAAATAAAATATTAATCTTAGTTCAGTATCATTAAATTCAAACATCAACTAATACTATTCTATTATGGAATTATCTATTATATTAGCATTATTACAATACAACAAATCCAGTTACATGGAATAAGACATTTCAGCAAACCAAAATATTCCAGGCTAGAACTTTACATATTTTCTAAACCTATGTGAAAACAGGCTCAACAGGTATCAGGAAGAAAAAATGTAACATAGTACAGCTACTTACCTGTTAATTAAACCCCGTTCAAAATATTATGACCAGTGAGAAGTCTAAAATGAACTATTTAAATTAAAGAAAGAAGTGTATGTGTCTGCTATAAACAGTATTTTCTCATCAAGTTTTTTGAGGAAATTCAGATATATCTTTTTTGAGAGTGAAAATAAGAGATTTTTTTCGCTGCAGTGGTGTTGAGCTGGAGTTGAGCTGTTTTCTTTCTTTTAGATACAATAGAACTCCTGTAATTAATTCTATATGGGATGGGATATTTTAATATAAATATAAATTTGATTCAAAAGTGATTTAAATGAGTGTTACAAATTATTTTTGCAAAATATTTATTAGTTATATACATTTCAACCTAATCCAATGAGAAATAAACAACTGGTGAATCTTAGAATACACATGAAAAAAAAATAAAAAAATATATATATATATATATATATTCTTCAGAAATTCTGATTTTGTAAAATCCCATGAACTTCACTGAAGTTTTTCTTTTATTTCTTCAACTCAAGAAAATCCACAGCCAAAAGAGGGGTAAGTAATCAATTCTGAGCTGCCATGGAATAACTCTGGTAATAAAGAATATTGCAACTGTTGGGTTTATTTTACTCCTATGAATGCATTTAAATTTGTATGATTAGGCCCAACAGTTCACAGTGTCAAAATAAACTCTGGGATCGGAGTGGTTCTGCTCTAATGATGAATGTGCCTCCGTGAAGGTAGTTTGTCCTATAGAGATTAATGTTTCTGAATGTTGTGTGGAATAAAACCAGTATAAACTTTATTTGTAGATGTTTACCTGGTACAGGTGTGTGAGGCTGCAGGTGGAGAGAGTCTTCTTCTAATCGAGGTTCGTTCTCTTCCTCTGGATCTACTGTAAGTATCTATCCAAAAAGAAAAACAAATTTTCAAAATTGCACCTAATAAATGTTGTTAATGGACCAAAATCCCACTGTGTTCAGTACCTGTCTGACAGTGGCGAGGCTGGTCAGCGTCCCCAGGCTGCTGCTGTCAGTGATCACCATGGTTTGAGACAGCAGGCTGGACGATGGGTACTGAGGTGAGTCCGATTTGTTGTACACTGCAATTAGAGACAGATGAATGAGTCTTTGCACATACATAAGATAAAGTCATCACCTTCCTCCTGAGGTCTTACTGTGACATGGCAGCGGTGCCATAGTTGCCATGAATGGACTGGCTCCCATGTGACTCTGGATCTGCTGGGATAGTTGCTGCTGTGGAGAGGCATGAAGCTGCTGCTGGAATGAGATCGGCTGGAGAGTGGTGAAGCTGGCCCCGACGTTATTTATAACAGGTACAGTCTGGGGTTGTGTGGAAGCTAAACCTGTACAGCAAAAGGGAAAAGATACTGTTGTCTGCTTCTTCATCTACTTTTTTTTTTTGTTTTTTAAAAAATAAATATTATAAAAAAGCAGCAAGTTGAAGTTTCAGTTTACCGATGAGAAGTGAAGACTCTCCCAGACTCATCACGCTGGGCAGGGAGGCCATGATGAGCCCCTGGGAGGATGCAGAGGAGGCAGACAGGCTGTGGAGCGAGGTCAGAGTGCTTACCGGAGGCAGTGTGCCACCACTGGACACCTGAACCAGAGGAAAACACGATGCTCACTGAGGCAGCAGTGTATGCAGCAGACAACAACACTGTGAGGATACGTGACACATGCTCTCACCAGCTTGGGATTATGGGTCTCGAGGAGTGTGTGGCTGGGCTCCAGTTGGATGGGACTTGCCACCAGGCGTCCTACTCTTTCCCCTCCGCTGCTTCTGGCTGAGCTCATGGTATCACAACAAAACCAGTGAGTACACACCAGTGACTGTGTTCATGTATTATGCAGCTTTGGTTGAATCACACTTTGATTAGAACACATTATTAACCTTTATTTAAACTGAATCATTGAGGGTTGACTTTTATATGCAATGATGTGAAAAGATTTGGAAGATGAAATATGTTAAATAAGTATAAAACTCCAGTTAATAAAAGATACAATATAACAGACAGGAGTTTTCGACCATTGCTTTCAATTCTCCAAAGGGTAGAGAGTGTTATGTTTTAGTGTGCTTTGTTCCAGTTAATTGGAGCATTGAAACCAAAAGCATTTTTTTCTGAGTTCATTAAAAACACAAGGGACTTGCAGGGAGAACCAGTCATTGGAATGAGTTTGGTATGTTCTAGAGGACAATTGTAACAAGAAAGTGATGTAGGATGGCAGTTTCCCAAGAAAATCTTTAAGATAAACAAGCACAAGTGCATTTATTTTGTCATTTTACCCATTTGCTCTCTCCCTTGTTTTGAATGTCAGTAGTGGGAGTAGTGAACAGCATAGACTGAAGTTAGTTTCTTGTAGTTACACTATATATTTTGTAGCATCTTGCTGGTTGTAAAAACTGCATTCATATATGCATAGACTCAAACATTGAAAGACCTTTTGACATTTATCAGAATGTCCTGAAACTGCAAACTACAAATTTTAACCCATAAAACAAAGGGTTATTTTGATCTGTTTTTTATTTAACCATTACTTTCCGCCTGTAATTGAACTCTCTTTGAAAAGGCCTACTTGTTTTGTTTTTTTAAAAAATTTCATTCTGTTGGTTTTGCAGCTATCACCGCTCATTTTATCTTATCCTCCCATACCTTAATAGGAACGAGCTGAAGACTGATTCAGTTAGTTACTTAATTAGTTATTAGCTCGACTCCCAAAAGGGAGTCAAGGGGTATTGTTAATGCTCCTGCAGCAAAACTATTGGTTGAATTCACACTAAATTGGGTTTGTAGATTGCCAGTGATCCAGAATAGATCTGATTACATTTTGGGAAAAGTTGGTCAAAGTTCAACTTTTTTAATGAATTTTAGAAAGAAAAAGGAAAAGTCATTTACTTTCCTTAGCACTTTACATGTCTTTAACCCTTTTATTTTGACAATATGCGATTTATGGTATTCATTTTTTTGTGTTATATACCAGGTTTCAGTTGGTGCTACTTCCTTTCATGGGGTCAGGGGTTACACTAAATAGTGATTTTAACCTTTAGAACCCATTTAAGTTCAGTTTTTGTGTATCTTTTAAAACTGTACACATAATCCCTATACATTTTTTTGAAGTGGCTATTGACACAGTACTGTGGCATGAAATATTGGCTTGTCTGTTACCACAGAGCCAACCAGCGCCCTCATTATATAATGTGTAGACTGGTGACCTACGACCCAAAAAACTACCAAGACAATCATATATATATGACATTGAGCTCACTCTGTAACTTACTGGACAGTGATGTGGAATACTTGCATTCAATTCTTGGTCGGATTACTATGTCCTTTTTTTTCCCTATAGATTTTTAAATGGGGGGGGGGGGTGTAAATCTGACATTGATATAAATCAGCCACTGGGACAATGTTCAGAGTGCAGAATTCCACAGGACCACAGCACTCAATACACTAAACTGACACAGAACTGAAGTCACACAGCACACTGCCACATCTAACATGTAGCTCCGCCCACCTTCTCCAGCCTCCAAAGCAAAGAAAACCATAAAAAAACACATAAAGTATTTAGAATAATAATTCCTATTCAATACTATATACTATCAGGAATTTATCATTTCTTCCATCAATTGCCATAGTACTGTGGTAGCAAAATGCACAAAAGAATGCACTGAAGTATACACCATATATCACCACAGTAATGTGGCAACAAGAGGCTGATGACTTCATGGAGCAGTATCAGTGACTGGCTCTTGTACAAATGCTAACATTTGAGTGGTCTGTGGTAATAGACAACCCAATATTTTGTTCTACAGTACTGTGGCAGTAACCGTTGCCATATTTTTTTTGTATCTGAAGAAAAAAGCAATAAATATGACGGCTCATTCCAACCCTGCAAAAAAAAAAAAAAAAACTAAAGGTGGCCTGAGACTAGCCATGGTGCTGTACATAATCAATCTAATAACTTGGAAATTACATTTATCCCCAGAGTACTATTGGAACTTCTTCTATTATCGAATAGCTGGTAGTCTGCAAACTTTTCGAAGTCCTTTTCCCATCACTACTGATTGTATGGTCATTACCGTGCTCAGGACTTGGTGGGAGAGTAGGGTTGGAAGAGGAGCCTGGTTGGGTCGTGAAAGGCGTGTCGAGAGCCAGTTTGTGTCGGAAAGCCTCCTCTTTGCGGCGGTTGGCGAACCAATTGTACACTCGCACCTCTGTAACCAGGTTAGAGCCCAGGCCTGCGAGCTGTGAAGGAGACACCCCCCTCTGGAGACACTCAGCCCTGTGGACGAAGAGCACAGTAATGTGGGACATTACATTTTAAAGGCCTCCACTCACACAGGTTTGGCCCTTAATTCATTTAGGGCTCTCAGTTCAATATAAACCAAATGTTATTACTTTTAAGGGGGAAAGTAACAAGAAGCCACATAGCCTGTAGGATTTCTGTAGGATTCAGAGATTAGTGCCAGTAGATACTAGTGATCTGTGATCGCAAAAATTACACTGAAGATATTAACAATCACTTTTGTCCAGGTTCTACATTCAGCCCAATTCGATCTCAAGTGGATCAGATTAGTAAAATCCTGTCATAATAACCTATAAATATTGACAACTCCAAATTTTTTCCTTTGTTTTTGTGTAAAATTACATAAAAATGTTCACATTTCTATCTGATTATCCTTTAAAAAATGTGAATAACCTAAAAAATATGAACAACCTGAAATGTCTTAAGAAAATTTGATGTAATTTTACCAATATTCTACCTGCAATTAAATGTTTTGTGTGTTTGTAGATCCACTGTGATCTGTAACTTGTAATGCACACGTGTGAATGATAAACTGAGGCAGAATATTGTTGAATTACACTTTTTTTTTTTTTTTTTTTTTTAATATTTCAGTTTTTTCATGGTGGTTCATGTTTGTCACATTTTTTTTTAAAGGATAGTTTGTAGATGTAAAGAATTTCATAATGTAATTTTACTTTTTTCACTGGACTTGGACTTAACATTATTTATTTATTATTATGTTATTATTTCACTGCACTTCACATAATATTAAGAGGATGTGAACGATAATGAGTTTGACATGCCTGATCTAAAGTAAAATACTTCTAATGTTAAGAGTACTTCAAAAGAGACATGTCGAAGGCTTATTACATATAACACTGTATATGGACTGATGAATTAAAAATGGAAACCATCATGAAGTTTCCTGGCTGGAACAGGTTTTTTGTGACTTGTGAACTCTGTTGGAGGGACCTTCTAAAAGATGTTTCTTCATTTGGTGATATTATAGAGGTGATGGAGAACACTAATACAGTGTTCAGATGTGCTGAAATCATTTGAGTGCACAGTATATGATCCACAGTACTTGACTCATGAGACCATTCATTGAGCCTTTGTTTCTAATGGATCGGAACGTCCTCATTCCATCAGTTTTTTTCTTCTAATTTGTAACCTGTTTGTACTGAACCCATAAAGACCCATTACTACTTTTCTAGCAGTTCCCAAATGAAGTTTTCTCTCTATTTAACCTTTCTCAAGTGATTTATTACCATTTTCTATAACATTATCTTCTATATTTTTACCTACGCCAAGGAGGTTATGTTTTTGCTGGTGTTTGTCTGCTTTTGTTCAAAATAACTTGAAAAGTTCTTAACGGATTTGGAAGAAATTTTCAGGAATTGTTAGAAATTGGACAAGGAACAAGTGACTCCATTTTGGTGGTGATCTGGATCACTGTCTGGATCCAGGAATTTTTTAAAGGTTTCTTTATCATTGAGAGATAGGGCATGACGGTGCTGAGTGGTGTATGAGGTCATTCATCGCCATCTAGTGGAGGAAAGTACAAATACTACCGTGGCGAAGGCTTGCACTCTCTGAGTGCTTTTCTAGTTTGCATTTTTTCTGTGACTGTTATGGGATGTGGTTTGACTTCACAGAATGAAAACTTTCAATCCTCTGTCTCGGCACATGTCACCTGTTACACTCCTCCACTAATCCCTCCCTCTCTTCTTTGCTGGGGTTCTTCTGTCGTTCGTAGGCGTGGAAGAGGATCTGCAGGGACGCTGGACCCCATTTGAACCTGTTCCTGCGTCCTTTCCTGGTTTCCTCCCCTTGGTCGTCCACAGACGTGAGGCCATGTTTGGCATTGGTAAATTCTGAAAATGAACAGCATGTGGTTTAATCTTTTACCAGTTTTCTTTCAATTAAAAAAAAAATGTTTTTATTTACAGAAAGCTAATATGTGAAAGCAGAAACGTGGATATGCAACTCCACAGCTGCTGTTATACTCACGTTGGCTAATCTCGCACTGCCTCTTGACATACCAGGTGTACAGAGCAGCCCTCTTCTGGTTCTTCATGGGCGTGCCTTTGTTGAGGTGCTGCGATAAATGGGACTGGTTGAGTCCTGTTGACTCCACCACTTCTCTCTGAGGGAGGTTGTGCTGCTGCATGTAGCTTTTAACCATTTTTGCAACGTGCCATGGGTCCTCTCTGTTTGACAAGAACACCCAAACAGACAGAAATCATATATATATTTTTTGCATTTTTGTTTATAGAAATATATTTTACACTTCACTGCTTTTTACAACTTTTCCTGGATATTTACCAACACAGGCATGTAAAACTCCACCATTAGAGACAAAGCATGGCCACTCAGAGGGAAGTAGAATGAAGCTTATTGACAAAGAGAGATAAGGGAAAGCACACAGGGGCAAAGTCCAAGCCTTTCAGATCAGTGGAGAGGAAAAAGGTAGAAAAAGCTTTATGAATCCTCATTTAACATTCCAACTGTCAGAGTAGGGGCAGATAAAACACACAAAACCTCAAAATACAGCAGCTCTACCAGATTAAAATTCATCACATAGATATTTTTAATCATTCTATTAGACAATAAAATAAGAAATAACCCCTGAACACTTCCTCAAACACTATTTAAATATCTTCCAACATTTACATCTCATTATAATGTCAGGTTTGAAGTGAAGAGTGTATTTTTTCAGTGTATCTACCACTCATGGCTTATGTAAACACAGCGTCATGTAGGCAGTTGTATTCCATTAATCTTCACCTCTCCCTGTAGCTTATTTATTAAGAAATGGCCACAGAATAATGATGAGGGTAGGTAATTAGTAACTAGCAAAGGAGGAACCCTCTTTAAAATCGCCTCAGAAGCCACATTGCAGAGAGAGTCAGACAGAGAGCGGGAGTAGGAGGCAGGAATTAGGAAGCAGCTTGAGGGTAAAGTTAAAAGAGTGGATGTTCTCAGGTGTTCTTGTCAGCTCTTGGGTGCTTAGTTTTTGGATGTAAAAGAAAAGAGTCAAAAAAATAGGGTCAAGGCATTTCCAGGTTTGATTTGATCAGGGTCTGTTAGGAGGAAGGAGCATATTAGTGTGTGAAAACAGCAGAAGAGATTAAGGTGATTTTGCTGTTTCCATGGAGCTTCCAGAGAACAAAAACACAGATCCACTTACTGCAGGAGCTGGTCGACTTCAGCTCTCAGTTTGGCTGCATCCTCTGGGGGAAGTTTCTCCAGATCTCGGAATATAGGCGGTGGGAAATCCATCTCTCCCTCCTCGGAGCTCTCTCCATCCCCCCTCTCTGCCCTCTCAGCGCCAGCCCTGTCTCGTTCCAGTTCCCCCATGGCTTGGACCAGGATGTCCCGGGAAAGTCCAGATCCCAGCAGGGCCCAGATCAGCTGCTCCTGAAGGGCGGTCAGACGGCTCGGCCTCGCCTTGGTCACCCTGGCCCTTTCCTCTCCGTCCATTACTCTGAAGCTATGCCTCGCTACTGCCTCGCAAACAAACACACCGCTCTCAAACAACAGCCAGGCAGCAGCAGGCAGCACTGGGCCTCATTATATCTGCAGTCCTTCTTTAGCACTGGAGAATGTGTACTTTCATTTTCCCTGTGTTGAATTTCCCCTCGATGTGTCCTGAGCTGCCTGGTTTTAGCTCTCCACCTGCTGTTTTGCTTTCAAAGGTCAATTTCTTTTTTTTTTCTCCTCTTCACCCCCTCCTTCTTACATGCGCCCTGTGAACTTTGTCCCTGCTCTCCCAGTCGCCCGCAATGACCAAAGTGCATCTAAAAACAATAAATGGAAAATGTGGGTGTCACAGTTGAGAGAAGAGCTGCAGACACAACAGCTCACTCTACAGAAACACAAGTAAATACTGTTTAAATGCTACTATTAAGACTCCTCACAAATTATACTTTAATCCCTTTAATCATACATAAACCTGTGTGTAGCCAGAGATACGAAGCCAGTGGTTTTCTGGCTTTTCCAGGCTGAAAGGGACTAAAAGTTTACTAGCAGGGCCTCGAGGTTCTGGAGCAACCAGCCTGAAGAAGTGAGTCAGTCTATTCTTAAAACATACATTATATTGAAGAACACTATTATACAAATATATTATAATATATAGTTTCTCAAATCCATCAACAATGTTAGTTCTACCAACTTTCTGGGACTGATAGTGACCAGGGCCTCATGGTTGGCCTCTGAACTGGAATTGCATACTTTGAGGAGGGAAAAAATGGCTGAAAAAAAAAAAAAAAGTAAAACTCGCCCAAAACTGTCTCTATATTTTTTTTTTACAGTTTGATGCTCATTGATACATATATATTTTCTATTGATTTATAATGTTGGGTATTTTTTTTAAATGTTAATCTAGATGTTGAGTTTAATAGTTTAACAGCCTTCTACTAAAGTTAAAGAAAAGTATTTTCCGCTCTCACTGATTGTATGATTATCCAATCCAATCCAACTTTATTTGTAAAACACTTTAAAACCACCACAGTGGACCAAAGTGCTGCACAGGAAAATAAATAAATAAATAAAGAATAACAGTAAAATACAAGAATAGATTAAAAACCTAAAACCTGTACAATTAAAAACAACAATAGTTATTACTCATTACTCATATTACTTGGTAAGAGTGATTAGTCAGTGTTTGTATTTTCATTTTTTCCTGTTACAAACATTATTATACGTATCCGCCTTATCATTATTGTAATACATTCATGTTGTCGAATGTATTTACATTCCAAGATGTTTAGACACACAAAAGTGATTTGTACATATTTATTTGAATTAAAAATATTATTAAAAGGGAACCCCTCGCACAAACATCCACTTATTGCTAACAGAAGGTTTAAGGTTATATTGCAATAAATATCAATGCAATAAACATTTTTATTTCATCTTTTGGATTGATTTTGTTTACACTGTTAGCTTAAAACTTCCTTCAGAATGTATTTTTACTTAATTTTACTCAATATTGATTTAGATTTTCATTACTACAGATGTTCTACCTTTATCTATCTAGAATATTTGACATCTCCTCACCATGAATACTCATTTTGAACCACAAGTAAACATCTGGTTTCTTCAACTGTCACTCAGACAGAAAAACCTTTAAACTTAGAGGAAAAGGATCTTTTTATTGTAATAATTATCAACAGCAAATGACATAATATTTCAAATTAATGGAAAGGAATAGTCTTACTCAATGCAGATGTAATTTGTCCCAATATTTTTGTCCATATCGTCACCCTCTTAAAATAATTGCCCGAGTCATTTTGGCATGCTCGACATGTCATTTAATTCTCTCATGTTCCATGTTTGACTGACCTTGTTGTTTGTATGTCAATAGGAATCTGTTGTTATAACTGTTTTGATTAAAATTATTAGTAAATATCATATATTCAACAAATGTCTGAGTTTTTTTTCTATTTCCTGAAAAATCTGAAAAAATAACTTGGGTGATTATTTTAAGAAAGTGTCATATGGTGTATCTGACAAACTGAGCAGGCCTTGTACGTGCCACTAGAGGGCACTGTTGTGTCATCTATACTTAACTAAGTTTCAGGTTCTTTGACAAGGTGGAAAGAACCTTGTGCTATGAACCAGTGTCTACAGTGTTGGTTCTGGGTCTTAACAGCTTTGTTGAGTAGACGCTCCTTTACTTACAACTGAGAGGACTGTTTCTCCTGGTGATATTTTTACTTTACCGATTCTTGCTTCTGCTCATGTTCTTTCTCAATGCAAACTTCTATTCTGCCTTGTCATTTTTCACCTTTTGGAATGTGTAAATGCAAAAATAAATTCTGCTGCATATATCCATGTTTGTTTCTTCAGATTGACACCTGTTCTTCACTCGATAAAAGGTGGTCAAGCCCCTACACGTGGAGCTAAACTTATGGAAACTTATGATTTGTTATGCTACCTGTTTACCTGTGTTGCATGGGTCTGTTATTTTAATTGGCAGATTCAGAAGTTCCCTGTGTTTGATCTACCCTGTTGTTTTTGTCAAAATAAGAGTTGGCTGGAATGACAGGCTGGAAGCAGATGGGAAAGGAAAGATGGTAAACTGAATGGGAGAAAACCTCTGAGAGTTAATGTAGTCCTCTATCTTTTCTCCTCCTTTCAGTGTAAAATGCTCACTTTCTCTACCGGGATCACCTTATACCATTCTCAGGTTCAGCCTATCAGCACCTTTTTGTGTGGAGCTCTTGTTACCCCACCCCACCCTTGGGAAGATGGCATTATACTGTATTTGGAAGGGTAACAGAGCTCCCTCTATCTCCCTGAGACATGCCACTGACCTGTAATTAAGTCCCATTGTACTATTCAGAGGAAACTCCTCACCAAAACGGACAGAGGGCAGTGTGTGTGGATTTCCAACAGTTCATTTACCGCTGTGACTAATGCTCAACCACACAGGCTGGTTTTATCAAGAAGGACCACATGCAGCACACATTAGAGCTTGCATTTTCCCTCTCCAGAGAACTCAAAGCTATGCTGATTGGTAATGAGATACAATCCACACTGTCCATTTCTCATTAGCGAACCATTGCTGGCAGTGTGTAACTGTGTTCTCACTGCGAGCTCTCCCTCTCAGTCTCTGCCTCAGCCTCGTGCACCCTCCACCCCCCCCTGCCCCACACACATACATCCCCGCCATTCAACCCCATTGATCATGCATGCAGAAATTTAACACACCCCTTAATTCCTGTCCAAATAGCCCCCTGTCCCACTTCCAGAGCTTCATCTGTTCATTTGCAGAGGATAGGGTAGGGCTGTGTGCAGGCAGGACACTGGCTGCTCTGATCACATCACACACATTGACAATAAAGTGTGAAAGAGAGGACAATCGCAAACCCAAATGTCTGCCTCCACATCCTTTGTTGCATCCTTTCAACTTGTAAGATTGCTCTGATCAATCACGTCACCGGTGTGGGCAGATTTGAAGAACTTTTATAGTTTTACTTGCTCTTATTTGCTTAAGTGTGGACAAAACAAAAATCCTTTAATCTCCTGATTTTATGGTCCAGGCTTTGAAACAAACTCCGAGCTCTGAGTGAGTCGGACAGCATCCATTTTAAAGCCACCATAAGTCAAAGCTGTCATTGTCTTTGTTTGAATTGCTCAGGCTATTGATTTGCCTTAACATTGCTTCCCATGTCACATGTTGAGTCAGTGTTGAGAAGATTAGCTGGAGCTGGCTTTGGTACTAATTAAATACTTAAACCTCAGCAATGAATGAGCACAGCACACAAACCTTCTGTTATACCACACAGCATAAGCGGGTTTGCAGCATGAAAGGTGTATTAAGACAGATGAACACATTGTTGCTGGTGATATCCATATGGCTGCAAACAGACCTTCACCCAAAAGGCCTTTGGTGCACAGTTAGCTTAGCATCTGTACAGGAAATCTGACATTGATTCAATTTAACATAATATCTCAGGCAATAATACATATCACAATTACCCAAGTCATATTTTCAGCCAAATTGTGATACCTGTGTAACTTTACTCTCCAAACACTGCTGCATCATTGGTTACATCTTGAAAAAATATGACTTAGGCAAGAATTCTATGAGGCTAATGATATGGGACAGACCATAAACTGTCCTTAACCATCTCAACTTCAAAGTTTAACCTGTTTAAAGGAAAGTTATGAATTCATATTAAAATGAAGTTGACTTATTACTCAAAGACCCCTCCAAATGGGCACTGAAAACTCATTTCTGAATTCTCTGAATATCCGTGAAACTAATTTACTTTATGGCATCATAAACTTTGTTACTGTAGCCAACTTTTTTAACTGTGTTTGTTTTATTTCTGGCATTTAACATTGATAGCACATGATATTAATTTCCAGACTAATGTGGTTATGTTCTAAAGTTTGTAAGCGAACATGGTTATGCTCACTGTTTGTAATTTTAAAGGTTTTTGTCAGTTATTTCACTGATGAATTGTTTAAACTACAAACTATCATTGAACTGTTTACTTATAAAAGGACAGCATGTTTTTAATATTGATGCCAAGTATCATTTGCATTTGTTAATGTCTTTTTCATAAATAGGATGGAAACTGTCAAGTCTTTTGGACTGATATGAAATCTTACAGGAAGTTTGCTTTTAAAAGCCTTCAAAGTAAAGGGTTAATGATTTCAACTCAAAAAGTAAGTACAGGAATACAATGGAAGTAGGCACTTAACTTTGTAAAACAGGCTATTTAAGACAGTTTATATTTCTTAGTAGCTTGCAAAATAATTGTTCTCCAAGCTTTGATGTGCTTTTAGTGTATAACCAACTATTATGAGTTGAACTTGATTTCAACTTGAATCTTTTACTGCTTTTTTTTTTTTTTTTTTTTTTTTTTTTTTTTTTTTTTTTAATTTTCACCCTGTTATCAAAATGATAATAATAAAAAAATCTTGGTTCGTATTTTATTTGACTGTTTCAAATGTCACCAAACACCTGAAACTTGTAGTCATGGTAGGATACCAAAAACACTCCTTGTTAGTGTTTAACTCTAATGTTTTTGGATACTATTGGATTACTATCACATTTATCAGCTGTAGATGTTAATGCTTGGGCAAGTCTCATCTGCTTTATATACTACTGATTAATTTAATCTGCAGCATTGCATCATTTGCATCATTTGTACCGTTATAACTGTGAAAACTAAAAATTCAACATTCCATGTGTTAAAAAACCAAGTCTGTTTTCTGCTTTGTGACAATCTATATTTCTTTTTTTATTTTAAAGACTTTATTTAACAATTATTTTATCAGTTTATCACAATCATTCATGATCAATCCACTTGGTAGTACGTGCTTTTCACTGGATACATTCTAAAACAGAGTGGAATAAAAAGTATGATTTTTGTTTCCAAGACGTAGTGTAAAAAAAAGCAGATGTCCTTTCAGGTTATGTCTTCCTTATACAAACCCTCTACCCCTGTACACCAGTTTTAACCAATCTGTGAAATGAAATGGCCCATATTTTAGAAAACACATTGCCTCTAATGTGTAACTTCTTGTCATATAGCGGTGGAACAGCATTTGTGATATATTGCATTAACAATCACTGTCAAGTGTTTGAACTCTGCCAAAGATTGTGTCATTCGCCAAACCCCAATGCTCCCTTCTACATGTGCTCTGATCCATCAAGATCAAAACAGGATGTTTCAGTAAGATAATGAAACACATCCAAGGCGTGACATGTTAAAACGGTTAAGAATTTGGTTTTGTTATTTTTTTCTTGTTAACAATAAACAATAAATAAATAGATAAATAATCTGCATATATTTCACGATTTTTTTAAAATTTTTTTTTTAGGAGTTCTCATTTCACCTGGACTGGTTTAGCTCTTTTCAAAACGTTTTGTCTCTCATCCAAGAAACTTCTTCAGTTCTAAACCTAGAAGAACCTGGGCAAATGAAAACCTACACAGGCATTTTATGATAATATATGACATTTTAACTGAAAATCCAATTTTAAGGGGGTCCAAACCCCCCCCCCCACAACTGTATTTTCTGACATGTTGAAGTGTACTCCAGAGTGTGCTTTGGCTGGAACATCCCGGGGCTTTTATTCTGAAAGTGTCTTCCGGAAGCTGCGCGCTGGATGCGGTTGCCTTGAAGCCGGATCCGCGTGTCTCGGTGGGATGAGAGTGAGACAGCGGGGACTGACTGACTGGAGGAGGAGGTGGAGTCTGTCCCAGCCTGCATCTGGCCCGCTCCCCTCTCTGTCACCCCGGGCCAAACCCGCCCAGCCCCTCTCACTCACTCTCCGCCTGTTTTCCCGCACGGCTCGGCCCGGACACAGCGCTCACACTCACACCGAGGACACGGAATGGAGACGGAAGGGAGCCAGAGCAGCCTGTCCACCACGGACTCCCCTCACGACCCCTGGTAACTAAAAAAAACTTGGACTTTTTCTCTCTTTCCTCATACACCTCAGGAACAGAGCCGGTATTCTGCGCGCAGTCGCTCTGGTCCGCGGCCAGACTCGCACACCTCCACACTGAGAGCCTTCATGTAAAATCAGAGATGATACACTCTCAAAGTCTGTTTTTACACCTTTAAGACCTTAAACACAACTTAGCCCTTTCTGTATGAGCCCATACACATCAAACTGAATGAAACCTACTTTAATGAATATGTAAATATAAATATTTTCTCTCTTTTTTTTTCCACAGCAAAATGTTCATAGGTGGACTCAGCTGGCAAACAACACAAGGTAAATCTTTTTCCACCACTGCTTCTCATAGAAGACACTAAACCACTATGTGTTTAAGAACCCTGGCACTGACTGGAAGGGACTATTAGAAGTTTATTTAAAAAACAAGATGTCTTAATATTTGTTTGCTTTCTTTGCTTTTGAGCTTATTTTTTATGTGTTGAAACAGCATTTTGAACTGCTTTAAATAAAGTTAGAGGCAGATAAAAAAGGTGACATTGGGTCATTCAGGCTGCAATATGGAAGATTTTTAGCTTCTGGGCATTTTACATTTGATTAAATGCTATAGATGTTGTAGAAAGCTGCATCTTTTTTAACCTTCTAATGATAAAAATCCAGCATATATAGTTGTGCTTTCCATAAACTGGGTTAATTGTGGTGAAAAAAAAAAATCTAAATACACAGTGAAAAAGTTCAAGAAAATCCAAATCCTTGGAGAAAGTTGTCAGTCCTTGTTGACTTGTGATTAACGTGTCTGTTTTAACCTCTGTTTTGTCTCCCAGAGGGGCTAAAGGAGTACTTCTGCAAGTACGGCGAGGTGAAGGAGTGTATGGTGATGCGAGATCCGGTTACTAAGCGCTCGAGGTGAGGGAGCTCTGAGCCCGGGTTCTCTACAGGAGCTGAAAGTTTATCTGACCTATGTTATTCCTCACTGCTCATAACGTATCATTACATGCCAACATCAGATTCTCTGTCATTAATACCTTCCCCTCGATGTCTGCAGAGGTTTTGGATTCGTCACCTTTGTTGATCAGGCTGGCGTGGATAAAGTTTTGGCCCAAACCAGGCACGAGTTGGACTCCAAAACAGTGAGTTCTCTGTATTTACTTCCCACCACCAGCTAATCCCATTGCTCAGTGTTTGATTAGTGGATTTTACAATAATCCGCTACAGAGGTGTAACATTGCTACATTTTATTATGTTTACTAAGGTTCCACTATGCTGATTCTTTCCTCAAACCATGTCTATTATGGGTTTGTTGCTGGTGTGAAGGTTCTTCATTTTGGTGTGACGCCATGACCAGTTACACTACCCGTGCACAACACACCAATAGTTGGTTGTGGAGACACATGGGATAATGTCCTCTCTCTTTGCTCTGTTAAGTCAGACAGGCTAGAAAACCTTACCTAGTGTCAATTTCCATAGAAACAAGAGGAAACTGGACAGGGTTGCTTTCACTGCCAAACTCTGATTTGGTCTCTAAGAAAAGCGAACCAAAACTTTCTTTCTGTTCTTTTCTGTCCCAAGGGGTAGAAATGACCCCAAAAAGAGTTTCTTAGTGGAAAAGGCATGTGCAACCTGAAACTATTGAAGTGTCAAAGCTGCAACAAACAAACTCCTACTGATTTTAGGAAGAATTAAACTGATGATAAAGTCAGTCAACGTGGCTCATTCATTCCACCTGTGTGATTTGTCACTGAAAATCTATTAATTGTCTGTGTTACAGAGTGTGATTTTGTGTGTGTGTGTGTGTGTGTGTGTGTGTGTGTGTGTGTGTCTTTTTGTCAGTAATGAATGTGGGCCGGTCTGGGAACAATGTGGCACGTTGGTCGCCATAGGGACCACTGCCCCCGCCTCTCTCCTCAGTGGGAGTGGTGATGGCTGCGGGTTAGTCACTGTATTGAAATGAGGGGAGGCTATTTCTTCTTTTTCCCCTTTTGTGTTGTGAGCGATGCACCTTCTTAAGTTTTCTGGAATAGAAGTGGAAGTACTGAAGACAAGAGAGCACAGGGAAGGGAGGAGGAGATTAAAAACAAGTGTAGAAAGTTGCAAAAGATCAAGAATTTTAGTCATTATGAATTAAACATTAAGGGTAGAAGATGTTTGGTAGCAAAGTCAAAATGAATTCAGTGTTTTTTGTGTTGTCTGGTTCCCCAGTGCCCTACTGCTATAGTGTCACAACAGCTATGACAAGTAGCGCCATCATGGTTGGACACCACTAACTCGCCATGGGGTTTGTTTCCATAGTGACTCCCCCCTCCACAGTTTGAAGAATGGCTCTGTCACAAAAGAAAAAGGAAGATAACAATGCACATCATTTACAATCATTTCTTGGATACCAGAATTCAAGGCAGCATGAACAGTCCCAGAGACATGACTAGGGGTCATGATCCTCACATGGTTTCTTGTGATTAACAACATGCTTAGACTCCAGAGACGATCCTTCTACTTTTACTTAAATTTTTCTTAAAACTTGTGCATGTGTCAACTGCCTCGTGGGCCATGGCAGGGCCCCTTGAGGCCTGCAGCTGGGTGTGTCGGTGGTGTATTGGGGGCCATGGTTGCCTCAGAGAGAGTGTGTTTGGCGTGTAGAGGGCTCAGTGATCAGCCACTGGGTTTGGATGTTGAGTAGAGTAGGTCTTTTACACCCCCCCCCTCTCTCTCTCCTGCAGACAGGTTATCCTGTTAGAGAGGGGAGAGAAAAGTTCTCCAGTGGCAACAGAAAGAATGTGCCATGCTGTGACTGACTGAACCACTCCGGCACTGGAATTAACAGAGCTTTGCACAGCGGAGAGGCTAAAGTGCAAATACAGTGCTGCACAGGAATTTATTGCAACTTGTTGTGTTGAAGGACAGATGCGGCCTGGTTTTGACCAGTATAGGACGGCAGGTTTGACTGTGATTTATGTAACGGCTGCTCTGTTAGCTGCCCCTCTGGGTGCCCTCCCAGTTTCCTGCTATCTGTAAAGCGAGTGACAGCCGATGCAAACTGCACCTTTGTGGAACAAAGTTTCCATTGAATTTTAGCTCCGAGGTGCACAGCAGAGAGCTTTACAACAAAGTTACACAAGAATCTTTATTAAGACTGTGTGGAGGTGCATCAGGGATGTTTGCAGCTCCGTTAACTATTGCCTCGCTGTTCAGAGTGGAAAGAAGGGGGATGGGGATGTGATTGCCCATTGCTGATTACTATGGCTATCCAAACTAATAGGATTGGAGTCAACAAGCTTGGGTTGTTCCTTAGAGATGTTGAGTGCTGCCCAGTCGGCATGTTGCGTTAATGTTCCTGTAGCTCAGGCTGTGACAGGCAGTGCCCTCGGCCAACTGTTGCATAGCTTGGATGTAGGTGGTCAAAGGGGATTGGCCTGATTTCATAAACCTCTCTTGGTATTACGCTCAGCTTCTCCTCCATTACCTTAAAGTGTGGAGTGGTTAGGCCTCTCCATGAACATCTTTTCTTACATCTTTAGTCACGTCACATGGCTTTGTATTGGAGAATGCTTTCAGGGACAGTTTTTAAGCAACTGTCCTTCATATTCACCAATAATTATATGCTCTATCTTTGAAAATAATGGTAATAATTTATATTAAACTACATACTTTCACTCATTTATTTTATCGGCATATATATATATATATATATATAAGTGGCATATTGGTTGTTTTAAGGCACTTATAAAAGGCCTTATTCTACATGACTATTTTCTACAACCTTTAGGTCATTAACTTACACTTTCCCTCAATAACCTCTTAATATGCTTTACTCTATGGGCTTTTAATACCGCCCTATAGGGCTTTCACTGTTTGCAACTCATGCAACAATGTCCATACGTACTCCCGTTAAGCAGTAATTATGAGATTAATAATGAAAAGCTGTTAGTTAATGGCCTAGTAGTTGTAGAATGACCTCATGTATGGAACTGGATTTACATCTGAGTGATCCGATATTTATCAATACTATCACAAGACTTTTAATTTTTTTTCATAGATTAATAAAATTTAAACGTTGGTCACTTCTGCATTAAAGAAACCAATTGAGTGTGATTTTTTTTAAATAAAAGGTACATTAATGTAACTTCTATAGGGTCAATTTGTAGTGTAAGTATTTTTAATAATGTACCAGATTAGAATGTTGCCGGTGTAATTTACAGCTTTATTTCTCTGAGAATATCTTCCATAGCCAAGCTACTTGGTATTGTAGCTTAAAATTATTGCCTGAAATAATATTGAGATGATTCAGAAACTGCGTCAAATTGGAATCCTGTGAATTGGAACTGAATTATTCAAGCTGTAGTCACGCAGAATGAGGAATTAATAAGTGCTTTATAAGGACCAATATAGAGCCAATATGCTGCTAATATTTACGATATAAATGACTCGTGAAGGGTGAATACTTGTAGCTTAATATAAAGGTTTTCATAAAGACAGTAAATAAAGTGTAAACATGTGCTTGTGCATCTACATTATTTTCAATTCACTCTCGCTTTGCTTCTACCGACGAGCATTTTTTATTTTTTTTTATTTTTATTTTTTATTATTACATTCACTTCATCTGTTTAATGTCCACAATTTCCTCTCCATGGATGTGATGTGTGCTGCCCTGTGTTGATTTTGTTTGTTTGTGTGTGTGTCTGTTTGTTTTTGAATGTGCACAGGAGTGTTGGACATCAGGAGGGTTGGTGACCGGAGGTGACTATCAGAGTAGTCTAGCCACCATAGAAACTAAACAGTAGACTCTGCATCTGATCCTCCAGTCTAGCCTAGTCTTCTCACTCTGCTACTCTTTAGAACGACAAAGTAAAGACAACCTGCGGTGATGTAAACTCTTATTCAAGTAGAAACAACACTGTTACCCTACTCTGGTAAACGCATGCGGTTTACCATAGAGGCTCTAGCTCTCTACTGTAGTTCAACTCTACCCTCTCATGGTTACGGACTAATCTTAGCGCTGTACTGTCTCACCATCTGTTAGTGTAACAGCAGTACAGTGTGGAGTAGTCTAGTTGTTCTCTAGCTCTATTAGATCAGTATAGACTAATATAGAGGTCTCAAATTCCAATTTTACAGCCTGTCTATGATTGCATCCTCATGGCATGGTGTGGTTCTCTCTCCAATCTTTAACCTTGGTGACATTCAGCGGGCTTGGCCAATTTTTTGTAGTGTTTTGTAGTTGCCGTATTAAAATTTTACCTCTAAAAAGAGAAGAAAGTTCTTTCTGGGTGTAAATGTGAGGAACCGCAGGGCAGAGGACGATCCAGATCACAGGTACGGGAAGTGCAAAAATGGAAAAACGCTGCGGTACTTGATGACGTCCTCACTTCCGTCAAAAGCTGAGGGAGGCAAAAACAAACAAACACAAACAAACAAAATGATCTGCTGTCAGTGTGTGTGATTGACAGCTGTGTCCCGTCCTCCTCTCTCCCAGTCTGTCCCCCCCCCCCCTCTCCCACTTGTCCTCTCCGTTGGGCTGTCTTTCGCGGAGGTGAGGTGTGTTTGTGATTGTAGTGCCTGTGTGAGATTCCAGGAGATCACATGTCACACGGTAGTGACGAGAGAGGCTGGGGTTCACTGGACATTCCCAGGCATTCCACCTGACCACAGCTGCACACACAAACACAAATACTTATACGTTTAACATGTGTGAACAGCGTATGCATGCACACTATTCGTGCGCTGCGACATAAATATAAACAAACATAGACACTGACGACGGTGGGATTCACACAATGTGGACTGTCACCTAAATTCAGTTCATTAAACAGACTTTTATCCTAATATGTGTCTTAAATAGTTGATTCTTTGACTCGATTGCTTAAGTAGTTCAACATCAAATAACAGATTTGCAAGAATATTTTGAAACCATTACATTTTGGGATATCAGGGAAATTAACCAAGCACATTTGAAAGTTTCCATCATAGTTTTTTTAGCGAGAAAATTATGACTCATGTCCGTGCTAATTCTTTTAATTCTTAATATTATAATATGGATGAACAGTATTAATTATTGTAGCCGAATTTAATGTAAGGATGAAGTATGTAAAGAAACTATTTCACATTTAATCACCGCCACTCTTATACGTTTTGGTACTGAAATTAGAATTCTACTTTATTCTTTTTAAAAACACTTCCTTTTTTTTTTTTAATGCTTCTTTATTTGACTACAGAAGCCAGTTTCTGACATTTTATACAAATTCTATCCTAATTTATGTCTTAAATAGTTGATTCATTGAGTTGATTGAATTATGGAAAAAAAAATATTGGCTAATGGATTTCTTGCTTAAATAATTTAATGCAACAGATTTGCAAGAATTTCTCATTTTTACAGAATTACATACTCATTACTATTCAGTTCTGTAGTGTCAGGCAAATTAGTCAAGCACATTTTAAAGCTGTCATCTTCAATTCATCATCAAATTTATGATTAATTTCTTCAAAGTCTTAGTATTGTACAATTTTAGCTAAAGAATAACAACCACTGTTGCCCAACTCAATGCAAATATGAGGGTTTTTTTTTTTGTTTTACAGAAAACATTTCACTTTTAAGCTCTAAGAGAGTGAGCGTTAATGTCACATACATTTTGATAGTGACACAGGAACTCTTAAAAAATATATAAGCTGTTTGACAAAAGAAGTCACTCTGCTCACATTTTAGATTAATTAAACTTTTTCTAATTTATGTCTTAAATAAATGCTTCATTGAAACATTGGAATACAAATGATGAATTATGAATTATTTAAGATTTAGCAGAATTGCAAACTAAATAACATTAAGTTTGGGGGTATTTTCTCACAGTTTATATGTCTTAAATGTGAAATACTGTAGCCTTTAGTATTTCCATTGTTATCTGTATACACGATTCTAAAACTGTGCTGGTGTTTAGATCCACTTTTACTAAATAACAGCTTTTAACAGTCAGTGCTGCAGACTGAAAAAGTATGCAGGGCTGAAACACAGCCGTGATTATGCATAACAGGAGTTCATAGCTTATTCTCCTGTGGGTTCATGCATTACTGCATCATTGGAGACTGTATTTTAAGTAACCATAGCTATTGGGAAAAAAAAAAGATGGACTCAATCAGCATAAGACATAAAAAATACACATAAATCAGAGGAATTATTGAGAAATAATCATTTGATTGTGGTTGTTTGTTATTGAGACATGCTTTAATACCCTGTGCTCTTGATTTCAAAGATTTACTGCAGTTTTTTTCTGAAAAAAAAAACAACAACAAAACTTTACACCTAGCACAACAAAGAGACTAAAGTGCTCTGTCTTATTTGCGTCTACGGCATTTTCTAAAAGTTAAAGGCTCTGAAATCAGGCCTGTGGTTGTAATCAGTTATAATCAAGCCTCCTAAAATAAAACTAGATTGCTGCACATTACTCTTAACAAGTCAAATGCACTGCAGAAAAATACAATCATTTGCCTATTGTATGAATGGCTCTAACAATGTGTGTTAATTTGAGAATGCACTGTAGATCTGATGTCAACTTTATCATGATTTCTCTTCATGTTTTTACGTAGTGTCACTTTTCCTGCAAAGCAAGCCTGAAATACCATGAGCTTTTAAGTGTTTAGATTTAGGGCTGGTGAATAAATTCAGCTTAAGATTGAAACATAGATATTGCATAGATACTGATTTATTGATGAGTTGTTAGAGAGTGACAGGTTGCAGCTCTATCTCCAGTATATCATGGCCATCACATTACCAGACTTGTCTCTTTCTCTATATTTCCTCCTTGTAGATTGACCCAAAGGTTGCATTCCCTCGCCGAGCTCAGCCCAAGGTGAGTCGAGCCGTCTTCTCGTATTAGTTGCATTGTTTGTTAGAGTGTGTGGAGCGTTTCAGTCTCTTATCTGGGCTAATGCCTCGTAATCTGATGAACATGAGCTGCGCTGACATCACAGACCTGTTATGGGATCGTATGTTAACAAAAACTTTCACAAGTTTAGAGACACACATTATTGTTAAACTCTCCTAAATGGCTGGATCGTATTTCAGGAACGCTGTGTCCACATCGGTGCGGTTTTGTCTCTTTCATTAACAACAAGAGGCATGAAATAGGCAAACAGCAAAAAGAATTACTGTATTAACAACAAAAACATAAAACCTACTGCCTCAGGTTGATGCATCAGTTTTTGTGGCCTTTTGTATGTTAAGCTGCACCACATACATGATAATAATGTATAATATAATGTATAATGTATAATGTATAATGTTTCATGTATGCTTTGGTTTTACTAGAATAAGATTTTTGATGATTTTCTGAGAGCCAACATTGAATGCAAAGTTCCACGCTGAGTGTTATTGCCCAGTTTGTTATACATTTACCTTGTAGGTGTGATGCAAGAGACCAGAACGTGTAAAGATGTTGGATATAAGCTGCAACTAGGACTACCTTTGTGGAAAAGTAGTTCCATCAATACTTGCATGTGTTTCACAACATCTAGAAAGTTTTATGATAAATGAAAGAAGAAAAAAAAAACCAACACTAAATAAATATGTGCCGTTTTGAGTATTTGTTTAATGTCATCACTTCAGTTGCCTTCACTAACTCTCAGAAATATGTGAAAAAAGTGTTTTTTCTTTGTAAATGTTCATGGTTGTCTAACGTTTTTCAGCTCAATAAGGTTTAGAAGCAGAAAAAAAAAGATGTTGACAATTTACAGGACAAAAAAACACAGATTTAGTTTAGAACATGATGCACAGAATTTGTCATTTTTGATATTTGGTAAGAGCTATAGTTATCACTCAGATGCTGGACTGTAGAGTTGACTGACCTGCAGAAATGTATGCAATTTGTTATTCTGGTACACTGCCTACTCAGGAGAGCAACACCCTGCTGTTTGTCACATAAGTGACATTTATATAACAGAAAAATGACAATGCTTCTACTCCGCAATATATGTTTAAAGAAAAGTTGAAATAAGGGGAACAAAACTTTTTGACACCGGAAGCAAGAGCAAAGTACTTTTAAGTACTTTAAGTGTCACAAAATAAAAAAGAATCAATACTGAGTTCCATTATTTTGTCACAGTATCCTTATGCAAAGAACTACAAACGTAAAAGTCGCTGCTGCCAAATGAAAGTGTGATTTTTAGTTGATGTGCTTCATGAGGCTCTTTTCTCTTCTTATAGTTAGTGACTCGAACCAAGAAGATCTTTGTGGGAGGACTGTCAGTGAACACAACCATTGAAGACGTCAAGCAGTACTTTGACCAGTTTGGGAAGGTGAGTGAAGACATGTTTTCAGTTGTAACTCGTATAAATCAGTTTGCATCCATTTTATCAGCACAAGAAACAAATCAACAGCTCAAACTCGGGTCTGATTCACTATGAATTCTCAGAGAAAAACTTCACTCAGAGTTCAGTGACCGCTTGGAAGTGAAGGAGTTACTGCGAGGAGGAGGAGGAGGAGGAGGGCGAGAAAGGAGGGAGAGAAAAGGCTTGAAGAGGGTAGGAAGGGAAAACTAACGAGGCCGAGAGGCTCCAGGAGGTGCAGAGCCGGAGCAGCAGGCGAAGTTTAGGGGACTGGGAGAGGGAGTGGAGAGGGGGGAGAAAAGTTTTTTAGTGAGTGTGTGGTGATGGTTGAGGAAGGAGGAGGGATTATCAGAATCTGAATTAATCTGATGTAACAGCTGCTCCTACCCACAACCCCCTCCTGGCCCGTTACCGTGGTGACCTGGCTTGCCCATTGTCCCCAGTAATTCTGTGGGTAAGGGGGTTTTGTTCTGAAGGAGGAGGGATGAGGTGGTGTTCGGGGGTGTTTGCATGTGTCTGTGCGCGCATTGAGTGGGGGGTCAGTTCAGGGGCTTGGAAATAATAAATACAATTAATTCTCAAAAACTGAATTCCATCTTTGTCATGTCTGTCACATCAGAAACCAGGTTCTGCATGTGTTTTTGAAAAAAAATCAATGCATGAAGTTTGTCCAAGTTCGTATGTTCTGCAGACTTTGAAAAGCGTGAGGTGAAGAATGGATGATGGGTCCACAAAAGCACCAACAAGGGAGGGAGGGCCTGACTGAGAGAGGTTTGTGGAGGCGTAAGAGAGGGAACTGGGGCAAAGATGGGGTGTGGGGGGAGGTTTTACGAGGTCTATTATGCCTCTGTACAAAGCAAGACAAATATTTTGTTAGTTTGTCCTTGGGTTATTTATCTGCAGACTGGAAGTTTCTGGACTGGTCACACTCTTAAATGTGCCTTTGAATATCAGCCCTGGAAAACCAACTTTTACATTTTTTTTTTTTTTAAATGTCTTATTACTTCACATTGTTGCGTCGCTTTTGATTGATCTCCTAAATCAAAACAACAGATATGCAACAGTTGTTCATCAGGCGGACTGGACAGCCTGTCCTTGAAACTTCTGGAAGTCAGACGTATGAAGACACTGTTTCAGGTGTTGCGTTTCCATCCACATGACACTTTATTTTCAGTGCTAAAGGTTTGGTCTTGAGTTTCTCTGTGCTCCCTTCTCAATCATAACATCTAGATGAATTTTGCCAAGAGAGATATCGAGGGATGGATGGTGAAATGTGGGCTCCAGCCATCCATGGAAGTTCCTGATTAGAATGCCTCACTGGACCTTTTGTGTCCCGTCCTGGTGAGGACAAAGGAGTGCAGAGAGGGATGGGCAGGGGATAACAGGGAAGATGAGAGGTGGAAAAAAGGATAAGGGGGAATATTGTCCAGCAGTATGCCATTAAAATGCTCACTCTTTGAAATACTGAGCAATGATGTGCAATTAACTATGTTTGTGTGCATTTAATGTGGACAGTGAGCTTTG
Source organism: Ostorhinchus rueppellii (assembly GCA_030068375.1). Classification (NCBI taxonomy): domain Eukaryota; kingdom Metazoa; phylum Chordata; class Actinopteri; order Kurtiformes; family Apogonidae; genus Ostorhinchus; species Ostorhinchus rueppellii. The sequence continues at coordinate 20,033,498 of JAQQZY010000029.1, forward strand.
TTTTGATGTTTTGACTGCATCCTCTAAGGTGATAGTGTGCACTTTCAGCTGCCCTGTCATATTCCCCCTCAACTCAGACACAAGTATTTTTCAATGTTCGTTAACTGTTATTTTTGACTTTTATTGTGAAAACTTTGATGCCTTGAGGGCTTTCTCAAATTCATCTGTTGACAGGAGAAAGTTTCTGTGCATTTACCAAAGATTTGAATGTAAGAGACAAAGCTACCACCAGGATTTGCTCTATCACAAAAGTTTTGATGCACCTTGATTCAGTTTGCGTCTTTTACAAGTATTCTGTCAAAACCTGAAACGAACGGGGCACAGAGATTAAAAGTGAACTTTTAGGAAAGCAGGAAACGTCCAGCAAATAAACTTTAGATTCAATCATATTCGTCTTTTTCAGTGAGAATGGAGGAGATGTTAGTTGAGCTTCTTTTGACAAAACCATCGAATGCTTTTTGGTGAAAAACTTTTGACATGTATTCTTTATTATTCTACAGTATTCTTTTGATGTCTTCTGGTGTTACTGGTGGGATCTTTAAGCCTGGTTTCTAGTGTCTGCTCAAATCTTGAACATCTGCAGGATCCATGTGAGCTTTGGGGTGTTGTGGTATTGACCCCTGCTCTTGTTACGATCAATTATTTAAAATGTGTTAAGTCCGTGTACTTGAAGGATTTACCTCTGGATACAAAAGGTGTGTTTTTTTACAGAGATACTGAGTTGAACATGTGGGAAGCGATGAGCAAATGTCAGAGTGGAGGGAGCGAGTGACTTGAGAGGCATCAGACCAACAGGTCCCCTTTCACACTGACACTCCTCCCTCACCTTTGACCTTTCTGTAGACAAACTGCCCTTGGGGGTCCACACACACACACACACACACACACACACACACACACACACACACACACACACACACACACACACACACACACAAACTCACACTGTGTCCTAGCACTGAGCACAAGTGTGAGACCATGACAAATTATTCGGTGGACCATATCCACTGCGGCTGCCAGTAAACTTATTATAGACCAAGAGGACAGATTAATTTACCAAATGTTTATTTGGACCTCTGCACGCCGAGCAGAGTATAAACATGTCAGTTTGTGACAAGAGAGAAGGGGAGAAAAAAGCAGAGCTAGAGAAAGAGTAGGTCAACTTTGTCATAAGAAACTCTGGGTGTGTTTTTTTGTGTATAGAATAGACACCTGTGTCTTTGCTCTATAAAGGGAGGCCGTGCCAGAGGGAGAGGTCAAACGGAGAAGAGGAGGAGGAATTATGGCTGACTGTGCCAACAAACAAAGCCTCCAGGCCTCTTTGTTCTCCCTCTCCCTTTGTCTCCTCTTTCTCCTCCCTTTCCACTTTGACCCAATCTTTTTTTTTTCTGTCCTGCTCTTTCTCTTACAGGACTCTCTGTGCTCTCTTTCACCATATCTCCACCTGTCGCTAGTCCTCTCGCTATCAGCTCTCTCCTCTCATCGAGTCTCCACCTGCCCACAGGATTCACCTTTCTGCTTGTGACCGGCTACTTTCTTTTCCCCGTCTGTTTCTCTCTTTGCGGCCCTCTTTGTCTCACTGGCACTCTCCCACTATTCATAAACCATATTTGATGTTGGCTTGAGTTCTTTTAGAGGGACTTTTTGTAGTGTTGCCATGGGAATGTCAAACTTTGGAGGGGAGAAAGGGGGCGGATTATGGGCTCTCTGTGAGGAGGATTGTGACCGGGCAGTTTAGCAGCGAACACAACTTCCAACTTTCCATACCACCCATTATGAGAACTGTACACTGCTGGGGCTTGTCGGACAGTATTTCCTCACATTTGCCTGTCTTTTTACCCCCTCTGCCTCTTATTTTTTGAGACCTGTCGCTCGTCTCCACTCCACTCAACCTCCCTCCCTCCCCCCTCCCCCCCTTCTGTCCATCTGTTGCTGAGCCTCCCTGCAGAACTTGAGAAGGGTTGAGGTCAGGCAATATGCCGCGTGGCAAGAGCGAGATCGCTGCCTAAAGCTGTGTTGTTTGTCTCCCCCAGGTTGACGATGCCATGCTCATGTTTGACAAGACCACCAACAGACACAGAGGTGAGGTGTGCTGACCCTCCATGTGCCTGATCGTCCTCCACGTTTCTGCCTTCCCTCACTATTTCTTTTCTCAGTTTACTACCCTTTCTCTAGTCCTTCCCGGGCATCTATTGATCCCTCTCCACCCCCTTCCCTCCCACCCCACGGGGCTCCTTCCTGTGGGCTGAGCTAGAAGAGAAGAACGGGGCTAGTCTAATTAGCCAGTCCGTTAATCGGGATCAGGATAAAGCCTCCTTAAGCACCTCCTCCCCACCCTGGGACTGATCGATTATGACAGCCTACCAGCTTTGCCCCGGCCTTCTGGCCAGGAAGGGAGGGGGAAAAAAAGGATGAGTGCAGAATAGCAGCATTGGAGGGGGGAAGGGGGGCAAATGTGTTAAGCGCCTATTACAGCACTGATTACTGGAGACTATTAGCTGGACTGCTGCACAGAAAGGCCTACTGTCTAAGTCCGTCAGACAGTGCGAAGTTAACCACTCATGAACTTGCCCTATCCTCACCAGGGTTTGGCTTTGTGACGTTCGAGAACGAGGATGTGGTGGAAAAAGTCTGTGAGATCCACTTCCATGAGATCAACAACAAAATGGTGAGAATATAAATAAATACAAACAAAGAAAACCCTTGAGATTCACTGATATAGTGTCCTAATAGTAAGTAGTACATTTTCCATATTCAGTAAAGAGACAGGAGAAAGATGAGAAGTGATCAGCCACATCACCTACTGTCTCTAAAATACAATTAAAGATGATCAGAACTCATGGAACTTTTATTAGAAACTGGAAAAGTGTTAAACTGAAGATTTAAGTCAAAGTGGTAAAATCCAAAATGAATAAATACATTTGGATCACTGAACATCAAAGTGATTAATGAATTAATCTATAATTAAATGTTAAACCGAAAGAAATGTCAGTTGAAGCAATATTTTTTTTAATGCTATTTTCTTTCAAAGTCATTATTGTTTTAACCATCAGCCACTATTGTAGCCCATCCTGCTGATGCAGATCCTTTTGTCCTATCAGCACTTATTAATCAGTCAATGTGTAGTCCAAACATTGTTATTGGTAACATAGTCGTTTTCAGCTGCCATTAGCTATTGGTAAATAAGATGACATTCACTGATTATAGTGGCTGATGTTTATCTTGTACATTTTAAAGGCTGTTTCATAAATTTAGATGATTTGACGGTTTGGGCTTAAAGACTTAAAACAGTTCAATTATTAATTTTTCCCAGGCATAAGTGGATTAAGTAACAGTAAAACAGATGTCACAATCTGTGCATCACTAAAAACATTCTATTCACAACCCCATCATTTTAAAACCAGGCCCTTTTACGTGTGTGTTTTTATCTGGAAACAGGTGGAGTGTAAGAAGGCTCAGCCTAAGGAGGTGATGTCCCCCACTGGCTCAGCCAGGGGGCGCTCTCGGGTGATGCCCTATGGAATGGACGCCTTCATGCTGGGCATTGGTATGCTAGGTAAGTTAATATCGATCTAGACAGGAAGTGCGTGGCTGCCATTCCCCTCACCTGAACCTGATAATAACCATTCCTGCACTGATGCCCCGGCTGCTGTAAAGGTCATGTGTGGCCTCATGGGGGGACAGCTGACCATAACTGAACTGATCCCTTCTACTCTCTCCATTTCACTCATTAATTACCAAGAGCTGCAGTAATCATGAACAAAACCTAACACTTGTGACTGTGTCTTTAACTGTGTGTTTACTTCTCAACATCTGATACGCCACAAGCTAATGACTAGAATATGTTGCACTATTATTTTGATATGTGCTCTGGCATTTCATACTTGTACTATTGGAGTACTCACACTCAAAACACACAACACACTAATGCTGCCATCTACTGTTCAGTGTGAGAACGGCACCTCGGTATAAACTAAGCTGTAGTTCGAGATTGTACTGAAAATGATGCCAAGTTAAACCTGCACTCAGTGTGAAAACTAAAAACATGATTTTTCACTGTACTGGTGATGTCTACACTTGAGTGCCCAAAACTTCTTTCATATTTATGTGTGAATTTTTCCAGGGAAATAGAAACGTATAGTTTATTTCCATTACACAGTGAACGTATTGCATCTTTTGCTGCCAAAACTGTAGCATTCCCTCCTGTTGTGCCCCAGAAACCCTCCTTAAATATTCTTTTTTCTAAAATAATTTAATTCTGATTCCGTTTTTGTGCAAAAAAAATATTCAGTGAATTCATTAAAAATTGTTAAAACAGGATCTGAATTTTCACGATCACTGAATATTTGAATATTGTTCATTTCTTGATGTGTCCTACTCATCTAAAGCTCTGTTGTCATTGCAGATGATTTGGAAAAGGATAAATATATGTTAAACATCAGGGACACCCAAATGTTTTAAGCCTGAACACCAAAAAATCAATTTCATATCTTCTCTAGATGTAATTTTGAAAAAAATTGATGAATCGCTTTAATGTTTACATCTGTACTGACTCTTTCTGATCAGAACAGTTTGATTAAATATATTTGCTCGAATGTTTAAGCATTGATCCTAGATAAAAGAAGACTTCAGTAATCACTTTAACCTGGGTGTGTAATGTTAAAAAGGCAGAAACACACTCACCAGTATTTGAAACAGTATAAATGTTGATTTTCACAAAGATACTTGAGCAACTAATTTTTCTACTGGCAACACACCGGCTGGAAGTGTCTTTTTTTGGCATTATTTTCATGTTGATTTATTAACTCTTCCAGCGCTGTACTTGGCGTCTGTTTCAATTAATTCACATTTCATATTACTATTGTAATCAGTGGCCCAATAAAAATAGCTCTGTGCATTTGGGAAAGACATTATACACTATGTATATTTATAATGTGCTATGTATTTGTAAAAAGGTGTGTTTCAGTGCTTGAAGTAGATGGAGCAGATAAAACGATTTGCCACCAAAGTGGAAAAAAATACTTGTTTACTTGCTTTGCTATTCGCCGATTCTCATGATTGTAATCCCTCTGAGTGTCACTTCTCCTGACGTCAGGCTGTAAACAAAGGAAATCTCTGTGAAATGTGCACAGCCGAGAGTGAAACAGAAGACAAAAGCAGCTTAGCAGTTCAGTGTTGTCATTGTGAAGAGATCCAGACCACAGGTGTACAATATCACACACCTGCATGTCACAGACTGCACCACACTTTGCAGTTAGGGGGCGGCTCTGTTCAGCCGAAACCACACACACACACACACACACACACACACACACACACACACACACACACACACACACACACACACACACACA
>JAQQZY010000029.1:20072364-20086483 GCA_030068375.1 Ostorhinchus rueppellii
ACCTGATGGCTCCTCCTTGCGTGTTCAACGAGCTATGGGAAGGTCTTGGCGTTACGAAACGGTGAACGTGCAAAAGGAGGAGGGAGGGGTGGTGTTGGGAGTGGACTGATATCTGATGGACGTATCAGCAGCCAATAAGTGTAAAGATGATCAGTAAAATGATTTAGACTGGACTAAAACTTTTCTTTTTTTTGTGCAAACATTCTATTTCAGTGGGTACAATGGGATTAAGAGGTTTTCAAGCAATATGGTAAAAAAAAAAAAAAAAGTTCCAAAAAAAGATCTCCCACCATACCTTTAATCATCGTTATTGAAATTTTAGATAAATATTATAAGCTTTCCCCATCAACTACAGTAAACAAACATTACAACAAAAAATAGCACAATATACTTTTTTAATATTAAATTTTCTACTTTATTTATTATATGTGAGATAGTCTTTACTGACCAGAATTTATTTGATTTTAATTTTTTTTATGCTTTTATTAATTTGTATTGTGTTTCTAGTGTTCTGTACAGCACTTTAGTCCACTGTGGTTGTTTTACAGTGCTTTATAAATAAAATTGGATAGGATTGGATTGCATCTGCTGGAAGTTTGTTCAAAGTTTACAGTTTACTATTTCTCTCTTATATTTAACTTTGGCAGGAGTTATATCCTCCTGACACCCAGGAAAGTACAAGTTTAGCCTATTTTTACATGAAATCATTGCCTTTAATGGAAACAGCACAATGCAACAGTTTTTTCAGATGCATATTAAAATTTTATGGAATGTCCTTTGCAGTGGACAGTGTTTTGTTTTTTTTTTCTTTCAGTAAAGCTGTGAAACTCTTGTCCCCTGCAGAGGACAAAAATGCATTGCTGTGTCTCAGGAGGATATTTAGCCTTTAAAAGGAGTTACATTATTGCTGGATGTACTGGTGAAAAACCCATAATGCATTTCTTGTATTGAAATTGTATTGAATCCACTTTGTTGTTTATTAAAGTCAGAGTCACTGCATGTAAAATATCACAATAAAATCATCAAATCACTGGACAAACTTCAGTCTAAACATAGACTAAATCAAACTTTCTCTGTTTTATGTGTAGATAATAAGCACAATGCATATTAACATTGTCATTTAATTAAATAGCATGCTTTTGGGTTTACTGCATCATTGCACATGTACTGCTCTAAATTATATTCATCCTTTTGCATTAACAAAAACTTTCTGGACACTGCTGAGGTGGAAATCTATGTTTGTCTGTAAATTGTATGTTTTCCTCATTGTTTTGATTCTTTAATCCTGTATTAGAATGTGATTGATTTGATTATTTTCCCCCAGACTTGTCCAGTTCTCCTCCTGGTCCGTACCAACAGGATGCATATGTAATCAAGTCAGAAGACAAGATCAAACATCCTCCGTTCTTACCCCCACATCTGCTGCAGGTGCTGCTTAACAAAGACACAGGCATCTCTGTAAGTACAGGCAGACCGCTGAAGTAAATATACTAAAAACTTTGTACTGCTCAAGTTCCTGCAGTAAAGATCTAGATCTAGGCTTCTCACTAGTTTTATCAGACAACACCACATCAGCCCTATCCTGGCTTCACTGCATTGGCTTCCTGTGTGTTTTAGAATTGATTTTAAGATCTCACTAATCACTTTTAAAGCTACAAAAGGCCTGGCCCCTAGTTATATAACAGATATGGTATTCAACTATGAACCAGTACGCAGCCTTAGGTCCTCGGGTGGAGGTCTCCTGGCTTCTCCATCAGGGCCCCTCGACATTGGAACAGCCTGCCCGAGGAGATAAGGCTGCAGAATCAGTGACATCTTTTAAATCAGTCACTTCTTAAAACACATTTTTATAGACTTGCTTTTATGTGATGCTATCACCTCGGAATGTTGATTTTTGTTTTTGTTTTTTTTCACCCTGTTTTAACTATTTATTTATACATGATGTTTTAGGTATTCTTTTGAGCATGCCCCTGTTTTAGTATCCTTGTTTACATCTTACATCCTGCTGTTGTGCACTTTTTACTTTATAAACCCAGTTTTTAAAGGTACTATATGAATAAAGTTGTTATTATTATTATTATTATTATCTAAGAAGGAATTGTTCTCTGTGTTAAACTTCATCAGTGTGACCCGACGCTGCTTCCAGAACCCAACCATGTGATGCTTAATCATCTCTACGCTCTGTCAATTAAGGTAACAAATACTATGAAGGAACTGTTTACAGGCTATTTCTATTATGTGGGTGTGTGTGTGTTTTTACTTGGTTTTTATTAGATTGTATTTTTTCCCAGTATAATACAATGTATACATTCAAATACAATTCAGTTAGTTTCTTTTCCCCCTTTACAGCAGCAAATGTATTCCTACAAACCTCCACAAGCACAACACAGGATGGAAGTTAAAGAAAACATTAACAATTATAGCAAATAGACAATGTCCACTTCTAAAAATAAGGCTGTAGATATAAGATTTCATTAGAGGCGGAATGACAGCACCTTGATATGTGTTTTTATAATGATACTTTGTTAAAGGTAAGTTTATTGGTGGCAAGAGATGAAATGCTAAAACATAAAACTAAATAGTTCAAATGAAATTGAAAAACACAACAAGAATAGATTTGTGTTTCCTTACAATGTCAAGTGAATTTAAAGTGCACTATTGAGAAGTTAGAAAAATGAAAATGTGTATTATGTGTATTTTCATAAACAACTTTGGAGTGAATATCACTTGTTTACAAGTAAAATGTCTCCAGAATAAAACTAGTGAAACTTTATTAAGTGTGTGTCACTAATAAAGAAAAATGAAATCAAAAATTCTGGTTGACTGAAGTTTACAAGTTAGAATCCTGGATCAAAATGTGAAATAATGAGAATTAATGAGAGAATGGCTTGGACTCAGAAGGAATTTCTATCTCAGAACGACCAGATCTACTTCAAAACACTGTCTGCACATTACAATACATTCACTTTTCAGTTTCTTTCGAGTGGAACATTTATAAATCTACTCTATAAACATACATGCACATAAGCTAATTTAAACGTAATCACACTTTATCATACATTGAAACACTAGCTATCCAGCACTTTAGTCATTTGTTTTCCAATTCATCTTCTTAAAGTCTAATATTTAGCACGTTTAATCCCTGAGGCAAAAAAAAAAGTAGAACAGTGTAATCTAAATTGCATTGTGATACCAGCAGGTGGTGCTGTAGGCTGCTTTGCACATGGTTCAAACAAACAGAGTAGAAGAAGCTGGGCATTTTTCAGGGCATCTAAAGGGGCAGTGATATTTAATTTCTCCATATCAGTCTACACAACCTGTTGGACCAAACTTTATCAAAATATTTGTGCGGATGCAAGAAAAAACATGATTATTAGTCAAGAGTTAAATATTCACTGGCCCAATCCCATTTCTTCCCTTAACCCTACCCCTTGAAACGGAGCTGTAAGGGGTAGGGGTTGAAACATTCCCCTATGAAACGGGACAACACCACGACCTGTTAACGTCATCAGCTATCATCAACGCCGCTATAAATAGACGCAAAAACGTAGTTTCTGTAAATATTCCCCATGTCATCAGCAGCTGTAACCATCTCTGTTCCATGGGCTTTGTTCATCTTTTTATCTGATCAACTATAAACCACAGAAACGCGATCTATAACACACTGACATGGCATTAAACAGTCGATCCAATTATTAAGTTGTTTACGAAGAAAATACTTACATGTGTGTTTCTTTCATCACTGCTGCACATTTTTGTGGTGTTTACATTTGTCTTACCAATGATCTGGACAGAATTATGTGAAACTCCTCCGACCCCTTCGTTCGTTTGTAGTGTGGTCCTGGAAAATCTTCATTTCGAGGGGTATACAGCCCTTCGCCTTAGCCCTGCCCCTCCATCTAATTGAGAACCGGGACAACACTACCCCTTCACGTGAATGCGCAAAACGGAGGGGCAGGGGTGAAGGGTGAATTGGGATTCAGCCAATATATCAGTGATTATTTGGAGAAAGTGTTTCCATTTCCTCTTTGCAAATTTATGCTTATATGTAAAACAACACCTCAACTATGTGAATTTTGCTGTTTCTGGAAGCATTTTCCATTGTGTACTTTGAAAATGTGGATTAAATGCATCTGTGGAAATGCACCTATGAAGGTAAAAGGCAAAAAATAACAACTGCTTTAATTATTGAAAAGGGAAAAAAGGCCAAAGAACTGAAAAATAAAGATAAGATTTGTATCTTCATCTGCAATGCAATTTGCTTTTTTTGTTACAATCACAAATTGACGTGGAAAAACATGCCACTTAGATCCTGGTATTGGTGTCAAAAATGAACAATATCAAAATAATCGATATTAAAAGTTAGAATTATGGGTCATTATATGTGTTAAACAACCTTTTCTGCTTCCGATTTTAAGAATTAATTCCAGCTCCAAACCTCATCTGCCTTTATTTACTGTTGTGTTTCAGGATGGAGTGATGGTTCTCAGTGCAACTCACCGATACAAGAAGAAGTATGTGACCACGCTGCTGTACAAGCCCATCTAAACAATACACCGATGATTCAACTTGTAATGTTGAGAAAAGAAGATAGTTTTGTACATGTTCATTTATACTGCTGCTGCTATAATCTACATGTGGTTTGTATCAACTAGGGCTGCCACGATTAGTCGACTAATCACGATTATGTCGACTATTAAAATCATCGACAACTAATTTAGTCGTCAGCGGATCGTTTTTACTGAAATGTAACGCGTGAACACTGCAGACCTCTGATTGGTCAGACAGCTTTCTCTGTGACCCGCCGTTTTACAAAACACAGATGCTGAAGTACATAGTAAATATTAGCGGTACATTAAGCCCCGGTCACACAGCACTCCACGTCTACATCACGTACAAAGAGTTATGAAAATCTGGTGGACGTGGTCGGCAGTGGTAATTTTTGGTCAATTTTGGCTTGGTCGTGCTCTGTACAGGGTATGGCCGGCAGCGGCTGAAAATAGGCTGAAAATAGGTTTGCACGTGTTCGAACGAATCCAGTCACGCACCCAGATGTTCCTCCTCCTCCTCCTTCTCCTTCTTCTTCTTCTCTCAAGGACATGTTGGGCCTGTATCAGTTGGTTCTGTTGGTGCTGGAGCATGAAGATGAGGACATCACGGCGTTGAGGGTTCATGTTCACCCCTTGACATCTAGACTGCAAGTGCTGAGGTCTCAGAAAATTACGGTATTTACATGCCACAAATCAGAAGTGATAAGGCAGTGATCAATCGTATTTAGAACTTGTTCGAGACGTTGTTTAACGGGCTTAGGTAGTGCTATGTACGAGGAAAAATCCATTTGTCAGTGATAAGCCGCTAAACACACGCTATTTCCCGTGATACCAATGCGTAACACCCGTCTGATGCTCTGCCCATGACAGACCGCTAAACTTTCGCGTCTTACCGCGTCTCCCCAAGTTTTAATCACTGCCGGAACACGGATTATCACTTATGCTGCACGTCTTTACCACGTGTGCCACCTGTGGTTGTCTGCAAGCTAAAATTTTGAGCAGTTCAAAACTTTTACTGCGTCCGACGCCGTTCCGATTTTTCTCCACGTCCTGCCACGTCTATAAATCGACTGTAGCTCGTCTTAAACTCAACATCAATGCGAAAAACATCGTCTGCTTCACATGAGACCACTTTCAGATGGGTTTTGGCCATGATTAAGCCGTAAAGCGCTGTGTGACCAGGCCTTTAATCCACATGATGACAGCCCAAAACTACACCATGGTCGGTTGAGGAGATTCAGTCTTTGGTGGCTGACGTAAAAATTCAGACGAGACAACACGCATCGAGTGAGTTTTTAGCAACTCTGAGCGGACGCCATGGAAATAAATGCACCGTATTGGAATACCGAGGTGAACTGAGCCGAGTTGAGCCGGTACCATCTAGTGGAAATGCAGTATAACTGGCTAGTTAGCTGCTAATATTAGCGTAAATAGAGAGCTAGCTTACTACTTACTCATATAGCTGTAAACGTTAACATTAGCGATGACAATTTGATTCATTATCCGCCCTTAGCACACATATTTATGTGTTTTCTGTAACGTTACAACAGTGATGTGTTTGAACAGGTAATGTGGTAACGCTAATGTTTCTAATGTAATGTTTCAGTGCTAAAAAAGTACGTTCTTCAATGGACGGCTTTGTTACAAAGCCAGCTACACGCACACCTGAGCATACACCTCAGTTAGCATATACCTTAAACACTTTGAGCTGAAAACTAATGATAGTTCTATAAGAGCAGCTTCATGCTGGTGCCATAGACTGTATGTTTTACATTCAATTTACATATGATCCAATTAGTCGACTAATCGAAAAAAAATAATCGGTGATTAGTCGACTATCAAAATAATTGTTTGTGGCAGCCCTAGTATAAACCAGTAATATTTTTCTTAACATTCTGTGATTATGATGAAAATGTTGTGAAATCTCGACATTCCTTTCATTGCTTTTAACATTTGCCTTGTTTACGTTTTGTTTTTTTGTTTTTTACAGAAACGTTAGATGATTTCAGATCTTTTTTAGCCAATCAAAATGAGGAAATATCTCAAACCAAAGCTTGGGTATGAAATTACAACTATAGTTAATGATGAATATGTAAATGACTAGAATTGTAAGAAACTGGATGGAAATGGTAACGGTAAAACAAGCAAAGCTGCACAAATCTTACAGAATGTGAGCAAAAATAAGGACACAAAGGAGGAAATGTAACTGGAAGATGACACACAGTTCATAGTATCTCACTTGCCCCTTTTATTTGACCTGGTACCTGTGTAAGTCAGATATGTCCCTTCAGGTCCTTTACAAATAAATTAAAATTTCCAAGAACCAAATCACGGGTCGGACATGTTGGTGTTTTTTTCTCTTTCTGGTTGTGTAACTCAGTTGACACAGTGGACTTTGGGATCCAGGTTCTTGTTTTCAGGGTTGTACGTGGCCTGAGCGAAGCAGTGAGCCGCTACACGATCGCACTCACACACGGCGGCCTGGCACTTATTGTTGGTCGCTGCAGAGACAAACAGGAGCAGGATCAGACAGGAAATGAGTGGGTGTCTGCTTAATATAACACACCGAAACATAACATGGAATACAAATACAGGAAAAGTCAAGAAATGTATGAAGTTTTGACGACATCATGAAGTCTCATTTTGTACAAATAGACAATATGTTTGAGCAGATGTATGGCATTATGGGCTACTGAGTTGGGTTTTTTTTTTTTTTGTTAAATCCCATTTTTGTGTTTATAATAAATGTTATGTTGGTTCAGTTTTAACAATCAACTTTCCAAAGTCTACAATCCAATCCTCTGAATGTTAGGCCTTTAATTTTCTTAATTTTTGATTTTGACAAGTCTTTTAAAAAAAAGTATTATATAGCAAATAAAATTTCATCAACTTTTATATCTTTTAGGAAAAACTAAAAACCAAAACGTAAATGGAACCAATAAAACATACTATCTCAAACTGCAGTGTCAACATTAATGTGTGTTGAAAATGTTAAACAAGTGTAGAAATTCATTGTATTTCTAAGTACCTGTTTTTTGTTTTTTTTAAACCAGCATGGATGGCGTTTGCTGGATTTGGGTTGAATATAAAAATAATAAGCAATTAGAGAATGTAAAAGGCTGCTGTTTAATCTTCTTACAATAACTGACTAAACTAGACTTCTACGAATGTTTATGGGGATTATATAACGGACCTTAATATACCACAGAGCCCTATACTGTATAATAGAGTAGAATAGAACCAAGTAGAATAGAGCAGAACACCACAGTCCTAAGTGTACTGTTTCTATTCTATTCTATTCTATTCTATTCTGTTCTATTCTATTGTGTTGAGTTGAGTTCTGTTCTATTAAATTCTATATATATTAAATTATACAGGGCTATGTGATGTTCTATTATAATAAAGTAGAATAGAACTGAATGGAACAGAACACCACAGAGCTCTATATAATAGAGTAGAATAGAACCAAGTAGAATAGAGCAGAACACCACAGTCCTAATTGTACTGTTTCTATTCTATTGTGTTGAGTTCTGTTCTATTCAATTCTATTTGGTTCTATTATACAGGGTGTTCTGTTCTCTTTGGTTCTATTATAATAAAGTAGAATAGAACCAAAATAGAACAGAACACCACAGAGCCCTATATAATAGAGTAGAATAGAACCAAATAGAATGGAATAGAACAGAACTCAACACAATAGAATAGAATAGAATAAAAACAAACGGTACAATTAAATCCAACAGAATAGAATCAACATTGTCATTTCACATTGCATACAACATTTAAACTATAACTTCGTGCAAAATAGCTATAAACAAATATGCCTACAAATTAAATGCATATATAGATTAAGTTTAAAAAAAGACATACAAAAAAAATCACATTATTTTAACAAAAAAACCCCATGGAAAATTAATGTTTGTGTGATTCCTAATGTTTCATAGAATGAATTTATTTATGGCTACATGTGTGTAGTTATGTTTTACAAGCATGTTACTTATAAAATCTGTTTTAAGTTCTTTTGTGTTTTTCAGTGTCCTGGAATGCAATGATTATTATTATTTAGTCCATGGATTCAGTTTCCAGATTCTATGCTTTTTGAGGTTTGTTGTAAAAGTCAGTAAGAAGTCGGTGAATTTGATAAAACAAGGCATTAATGTAGTTTCCTGTATCTGTACCAAAGTGACTGAAGTCGGGTTTACCTGAACAGGACACCTCCTGATTGGAGCAGGTGTGATCGTAAACCAGAACATAGGGGAGGTCCGCGACGGCTGTGCATCCAGGAGTCTTTCTGCTCTTCTCATAGCATTTATCATGGACTTTACAGCACCTGGGAACACAGAGGGAGGCGCTAGATGTGTTGCCTGGTTTAATAGAAACGGATAATTAATGAATGCAGGATGTTTCCCTACATGTCCACTTCATCCAGAGGGGTTCCTGTTCCTCCGAAGCCACACCAGCAGCCGTAATTATTGTAGAGGAAAGGACTGACGCCAGGTTGGACACACTGGACCATTTGTCCAAACTGCCATAAGGCCTTTGGGAGCCGTGCACCACTGGCCACACAGGCTGATACATACACACAGAACAACATGAAGCAGAATAATGGAAGGAAATCACAAAGTGCAGTTTTACAGTTGGATAAGATTTAGAAAAGATGTAACGTCCTTTTACCAGTGAGGAGCAGGAGCAGAGGAGCAGTCAGGTTCATAGTTGAAGTCTGAAGGAAGTGGATTTTGGTGCAGTCTCCTCTTTATAGGAGGCGAGAGAAAGCCAGAGATAAGAAGGAAAGAAGGGGTGGGAAACATTATAAAACTTAAGAATAAGGTTGTCTGCCAGAAACATGACATGATTATGGCTCGTGTGAGTTCAAAACCCCACACTTCAACCCCATAAACTGGCCACTTTTTCTTTGATACTTGTATTATTATTATTTTTTAATTTCCTGCTTAATTATTCATTCCTTTTTTCTTTCTCTGCTCCCTCTGTACTCATGTGCATTTTCCATCTTTAAACTGTATACTAACTTTCCAAAACACACAGCTGTGTCAATACTTATCATATGCCAGAGTTCTCAGGGTTTTCCAGTACACCAGTTTAAAAAAAAAAAGATTACATACAGGGTTTAGTTATTTTAACAGAACACAGCTCTTTGTAAAATAACCTACCAAAAAACAATATCATGAAATATGGATAGAAAAGTGTTTTTGCATGCTCCAACCTTACATATTTTCGTCACCGTACCTTTAATTTAGTGGGATCATAAAGTGGTGTTATTGGGAATGTATGGGGACTGTATGTGCATTTACACCCTGTACATGTGTGTGCACAATTAGAGATATGGCGACTTCTGGCAATTGGTCAAAAAGGACCAGCTGTCAAGGTCAGCACTCAATATAAACCTGTATAGGTTTAGTTCTCACTCTTGTCTGCAAAATGCGTCTGACTCACTCCCTGCTCATCCTGTTCATCAGCCTCCCAACCTGTGAGTATACCACTCAGATCACTCATTTATTAGTATTTAACTTCAACTTCTACTTTATTATAGCCCCAGAGGGAAATTGATTTGCAGCAGATCAACAAGCTACCTCCAAACATAGAACAAGACAGACCATAAGGCAAGGCAAATTTATTTGTATGGCATATTTCGTGTACAAGACAATTCAAGGCGCTTTCCATAAAAACATAAAGTCACAGGAGAGGCATAGAAAGTTAAAATGAAAAACATTAATTATCATATTAAAATACCCTGCTTCGTCTTCTAAATGGTTTTTGTTCCTTATGGTGTACAAAATACTAAAAAAAAGGCTTCTCAATGTTTCTTTGTGGTTGCTGGCGTAAAAATTGTCCAAAAACGCGTTTCTCTGTGAATTTCTTCACAGTGACACCCACTTTAAGTCTATTATAAACTTAAAGTGTATTCCAGTTGTACCCTGCTGTGTCTTTAAACAGCAGTTTTCCCAGTGACGTGAGTTTGGAACAAAGAGAGAGAGAGAGAAAATACAACCATACAATATAATACAATAAGAGTAAAATAAATAAAATACAGCCGACCACAGCAAGATCAGCTTGAAGATGCTACATGTACATCTGTAAAAACTGTAAGATAATAGATAGATAGATAGATAGATAGATAGATAGATAGATAGATAGATAGATAGATAGATAGATAGATAGATAGATAGATCAGCCACAGTCTTTCAAAGAGTCTATAAATAAAGTATGTGACATTTCAAAGATAGTTTAGTAGATGTCTTCTGTCTTTTTAGAATCCATTTTAAAATACTTTTATTTGTTGTTAAATCCCTCCATGGTCTTGCTCCGCCCTGCCTCTCTGAGCTCCTTCATACATATACTTCCAGTCTCTCTCTCAGATCAGCTGATCAGCTGCTTTTGAAGGAACAGAACAAGGTCCAAGCTCTGAGGAGATGAGGCTTTAGCTGCTGCTGGTCCCAGACTGTGGACCAACCTGCCTCTGCAGATCAGACAGACCTCCTCTTTGTCTGTTTTTAAATCTCTTCCTAAAACCCACCTGTTCTCCTTGGCCTTTTAACTCATGCAATATTGATATTTTGTTCTGTTTTATATTTTAACTTGTTTTATTTATTTGATTTTAATTTTTTTCATGCTTTTATTTTGTATTGTGTTTCTAGTTTCCTGTACAGCACTTTGGTCCACTGTGGTTGTTTTAAAGTGCTTTATAAATAAAGTTGGATTGGATTTCAGATTTTAGATTTGTGTTTTACAGATGAAACTATCTTAGTCTGAGATGCAGTGATAGAAGAAGTATTAACCTCCGTGGACCTAAGCTTTTATTCTGCATTTATTTTAATTCATTCCAGTCATCTGGGATCAGCAGGACTTGATCAAACCACAAATGTTATTAAGCATAAATAATGAAATTCAAGGCTTTTATTTGACCTTTTTTTCAGCTGGAGATTCTTTTGCATGAGTTTGATACCGTTTTGTTTTCTGATAGAGTAGTGTTTTGTGCTTTTACTGCAACTGGAAAATACAGAAAGTGACTGATGAGCACAATAGGTTAAAGCTGAGATAAAATCATAAAGAAATATAATGTCCTCGTAGTGATCTCAGGGCCTCAAAAGGTTAAGATGCTTTATTTCAGCAAATATAACAAGTAGAAAAATGGTTTCTGACAATGTTTTACTGTTATATATGATGACTTTTTACTCATATTACTGCTGCAAAAATGTGCATCCTACATTTTATTAATTCGTTTATGCATGTAAACCTTTAGAAAACCCTCATTTTCTGTGGTGCTGAAGTACATAAAACAAATGAAATAAAATACATAGACACATAACCTGAGGCGTAAATAAACAAGAAAGATTAATGCTTTTTTTTTTTTTTTTTTTACAGTGCTATAATAAGGTAAAAAATAGTTGTAGTTAAGATTAAATGTAACAACAGCTGAGTCTGAGTTCATACTGTTTCTACCTTAACCCTTTCATGCACAGTGTTCACTACAGGACAGACATTCTCCAGCTGTTCTCTTATATATTCATGGATTTTGTTGTTTTAGTTTCATATCAGCCAACACAGTGGACGCTTATGCATCATCCCATAATACACTGTAATTCACACAATTAGCGTAACTTTGCTGTTCTTAATAAACCTAATGTTCTATAACATGTTAGAGCGTAATTCAATAACTAATTGTTAATTTACAGTTTTTTTACTTACTTTTTTTTTCTTTTTGCATATTATCTCCATAACTAGTATTAGAATATGTTAAAATGTGAGAAAACATCAGATTAGCTGCATTAAAACTGTTTTTATTTTGATTGATTGATTGATGTATTTATTTCGAATATGAATGTCAAAATAGAAAAATAATAATAAACATTTATGAACAAAATTTAACATAAGACATAACACATATTCGAAAAGGAGTGAGAAGAAGTATAACTTATAAGTTCCCACCCCTTCCCCTTAAATAATTAACAACAATAATAACCTTCCAAGTCTAAACGTATTTATACTCCAATGCCTGTTCAATAATTTTGTTTCAGGCTTTATATTATTTTAACAAACATAATACAATTTACATGAACACACAGTGCAATAATACATATGTATGTGTATACATACTCACATTAACACAGGTATATATGCATATACATACATAAACACACACACACAAACCACATATTTGTACATAGTTTTCACACAGTATATCAGTAAATACATGTTTCTTTGCTTCAGCAGCTCTATGAAAAATAGGTTCATACAAAAAAAAATAAAATCTATTGCATTTTTTTTATGCCTAAAGAGGATGAAAAACTCTCAGAAAAAAAAATACAGATTAAGGTTCTCATAATTCATGCATGAAAGGGTTAATCCACATTAACCATATTCTTTGAGATCATCATATGTTTGTTGTGTCGCCATCCTGTGACAACCAAGAAGTCAGAGAAACAGCTGTTCTCAGCTTTGTGATGATGCATTTCTTAAGAGTTTTATGATAATGTTCCCAATCATAAAGGAATAGTTAATGCATCAGTTTATCACAAACACTCAGAGGGAACATCCTTGAACACTGGACAGGATCTGAAAAGTAACACAGTGGAGCAAAAAGTACAATACTTGCCTCTAAGATGGTGCAGTAGAAGTCTAATGCTGCATAAAATGGGAAAAAGTACAAGAACTGCAATTATGTACTCAGTTATATTTAACCTCTGCTGAGATGTGAACGCTTTCCTCTCTTATTTCCCTCGTAGTGCTGGGTTTCAGAGCTCTATGGCAGTTCAGGGCCATGATCCTCTGCACCGTCCCTGACAGCTGGCCCGTGTTCGACTACGCAAACTACGGCTGCTACTGTGGACTTGGAGGCTCTGGAACACCTGTCGATGAGTTGGACACGTAAGAACATCTCATGGTTTAATGTTCCTTATGCTGTGCTGCTTCCTGTTTTTATAGACGGGTTCTTAAAACATCCACTGACCAAAAGTACGTACGCATATCCTTTCAGACTAACCTCCTGTGGTGTCTGGGTCTGCAACGGAAACACACTGTATGTCCCAAGGTTTAGAGATAGTGGATGTGAAAGAAAATCAGCTCCGAAACTTTGAAGAATGAAAATAAATGGCCTCACAGGACGTGTTACCTGAGCAGAAATATGTCCTGTATCATTGTTTTTCTTTTGTATAATATGTTTGTGTCTTTAAAGTTCATAAACGTAACAAAAGGCGAAAATGAGCCTCAACAAATGACTTTTGGATTTTGATCCCTTTTTATTCTTTCATTGAGCCCAGACGTACAGGTCCCACTGCTGTGCTGTTCGTTAAGTTATTTATTCATGGTTGTTTTATGGACTGTTTTCAGAATCATTTAGGTTTTAATATTTAATGCAGACTGTTCATCTTTTTGGTTCATCCTGTTTTAGTCATTTTAGTCATAAACTACTTTTTATTATTTATTTATTACTTTTTAAAAAAAAAAACTCATTCACTGCCAATGATGTGTTTTGGTGTCAATCGGCTTTCATTGGGGGGGTTGCTAGGAAACGACCTGGCGCAACTTTGAGGAAGTATTTAGCGTTCAGGCAT
>JAQQZY010000029.1:20090752-20106097 GCA_030068375.1 Ostorhinchus rueppellii
AATTTCATCAAAATCCGTCCATAACTTTTTGAGTTATGTTGCTAACAAACAAAGTTGGATGGTAACAAACAAACAAATGCACAGTAAAACATAACCTCCTTGGCGGACGTAATAATGTTTATCATCCATTTATACATTTTTATGAAGGCAATCTTAGTGCAAAATGATATCAAATTACTAGCTTCACAAGTGTTATCTGTCAACACTCATTTTATCTTAACTCTGTTTATGTAATTAATTTCATATTAGTGTTTATATCAGCGGTGTCAAACTCATTTTAGTTCAGGGGCCACATTCAGCCCAATGTGATCTCAAGTGAGCCAGACCAGTAAAATTCATTCATTCATTCATTCATTCATTTTGTGAACCTATTTTATCCTGACTAGGTTCATGGGGAAACCAGTAAAATACTAGACATAATATCCTTTACATAATAATCCAAATTTTTGACTTTGTTTTAATGTGAAAATATGTTTATCCTGAACTACCATGTACAATCTGACATTTCTTGAGAAAAAAAAGCTTATTATTAACACAATGTACAGATCACTGTGAATCTATTGTTTTGTTAAAATTTGACTTTTTTTCTTAAAAATGTTTAAGTTGTCCATAATTGTTCATGATATTTACATTTTATTGTGATAATAATTTCTAAATGTAAATATTTTTATAATGCAATTTGACACTTGACAAATTACAATATCAAATGTCTTCAGTGCAATTTTTTTATTTTGTAAATTCATCCTGCTGGCCGGATTGGAACCTTTGGCGGGCCAGTTTTGGCCCCCGGGCCGTATGTTTGACACCCCGGGTTTATATCTCAACATAGAAAAATGAAACAGATGAAAAAAAGTCTGTCCACGCTGTCATGTCTATGTGTCATACGCACTGCTCTATACATCAAAATGCACCATTTCTTGCAAATTGCTATCATGTGTTTTGGGACTGTCCAAAGGTACACTCTTTCTGGTGTAAAATTCATTCTTAATTAGAAACTATATTCAAGACAAAAATAACTTTCAACTGGGATGAACTTTCTTTTGGACTCCTATCTTCGACAACCACAAACATTACAACTAAGTCACTGTTTGGAATATTGAGTGCAGCAGCTAGAAAAGCAGTCACAAAAAAAACTCAGATACCCCATCTATTAAGGAGTGGTATGATATTATTTATGAAATCTACATCATGGAAAGAATTACTTTCTCTTTGAGGCTCCAGAATTATATATTTGAAGAAATTTGGATGAAATGGAAAATGTATATCTCTTTGAAATGCCCAACTTTTGTTTCAAGAAAAAAAAGAAAAGAAAAAAAGCCTATTATATATTTTGTTGTTGTTGTTGTTGTTGTTTTTATGTAACACCCCATGTTCTGTTCTAACTAATGTTTCTATATGGTGTATATTGATATGTTATAAAAGAAAATATGGATCAGACTGTTTTATTAACTTTTATTTAACCAGGAAAGTCTCTTTGAGATTAACAATCTCTTTTTCAAGAGAGTCCTGCACATGCATTCATACACCAGTGTAGGTGGCACTGGAGGCAAAGTGTCTTGCCCAAGGACACAAGGACTGACTTGGAGGGAGCGGGATTCAAACCACCAACCTTCCAGATAATGGACAACCTGCTCTACTACCTGAGCCATAGCCGCACCCCGTTAAAGAATTTAGTATATGATGACTAAGTTTTTCTTGTAATGATCCTCAATAAAAGAAAAGATGACAAAAAAAACCCCAAAATGCATCATTTCTAAATGATTGTTCCATCCATTTAGATTGAAATTAGTCTAAATGACTAAAATAATGACTGAGCCCCATTTCAAACTGAAGTCACTGACATGTTTAAAGTAAAGACAAAGTATGAAGTATAACAATAAAGTTGCCAGAAACTTTCTTCAGTCTCATTGGACACTTAGAGGAGTTTTAAATACCATGGAGTCATGCCCATCTGACAGCAGATGTTTCACCTTAATAAATATAACGTTAAACTACTCCGCATTTATCATTTTACCTGGTTACCACTCTAACCTGCTTAATGGTGCTGCTGTCATTCTAGTAAAAAAGGTGTTTAATCTCACTGAGTCATTCCTGATTAAATAAATATTAAAGGAAAAAGTAAATACTCAATGAAAGAAGACACCTGAAAAATCTACTAGAGTAACAAGGTGACAAGGTGTTTGTACATCCCACTTCTCTGTTTAGATCTACAACTGCTTCACATAGGACAACACTTAGGTTTAAAGCAAAAGACAAAATACACAGACTGATCCTGTGGCAGAAAACTGTATTGCCAAATCTGCACCTTTGGACACATTTCAAATGTTGCTCAGTTTATACTTTCGTGTTGCTTAACTCCAGCACCTGCTCCTGGTTTTTCTTGGCCGGTCAGAGTCCTCCTGTTCAGAATAACCTTGTTCTATCTTGTTCATTCCACCCTATATTTGTTCATGTGGAAATAATGCAAACTGCCCAAATTATAAAAGCATATTGCTGTGAAGAGTGAGATGACATGATGATATAAAAGAGACGACGGACATTATTCTATACTCCTACGTCTCAAATGGACAGTCGGCGGATGGTTCTGCTGAAGTTGAAGTGAAACCTCACCAGTTCGTGCACATCGTTCAGAACCAACAGGTGTCCTCCAAGTGTCTGACACTGGGTTTCAGCTTGTTTCCAGGTTACAGCAGTCGTCGACATCAAGTAACAGCTGTTCTGATAAGATGACCATCCTTCCCGACAATGACCTGGTTTCATGACGATTAGGACACAACTGGTTAGTTTAAAAAAACAACAACTGTTTGCTATGATTTTAACTATTGTAAAGAATTCAGTGTTTACCTCTGACTGGAGTGAGCGCCTCCAAATACACTGGCTTCACCGGTCCTGCAGCTTAATATAAATAGAAATCAATATAAGAAAAGTTCCATGTGTTTTACACTAGCACCACAAAAAACATCATGTTTAAATTTTAAAAAGCATGTCTTATTTTACTATAAATCTCAAAATAATTCAAATGTATTTTTAAAAACTCAAATTTGCTCTCAAAAATTGTCACATTTCTATGTATCAAACCAAAATATACTTAGATTGACATTGGATATTTATTAATTATAGGTAAATTTACTTCAACCATTGTAAGTTTAAAAAAAAAAATTATTATAAGTCATTTTTTTCCAAGAAGAAAACATTTTTAGTTCTTCATACTAAAACAGTGAAGTGTAGCACAATCAAAATACTATGTAAAAACTCTAAAATGCAAATTTAAAACACAGTAAATAAAGTAAATTGCTGTGCTTATATTTTAATGCTCCACTTTATTGTTATTATCAATTACTGATTCAACTGTACAAAATTTAATAAACAAAAGTTCAAACTATTTCAGCTTGGAATTAAAAATTAGATTGAAATAAAATACCGTTAATCTATTTTATAACATAAATGTAAAAGTATTAAAAACTATTAACCTTTTTACACATAAGTTACACATAAGTCCTAGTACTGACCACTGTAGACATGAAAAACATCTTCCCACCTGCAGGTTTATGGTTGCTTCTGCCAATGTATACTTTGACATCAGCGATTTCCTTGCTTAACTGGGACACTATTAGATAAAAAAAAAAAGGTTATATGATAAAATAATGAATGTAAGCAAGTTACTAAACGATTCACCTTCAGATACGTACATTTGATTCCAGTTACCAGCAACAGAATTAACAGCAGCAGGACCAGGATGCCATAGAGAACATAAACAACTATATTCCTTCTACCTGAAAGTAATGCATGTACAGTTCAGTTACAGGTGTGACGAGAACACATCAATTCTCAATAAAAACCTTCTTATTTTACCTCTTTGTATTTGTATTGTCTGCTCCCCTTGGACGTGGACAGTGCTGTGTTCAGACGATCCGAACTGGTGATACTGAGGTTCCATCATTGAAATGAATGGGAAGAGTCGACTGTAAAACAAAATTAAATTGAAAAGTTGAAACATATACGCTAAATATTTATAAATATAGTATCAATCCATAGTTATTTTCAGATTCTCAGTGTACATGGCAAATAACAGCTCAGATATCTGTTTGTTTTTAGATCCACAAATTATGTTAACTATTAACGTCTAAATAAATAAAAGAAGGTCTCGTAATGGCTGACTGTATAATGAAAATAAATGTATGAAAATCTTATACAATCTTGACATAACTTCTTCAAGTGTTTAAATTAAGATTAATAATGGTATTTTTTAAATCTAAATATTCAGTTCATTTGAGCATGAAACACGTTCAGTGCATATGTGAATAATGTCTATATGAGGAATAAAGGTTCAACATGTAATAAAGATGTGTTCTCTATCAATAAAATGAAAATGTGTCACCTACCTTCATCAAAAAGGATATCTCTGAATTTGTGTGTTTGGACTCTGACCATCAGATCAGGGGACATCCTCCCCTTTAAAGAGAAACACTAATGAAAACAAAACTGTGGGAATCATATGGACATAACATTCGCAAAAGGTTTTGTTGGTTGTCAACGCCAACAGGATGCAGGCTTTGAGGTTGTTTGTTCATGTTGACAAGGTGTAACTGTTACGTGTAAACTTTACATGCAACTGTTGATTATAACTTTGTTTATAAACTTTACAAGTAAATTTTATATCTAAGATTTATCTTACATTTAAGTGTAAACTATACATGAAACCATTATGAATAAACTTTATGTTTGCAAGCAACTGTTACATGTTAACTTATTTGCTACATGCTGCTGTTTTGTGTTAGCTTTAAGTGTAAAAATCACTGCAACCATTAGGCACCAGCTTAATGCAAAAACTTTACATATAAACTTGCAATTGTTATGTGTAAATGTTATACATGCACTTGACATGCAACATAACATGTAACATTTATGTGCATTCTTTACCTATTTATAATCATGCAATACGTATCAAATAAAAGTACATTTAGAATAAATGTTTGTAGACGCAAAATGTTTCAATAAGATGTTGCCATGACCTTATGAACGGGGGGCCTTTTTCAAGTGGATTATAATTATTGATGCATTATCGTTCATCTCAATTTCAGAGGTGATAATAGTGAAGCTGATTTTAATTATTGTATTGGTGGGTTTACAAATTTCATGTATTGAAGTTAAACTGTATTTTATACTGATTATAGGAAATATGAAATACAACTAGTTCCTAAAGCTGTACAATTTTGCAGCAGAAGTAGCTAAAATCAAAAAGGCAATTCAACCTCTACCAGTTTAGGGCAAGTACAAAAGTCCTGAGTGTGTATTTTGTCCGCTCGGGGGCACCGTAGAGTCGTAACCTCCTCTCTTACATCACTTCCGGTATCTGCCTCTCTCAGAAAGGAAAATGGCGGCTTTCGGACGTTTCTCTCAAGCTTTACTGAGGTCTTCTTTGACCCAGACCCGGCGTCAGCTTTCGGCTGCTGCCGGCGAACACGGCGAGCAGTCAGGTAAAATTAAGATCTAATTTTAATGAACTGCCAGTTTATTATTTGTTATTGTCGTCTCTAAACCAGTGTTTGAGAGTGACCTTGCTGAACTAGCATTAGCCTCCGTTAGCAATAGCATCCTTCAACAGCACAGACAAGACCATCACTACACATTGTACCTTGTAACTTAAAGTCGTAGACTATGCCATGTCTGTTAAATATGTTGTTTATAGTTAAGGTTGCTAAGAATGTATGTTTCAAGATACTTTTGTGACGTTTAGAAGGCCTGATATTAATCACTGAAGGCTCTGATAACCGTAAAACATCACAATGCGAGCAGCGGTTATTAAAGTTTAGTAGTGAACGGATGTACTTCATGGATGAACCCTTTTAATGATCCAAATTCAGTGATGTACCTAGTTAATATTGCCCTCATGATGCCTGTGATAGACTGTTCACGTTGAAATCAAAGGTCTTGTCAGTCTTATCCAAAGGACAAGTACATGCAGTTGAATCAAACTCATAAAACTCTGCACAGGATGATAAACAAACAAGTCGTCTTAGATTTGATTAGGTTGAAAAGGATCATTAAACTAAGTACTGGATATCTTACACACCCAATGCGAAATATTCGTTTTCTCTCTTTGCCAGCAAGGACATGGAAGATCCTCACTTTCGTGGTTGCCCTGCCTGGTGTTGGAGTGTGTATGCTGAACATGTTCCTGAAGGAGCACAGCCACGAAACCCCAGAATTTGTCCCTTATTCCCACCTGCGTATTCGCTCTAAGGTGACCTACTAATGAACTTTGCAAACTTCATACTGCTTTTCAAAAACCCCTCAGGTTGTACAGTCTAATGGTCCTTTATTATTGTCTTGCAGCGATTCCCCTGGGGAGATGGGAACCATTCACTTTTCCACAACCCACATGTGAATGCTCTTCCTGATGGCTATGAGGGTCACGATGAGTAAACCTTCCTCCAGATTTCACAAGTTGGACCAGTCCTCCTCCTGCATTGTTACCGGACCATAAATACTCCTGTTCCGCAGTTTACTTGAGTCATTTTCTTTGTTTACCTCTGTGCTCTCAACATGAGGCACCCAAATCACAGTTGACTTTCTCTGGACCATTAGACAAAATTGTCAGTGTAAACTTAACATAAATAAAGTAACTATTATTACCTCAATTCATGTTTTAGTTCTGTTAATTTACACTGATGTGGTTTTCCCCATCTTGTCATTCATTTCATGTTAGAATGTTCATTAGATCATAGCATTTTCTTTTCTTTTTTTTTTTTTAAATTAGGATTTCACTAAGAAAGGTGGTGCAAATTGTAACTGAAGAGGATAATTAGGAGTAAATTTATAAAGCACCTTTAAGACATCCAAGATGTCAGCAATGTACACTAAAGAAGACATAGGTTGTAAATGACAATTGGGAAAGCAATTACATCAGGGTCAGATGAAATGTTAGTTGGAAAAGATATACTTTTAATTCATGAATTGTACACTTAGTCTGGTTACAATAGTAATTATTCATTATATGGCCTGGAAAAATTGTAGAATCGTAACATATTGACTTGAACTGCAGAATTGAATACTGTTTAAGCAATACAGTGTCACCCTTTTTAAACTGAAGCCTTTCTAGGTAGTAAAGCTTTTTATTCCAGGTCAGGTAAATTTATAAATTATACAGCAGTTGATGAAAAAAAAAATTCTGCAGAGCTGTGCAATATATGAAATCAATTAACTGAGTTTTACTTTCTGAATATTAAGAAACAGCTTTCTTTCTCTTTGTAATATATTCATTGTGAATGTGTTTGTCCAGTCACTGCCTATCGGAGGTGCTTTATTTTGCCATTTTTTTTATTTAATTTTTAAAAAAAATTATACCTTTCAATCCCAAAGAAGCAAAAAAAATTTATTGTATAAAAACAAATTCTTTCCAAATCTTTCAGCCTCTGTCCCACTGTCTGAGCAGATATTCAGTCTTAATTTTTTTTTGTATGAAAACAAACTGCTATTGGTGAAATCATATCTTTTTTGCCCATAGTCAATATGAGACATTAAGGCTGGATTATCTTTCCATCCCTATTGTCTGTTCATACGTGTAGACACCAGCTGAATACTTGTAGATATCAAAAATGCATAAAATTATTAAATAACACTTAGGCAGCTTTTGTTTGACCCAAGAAAATACAAAGGATAATATCTAAAAATATATTTACAATCTTTCTCTCAAACAGGGCAAACCTTTATCATTTATTTCCCTTAAAGTTCACTTCACTGTGAGGATTTTGTCAGCTTTCATTGTGAAACTAATTATTACAGAGGTGTGAGTGAAGCGTCTGTAGAATAGATATTATGGCATTTTTGAACTGTAGTGTTTGAAGTGTTGTAGAATTTCCTGTCACTGCTTGACAACTGCATATTGCACCTCTACGAATTTAATTTTCATGTTTTTTTAACATTCTTTTTTGCATTTGTCAAGGTTTTTTTTTTTTTTAAATTCCTTTCTGGGGTTCTGTCTGAGTGCCGTTAACTAACAACATGTGATTATATTAATTCAGGTATCCTCTACTTGACTTCAACTCACTAAACCAAACAAAAGTTACATCAATTAAAGACAGCCCTATTCCTGACCTAATCTAAACTCTGTCTCTAAAACCAACTGTTTTATCTGTGTTATTTTGTGGTAACATCTGTGGCAGTTCATCTACATTATTAATATTGAATCCTTGTTAATTATATAAAAAGAAAATTTAAATGGCATATTTTGTCATGATGTCACCATGGTTTTGGATAGAAAAAAACTAAATCTGAATGATTTTTTTATATACTACGTTAATAGTAGATTTTTTTGTTTTGTTTTGAATTTTTATAGCCTGGGACATGTCAACGATTTATTGAAATTTTTTATTTTTTTTTTGCATCATTATTTTTTGTGCAGTGTCAAACACTCGCTTATCCTGCTAAGCACAAAACATGCTCTTCATATAATACGATATAAAATATTATATATATTCTACCTTCATTTAGCTTGTTTTTCCACCTCTATCTGACCTAATTACTGATGTCAAATATTAACTCATTTTTAAATAGTTTAACCACTTAAATGCCATGTGTTTGACATGATACCGCCATGTTTTTAGATGAAAAAAAAAAAATTTTTTTCAATTTACTAAATGTAAATTACAGTTGTTTGAATTATTATAGCCTGGGCTACATCAGTGATCTGCAGCAACACTATTATTCTTTTGTGTAATGTCAAATACTCACATTGAAAAAATGTGCTTTACATCAAGTAGTTATGAAGATCTATTTTTTCCATAAGCATAACATTTGTTTGCACACAGAGTATTGTAGCCTGTGTAGACTTACTGTAGGTGCTGAGGTGGAAATCACAAGATCAAATAAAAATCCACACTGTTGCCAAAGTTCACAACATACAACATGTATGAACACAATTAAAATAAAATGATACAAAAATGAAGAATGAATAATGGACACAATAGGCCCTGAGAGTTAACAGCAGTTAGACATAGTGTATTTTCTATTTTTCTTTTGTAAATATGAAAACATTAATCACATTTTTTGCAACCCTCCCTCTTAAACGTCACTTGCTCTTTAAAAAATACTCCACCCCCTTCACGTGAACGCGCATTAAGCCGAATTTACAAATCCTGGGTTAACAAAGCTCCTTGAAACACAGCCTCATCAGACCGCATCTCCCGGACCCTTTTCCGGTACTTTTTATCCCAGACACGGTGATAGGTGCCGTCTCCTAACGGCGTATGGATGAAACCCGGGTTCACGGCGTTTTTCCGGTTGAGGTTTACGGCTCGATTATTTAATCTAGCATTGAAACATCTCGGATAACTGCGCGCACCCGCTCTGGCAACAAAGGCGCGATCAGTCGCTGACCGAAACCAGGATCAGGGTTCATGAACACAGAGCGAGGTGAGGAGACTCCCTCCACATCAAGCATTTCACTCCAAACACCACATGTTTTTCACTCCTGTAACCTCTGTACCTGTATTTTCTGTGTCTGTAGATTTGCTGGTCATGAAAAAACAGGAGAGGGCTCATTTTTTCAGCCCCAAAGAGCAGGAACTCATTCTGAGACTGTATGAAGAAGAAAGAGAGATACTGACAGCTAAATCCAACACCACAAGCGCCTCCAAATTAAGAGAGGAAGCCTGGCAGAGAATTGCAGATAGAATCAATGCGTAAGAAAGCTTGACTAAGATACAACTCATTCCTATTACACGCTGACATTTCTGTATATATTCTCTATAATAAACCACATATGTATAATCATACATTTAGCTCTTCATCAGTTTAATAGTCATAATAATCCCATTTTATATTTTCCACACCTTTTTGCTTTTGCATTTTATCATTTACTCAATCTTTAGCTTTTAACCATAAAGGAAGGAAAACCTCAAAATTATTATTGAAATTTGTTAAAAATAAATAAATAAATAAATAAACTGCCTCCAATCAGACATTTAAATCATTTTCTTTGTTTACAGTGTCTTGAACTCATCTTCCAACAGTAATCTTATAGTTACATTTCTTACTGATTTAAATTTTTAGTGATTTTATCAGCTGTTAAGTTTGGACATATACTATATGAGGCTTCTATGAATGAATGAAAGCCTCAAAAATATAGTTTAATTCTGTGTTGTTTTTTTTTTGTTTTTTTTTAAAGAGATGAAACTGCCTCCAATCAGACATTTAAATCATTTTCTTTGTTGACAGTGTTTTGAACTCATCTTCTAACAGTAATCTTAAAGTTACATTTCTATTTTAGACATATACTATATGAGGCTTCTAATGAACAACATAAAATGAACATTGCTCCCAAACAAATAATGTGCCCATTTGGATCACTGTGTGTCGTATACATACATTACAGTTGACTGTTTGCTTAAACACAATTGAAATGTTTAGCATATTTTTAGCATAGGGCCCAAAAGCTCCTGTCCATAAAGATAACAAGCAATTAAAATGTAGCTGTAGTTGATGTTACATATAAGTAGTGACACCAATTATCTGATAATGTAGAAAAATATGAATTAATCAAACAATCCATGTAGTAATTTTGGTTTAGTACGTTGGAGTAGCTGTTTTTGAGAAATTATTGCACGTATTGAAGTTTCAACTGAAGCTTCAATAACACCATGCACGAAAGGGTAAGTATAACCCAAGATTACAAAAGGAACTAAAGGTTAAGAGTCAGAAAAGACTCCAAATAATGCAAAACTCCTGTCTGATATGATGCTTAAAATGACGTTTTGGTTAATAGCTGATGCCTACAAATAAAGTAAGACCATTTTCAGGGGGAGACATAAACAATTTTTCTGCAGAATTAATCTTCAAACAAGGATAAAATGTCACACCCATATTTTTTTCTTTAAAAGGTCAAAACACAGTAATGTCCCATCAGAGAGCAAACCTTATTTGATTGTCATTCCAACATTTATTTCAGTATAAAGTAGCTCCTTGTTTCGGATAATCCCTGGTGGTCCAACTAAAGCAAACGTGAATTTATAAGTAAAAATGTGAGTCATTTAGCAACACTAATCTGTCAAATTGTTTCTAAAATGTTCCATCAGAGAAATTTTACTGTGTTTTGACCTAAAATTCTTGAAAAAAACAAACAAAACCAAAACTACCCAGCCTCTCACATTCTCTGTTAGGATATTGCATGTTTATGAATGTTTGGTAAATAAAAAAGTTTCAGTTATCTGCAAGGTTTTCTTGTTAAATGTCGATCTCTCAAAGTTCTGTGGTTAATTGAGCTCTAAATTTTCAACCCCATTACATTATTGATATGACAAGGTAAAAATCTATTTTAAAAATCATATCAAATGTCATTTTTTGAGTCCCTAAACTTCCACAATATGTTTCCCTAAAAGTTAAACGGATCACTATTGTGAAACAATCATAATAGCATGTAGTATTTTTTCAGTAATTCTGAGGCCAAATAGCAGGAATGACCCTTTTTTCTTTTTTAATTGATATTATATTGAATAATGTCTCCATTACTAACAATTAAAATGTCTTTTGTCTTGACTTTGCAGGGTTTCAGACAGTGGATACAAAAGGAGTTGGCAGCAAGTGAAGGTTAAACATAAAAATATAGTGCAATCAGGTATGCTTTCTAATGCTTTTTAAAATGTATTTTATATTTATTTTATTTTATTTTTTACATTTTTAGTAATGCAACATACATGACGAGGATTGCATCATTTGTTTTTATTGATAAATAAATGAGTCTACTTGAAAAATTCACAGGTGATGAATATTAAATTTGCTTTTTCCAAATCAATTATACAAACCCAAACTAGCATCAAAAATGTAAAAACTATATAATGACTTACATTTTCAGTGTTGAACATAAGCTTCACAGCCTAAACAGAGACTTGTTGGTCATTTCTTTATTACATAAGTAGATAATACACACAGAACACAGACTGTCATGTTCACAGTGCATGTTTTTATGTCATTAAATGTCAGCCTTTTGTAATTATGTTATAATTGTGATTAGATTAACTGAGCACTTCTATCCAAGGCTGTTTTTTTTACTCTTAAATGTTTTAGCCAGAAGACGAAGAGCTGAGGTGTTGAGAGCTGAGGGGGGATCAGCGACCCCTTCACTGACCTCTGCTGAGGAGGACGTCCTGCAGCACAAAGACAGCAGGCTGAGACTGGAGGTCCTACCTGGAGGCACCTGCATTGAACCAATGACTGGATCTGACTGCTCTTTTATTAGCGGTAGGTAACGTCCACTATGGTTTAAAATAAAAACATGCAGACATCAGAAATAACTTACAGCTTATTTTCATTCAGTGCCAGGTCATCCTGATCTCCTCCTACCTGTGACGAAGACTGAACCAGAGAGTCTGAGCAGCGATGAGACAGACATCAGTGACTCACATTTTGAAGGCGTAAGTAAATGTGTAAACCTGCCTACTTTAAAACTGCTCTCACATAGCGTTATCACATTGGGTAAAATGTGCTCCTTTAAAACATACATACAATTTCTTCGCTGATCTCATAAAAACAGTTTTTTGGTAATAGAGCACCTGCAGCCTGAACCAGAATAATGACAAACCATAAGACTTCTTCATTTAAAATTTTACTTCTATTTATTCTCATTTTAGCTGATTCATTTGCCTTTCATCTCAGCTGTCTCAGTTATTCTTACTAAATTCTTAATTTTATGAAATGAAATGTCTTGTCTTGTTTTATCTAAAGTTATTCTCTTAAGGTTTTATTTCTTATTGAGTCATCTTTTGGTTGTTTTTATCACCAATTTTCATTCTATCATTCTAAATGTTTGCTCTATTTTCATATAACCCAACATTAAAGACCAGTTAATAGTGGGAATGTACCAGTTGCAAAATTCTTGCCTGATACTGATATTAAAAATGACATTTTAGATGATATCATTATTATTTTCTCTTTCTTTCTTTTGTTTTTGTTGTTATTATCCCCTTTAACAAAGGGGGATTATCATTAGAAATAGAAAAAATAGTAATATTTTAAAGTTTTTCACCCCTTCTTTACATTATCTTTAGATGAAGAGATTCTACTGTAGAAATTTATAGAGAAAAACTTTAATATACCATGACCAGTAAATATCTGCCTCTGCCATTGATAAAAAGATATCCTATATGTCAACACCAATATTGACTGATGATCTGTCCTAGTTAAAGGTAATAATTTCTTCATATATTCTAATAACTAATAATAATGTAAAGCAATTCATACATAAAATAAAATACATAAAATAAAAATAAAAGTATGCATACAAAACCACATGCAGATACTATATATACGTTACACACATGCAAATACTTACAAATGTAAGCACAATTAACAAATGAAGTGCATGAATAAATGATTGGATAGAATATTTCATATGTCTGTGACATCTTTTGGCAGGATCTGAATAACTTCCAGGACAAAGCAAATGCAACCAGTGCTTCATCTGGGCCTAGAAGCGCAGAGGTGAGGACGTGGTTTTACGAATTTTGTGAGTAGATGAAAAATGTATCAACAAAGTAAGTATATGACATTTCTATTGCAGCGGGGACAGACAGAAGACGTAAGAGCCCTGTACTGCAGCTACCTCAAGAAGGAGATCGAGAACCGGGACCAACAGATGGCATACAGAGCCCTTAAAATGAGGAAACTAGAGAAAGAAATGTTATTACTTGATAAGCAGCTGATGTGACTATGTAGAATATTTTTGTTAAAAATCTTACTGTTTATTTAAGTTATATTTCATTGTAATAAATTATTTGAGTTCTAATGATTTTGTATGAACTCAAGATGCCTTTAAAACAACACCACTGCTGTGTTGGACTGTTGCAACTTTTTACATGGAACAAAAGACGTCTAAAGCTCAGACTGTAACAGGACTGAACCCCCCCCCCTTTTTTTTTTTTTTTTTTTTTTTTTAAACACAAAGGTCACAAACATAAACCTTTATGCTCTCATGTCAGAGCTTCCCCAAAGCAACGTAAAGTCCAGGGTTTGAGAAAGGACATCCTCTTTCAAACCTATGAGCCCCCGGAGGATTTTAATCAAAATACAGTAAATATCATGTGGTAGCTGTGGCACTTTCTATTCAATATACTGAATTAGGAAATCACTGTGACATTTTATTTTATTACAATTTTACAGAGACTGACAGCCTATATGACAAAAAAAAGCCTCTTGATTAGGCTCTGTATTTACTTAAGGTAAATTTACTTATTTATTTTATTTAATTTCGTCTGTCAATATCGTATTTCATACATTTTTTATTTTAGATTTTGTTGATGTATTTTTGCTGTTTTTGTTCATTTTAAATTATTTTTTCATGTTTGCTCTTATTTATTCCTTTTTTCCTCCCTTTTGTCAAAATATGTCAAGGATTGATGTTGAAGTAGAGACAATAAAACACAAAAACTCTGGTGTCAAAAATTTCTCAGCCGACTATGTATTAATTATGATATTTTACTCTGTTTTTTAATTTATTGACAGATCATTTATTCATTTATTGACAGATTCCACATTCGCGGTAGAACAATCTTCCACTGGCTCGTGCAGTAAATTCTAAAATGGCGGATTTGTCAGCAACGTCTTTTATACACACAAGTCTTTGTTTAACGGTCACATGGTAATTGCGGATTTAATCCTGAATCCTGACTTCAGACGTGTAGCAGACCCACATCAGCAGGTAAACCCCGTCCAGACATGTTATTACAGACCGGTGACGACCCTTAGCGCGTCCACAGTGAAGCTCTGAAGAGACTTTTAGTCGAGCGTCGAAAAGTCGATTCAACATGGCTTGAAAGCGCAAATAAATCAGCAAAACGTGATGTTTGAAACACCTTAATGATACCACAAATGACAAGAATCAGTGTACATTTCTTGATGTTTACATGCGGTTCTTCTTCTTCTTTAGTTGCACTAATCATTTGTCAATAAAGGTAGAAATGAACTAGAACACATTTGAATTTTCTAAACTGGAGCCAGAAAATGGAGAATTTATTTCTTAAAATATTACTTTAGATTTCTTATTTAATGATAAAAATAGTGGATAACATCAATATCAAAATATTAGACAAATAACTTACAACTACACACACTACAGTTTTAACCGTATTCATATATAACATAAATATAAATGTAGACTGTTAGTAGGTTTTCGTGAAACCGTACCAGTAAATCATTGATGCAATGTTATATTCATCACCAGGCCAAGTAAAATAAATATAATTTATTAAAAACCTGTCTGTCATGGATGCTATTGGGCATCCATCCATCCATCCATCCATCCATCCATCCATCCATCCATCCATCCATCCATCCATCCATCCATCCATCCAT
>JAQQZY010000029.1:20106197-20118493 GCA_030068375.1 Ostorhinchus rueppellii
ATCCATCCATCCATCCATCCATCCATCCATCCATCCATCCATCCATCCATCCATCCATCCATCCATCCATCCAAAATGAAAACTCGCATCATGCATGATAGGAAATCCCCTCACCTCAGAGGAAAAAAAAATGTTAATGATTATAAATATATGTATAGTTAAGGAACATAATGAAAATCCTCCATATACACATTTCAGTTCATATCATTTTATATTTTTTTTCCCTCCACCTAAGGCAGAGTCCATCGACCAAAGATGTCTAAGTACACAATACAATGTGTCAAAATACATTTCACCAACATACAACCATTGAGAAAATCAAGAAATTCCTCAGAATAACTTCAGTCGTACAAAACAATTATAAAGTCAGTTTGAGGAATATAAATCCAAACTCACACAAGACCTGACGATGGCTACAATGACAACAGCAAAACATTTATGAAATGATGAGACAAACAAAACAATGCAAATATTTGGTGAAAAATGTTTCGAGTCTATACATTTATACTTTTTTTAATGTATTATAGATTCCATGTACATATCACACAGTAATATTTATGCAGTTTAAACTTGCAGTTTCATTCATGCGTATTTGCGAAGGCAGCAGTGTGTCCCTCTGTGCTTGCCGTACTTTCACATGACTTTCTCTGCGTGTGACTGATCTGCATTCCTGAAGTGGTGCAAACTACTATCCCTGTCAAACGGACTAATGTTAAGACAACTGTGCGTTTAACAGCGTCTGAAAACATTATCCATCGCATTTTCCACGCGGTTCAGTCTGTCCACTGTTAACAGCTGCCAGTGTGCGACGGGGAAGAGGATTGGTGCTTTCTGAGCCGGAGTCTCAGCTGCACAATGAAGTTTTACTCCTATCAAACGTCACCCCCAGCCTGTTGGATGTGAAATACATGGATACAAGATAAGCGTTAACCTTTTCTGAGCTTCTCGTCGGCGATGTCTGAGCTTTTGTCACCAGACCTGAGAGGGTAAGATGAGCTGAGCCCAATAAAATAAAAGTAAACATTGTCCAAGTGTCAGCGGTAGCATCTGCAGTTTATGCAGAAGAGCAACACTTTGTTTTTCTTCTGTCAGATCCTTTTAAGACAAGAAAACAACCATATAAGTTTGTACAGTAGTTACTCCATTTACACCTCTTCATTCGGTATTTTACTCACAAACAAAATTGCCCACAGTTGGTAGAAACATGGCAGTTGTGTTGATTCTGTTTTATTTTGCAGGTGCACTTATTTCTTTCTCTATGATGGATCAAAGGTGAAAGAAGAGGGCGATGCGACAAGAGAGGGAATCTGTTACTTCTACCCAGAAGAGGTTTGATAGACTCTTGAAATAGTAGTTGTAGGTTGTGTGCAGTAGAAGTAGTAATTGATTAGTTATTAGATGAATAAGCAACTATTGTCACAATAATGAGTTTGGGTCATTTTTAAGAAAAACTGTCAATTTTCTGAGTCCTGCTTTTTAAATGTGAATATGATCTGGTTCCCTTGTATGTCTTTTGTTTGTGGACCAAACAACACATTTGAAAACATCTAGTTTGACTGACATTTTTCACCACTTCCATAGATAATAGATCAAACTAGAAAAGCACTCAGAGAGCGCAGACCTCCGCCAAGGCAGTGTTTGTACTTTCATCCACTAGATGGCGCTGAATGTGCAGATCACCACCAAAATCTAATCATCTGTAGGATACCCCATTTCTGACAATCTGTGAAAATTTAATGAAAATCCGTCCATAACTTTTTGAGTTATCTTGCTAACAGACAAAAAAACAGACAAACGCCGGCAAAAACATAACCTCCTTAGCAGAGGTTATGTTTGATGACAGATCAATAACAGACTGGGGCCTGACTGGAAATCTTTCTTTGGGTCGTCAAAATTAAAAAAATATATATATTTTTAAAAATCTGTGTAAAAGAACTAGATTTGTTGTAGTGTTGGATATTCTTATTGTGCTAATTATTTTAGTCATTACATTCATATATATATATATTTTACTATAATATAAAAACAGTAAATGCAACAATACAATGATAAAATGAAAATATGGAGCACAGAATACAACTATTTAATGAATATTCACAAAAACACTTGAAAATGTGCAAAACCAGCTCCACATTAACTTAACATGAAAACCTATAAATGCATCCAGCTTCGTTTGTTTGTACATCTCACTTCCTTTTCTTTTTCTTCACCTCTGACTTCAGTAAAGAAATATTTAGAGGTCCATATCTTGTTTAAAAATCTGCATTCTTTCTTTTTTGGCATTAGCTGACCTCTTCATGGGCTGAAACTGAACGACAACCAATAAGCGAGTACGGAAAGTAATGTTAATTTTGCAGATCCTTCAAAATAAAAGCAGTGGCATTGTATTGGTTGCATCTATTACAATGATACATATTTGCATTGACTTTTAATTTGCTGATGAACTTATGCGGGCCAGTTAGGGTCAGCTATTGGGCCGCACAATGCCCAGGTCTGATCTAAATGATAGTCTGCATAACTTATAATACATTATATTTTAACAATAATGACCAAAAATGGTAATGGAAGTGACACATACCTGCATGGTAAAGAATGACAGGGACATACCAACATGATGGTTTATAGCTTTTAAACACCAGCAGATATTGGACTGTAATGATGTATTTCATTCATATTTATTTCTATCAGACTCCTATGGATAAACAGGAGCTGCTCTGTGGACAGCTCGCTGGCGTGGCCCGTTGTGTCTCGGAACTTTCCTCCTCGTCAGTGCGTGTGCTCAGGCTTCGCCGGAACAAGTACGCCATCCGTAGAGAGGATGACTTCCTCTGGGTGAGTTAGGTGACTGGAGGCATGTTTACAATAAGATGCTGACTTGGATTTGTCCTTATAGTCAGTCTTAGAGGGTTTGTTTTTGATGCTATTCTTTGGTTTGTGTCCCTCTAGGCTCTGGGCTGCTCAGTGGACATCCCCACGATAAGTGTCTGTGAGCTCCTGGATCAGCTAATAGACCTCTTCTGTTTCTACAACGGCTCTGTCCGCCAGAGCTACCAGGTATAGTTTCAGATATCCATCCGTAATAACCTTAGTCCTTTAACCCTAGAGCACTATCGCTGGGTGTTTTTCACCTGAGCAAATGTATTTACATGATTTTCAATTTGTTGCGTTTCTCTGAGTCTGTGTCTTCACCAGGGAAGTCTCACATGTCCCAGGAATTGGTGGAGCAAAGACCAAGTTTCCAGTATTATTATTGTTTTTTTAAGAATTTTTTTTTGTTCTCGAATTCCTAATGTTTCAGTAATTTTGGAGCATTTTTTAGGGTCCTCCCATGACTTTTTTTTTTTTTTTCATTTTGTTAGACATGCCACAGTTGAAAATAAAAGAAAACCACTGTAATTTGTCATGTGTTGTCATATTTTGATCTATTTTTATGACAAGTACTTTTTGTTGGGTATATTATATCGGGTAAAAATCACCCAGCGATAGTGATGGTGTTACTTTTTGTAGCGAAAGTATTCTAGGGTTAATTGGTCTTGTCTTTTATTTAAAGATTATGCTTCACAGTGACGCAAAGAGGAGACAAATGCAACAGAGCAATTTATCAAGAGTTAATTTCACAGAAAATGAGTAAAAAGGCAATAAATCTGTGTCAGTAAGAAGCAGGCAAGTTGGCTTTGCTTTCAACATTTGGGTTAAATTTCAAACCTGAACTCGGTGATGAAACAAAGCACGGAAATCATGTGTCTCTGGATAATGTTATTACATGAATGTGGTTTTAAGTTGAACATCAAACACATGACCACATAGTCCACTGAAAATATTTCAGCAAACTCATCTTCATGTTCAACTCCACTGGGACAGTGTTTTATATCTTGCACAATCAGTCTTTATTTTTTTTTTTTTTTTTTTGCACCTGATACATTTAGTCTTTACAGATAGTACTCACTTAATTTTATTTTACCTGTTTATTTTTCTTTGTTTAGTGTACAGTTTCCTTTTGGTGTAGTTTAAATAGTTTTAATTGTACAGTTTATTTCCTTTTAGTGTAGTTTAAGTAGTTTTAATTGAATATTTTACTTCCTTTTAGTGTAGTTTAAGTAGTTTAATTGTATATTTTATTTCCTTTATTTCCTTTTAGTGTAGTTTAAGTAGTTTTAATTGTATATTTTACTTCCTTTTAGTGTAGTTTAAATGGTTTAATTGTACAGTTTATTTCCTTTTAGTGTAGTTTAAGTAGTTTTAATTGTATATTTTATTTCCTTTATTTCCTTTTAGTGTAGTTTAAGTAGTTTTAATTGTATATTTTATTTCCTTTTTTTCCTTTTAATGTAGTTGAAATAGTTTTAATCCTTTATTTCATTATAGTTTAGTTTAACCGTTTACGTTAGTCGCATGAGGGGAACTCGCAAAGTAAGAATTTCATTGCTCAGTACTGCTGTGTACTTGACAATAAACTTCTTGAATCTTGAATCTTCTATAGAATGAGACTTTCCCAAAAGCTTCTGTGGCTAAATCATTATGTTTACCTCCTGTCAAATGTCTCGCTGTATTTATGAATAATGTCATAGCACTTTGTCAAGTTACTTCTTCATGTTTTATTGTTGGAGACGGATGCATTTGTTCTAAATACTGAAGTGGATTTGTGCTCTGCATCCTTTCACAATCTACCCTCATGATGAACTGTACTTTGTTCTGTTATGCAGAGTAACAGTCGTGAGGTTCTGGCCATGCGATGGGCTCAGTACCTCTCACACCTGCAAGCAGGATCCTCAGAGCTTCATCATATCTTCAGCTGCTTGAAAACCATTGATGCAACTAATGTATGTATGAATTGTTGTCACACTTCTGCATTTAGTTAAACTGCTGTCTCACTTAGATATTTAAATACAGGATATAAGTGTGGCGCAATGTCCTGTGGTTATTGTGTAAGTGTTTTTCCACTTACACAATAACCACTCTTGACACCCAGAGATAATTTTGTGTTTTAATTTGGACATGAGGAAAATCTTTAAAACTGCATCAACCTAATAATTAAACCTATAGATCTTAGACATTTCTGGACTATTGGCCTATCAGAAGTATCTATTATTTAAATAGTAATACTGATACTTTCTCTCTGCTTCGTCTTTGGGACATTGTGTCAAATCACATTGTTTGGATTATTTTAAGCTTTTGCAAAACACATGTGACACATACCCATTTTGTCCAGGGTGCTCGTGCAGGTCTTGAAGGTCTTAAAAAGTATGGAGTTTTGAAATGCTGCTTTCCAGACCTTGAAAAGTCTGGAAATTTGAGTGAAAGTCTAAATAAAGTATGGAAAAAAGTTTCTCTCATAGTTGAATTTTAGAATACGCACAAAGGCACATCATCTTGTCAGATAAGAAATACGCGAGGAAAACATGTAAAAGGCACTGATGCACTTCTGGGATTTTCATTGGTTGTGAAAATGTTTCTGTCGGTAAAACACAATTTACAGCAAATTATTCATTCATTGATTCATTCATTTGTTAAAATGAACTTTTCTACTGCACACAATAGGTACAATCTCAACCAAAAAAGTAGGTACGCAAGTATAACAGTTCATAAAGTCAAGGTCTTGGAGGGAAAAAAATGCCAGTTTTAAAAAAGTCTGGAATTTTTATTTGGATAAAGAGCGAGCACCCTGCTTTCATATGACAAAAACATAACAACCTGACTGTTTTTCCTCAGCTCAACCATTCTTATTGCATCAATTTTGCTATCACTTAATATCCTCAGATATTAAGTTATCAGTACCCAGATTCTTACTTATTAAAATTATTTATGCCACACTCTGACAGTGCTCTGTTATAGGAAAGTTCTTTTGTACTTAAGTTACATTATGTAAATTGCAGCAAAACATACTTGAAGTATGAAAGTTAAAACAGTAAAATAGTGGATTAACATAACTGTAGCAATTTAATACCATTCCCGTTTACAATTGGGCCGATTGAATACTTAATATACTGCTGGTGGTTTCATCTACAGCAATCCATCGTATTTTATAAGATATTTTAGATACATGTGTGAGAACCACGTCTTAAAAAAAGATCAGAAAAACAGACCAGTTTACAACTTCATGACAAAGCCTTTTCCACTGAATTCAACAAGGTTTTAAAACTGTTAATTTATCTTAAGGAAGAGGAGAATTTTCTCAGCCCATAGAGGATCTTCAATTTATCACAAACATTTAAGATGAGACAAGAAGGGATTAAAACTCTCAACTTAAAAAGTAACTAATAGACAAATTCTAGAGAATAAAGTTGGATCAAAAGAAAAGACTCAAATTATATGTACATGTCTCAAATTATACTTTGCGTCCTGTCCTTTTTGACCCCTACTTGTTAGTTTTTATACTTAAAGCTGGTTCTCATCCTCAGGTTGACCCACTTCTCCTGC
Organism: Ostorhinchus rueppellii; assembly: GCA_030068375.1. Taxonomy (NCBI): domain Eukaryota; kingdom Metazoa; phylum Chordata; class Actinopteri; order Kurtiformes; family Apogonidae; genus Ostorhinchus; species Ostorhinchus rueppellii. The sequence goes on from JAQQZY010000029.1 coordinate 20,112,615, forward strand.
TCAAAGCTGCCCTCATTCTTCAGGCATGTCAGCGCTGCCCTCTAGTGTTAGTAGGATGTATTCTTTTCAGGGGAAGGTAAGGTTACATTTTGACACTTTGCGTCCCTGACACTGTTTTTGTATTTAGTAAGTTGTGAAAGTGACATTTCTGTTTCAGGTTTTCTGTTCTGTTTTTTCTACAGAGTCGTGAGCACACAGATGTCCCCAAATCTTACAATGAAGGTCATGGTTCATGAGACTGAAACATACAACAAGGTAAGACTGAGAGCAGAAGATGTCTTAACCTTTTTATTTTACCACTAGGGCACATAACTTACATATATGTTTTGTCTCAAATGTTAAGAAGTTAAACTGAAGCAACCAACAAATTGATTTTGCCGAGACAAAGAAGTGTTTTTCTTTACTGACATTTTATAAACCACATCACAAGGTTATTATTTCCTGCCACAGTCCTGCACAGACCACGTGATAATACAGTTTGTCATTTCTTCATCTAGGCCCCCAAACCCAACGGACCGAGTACCTCCAGCTCATCTGGAGGAACAGTCAGCTCCATCACTGTGTTCTTGACCATGTCTGAACTTCAGTACCTGCAGTCTACTCCTGTTGACCACGAATTCAAGTATGATCTTTTATTTAGGGAGGTTTACTTATCTTATTTATAAGAAATGTTGGAGTAATGCAGCCCTACAACACCTTCCTTTTAACTCATACTATTCATGATTTTATTACTGGGTTTCCATGACTTTAGCAAGACAGGATTTAACTTCTTCATAATAGGCGTGTTTCCACTATCAGAACTTCCGGGATATTTTACAGGAACGTCACAGTATGCGCGCGTCTCCACTGACTGGGCTGTTTTCAGGGTCGTTTTCAGGAACCAATGGCGTGCCTGCTTGATGGTAGGTACAGGGTGACACAAAAAAACGGGAACTTTTTAACAATCCAATAAAACCAAGAGTGATGGAAGAAAAATGTTTTATTCATAGTAATTGAAACCTTAAAACATGCCATTTAAGAAACAATGATGAAATTTTCATTTTTTAAAAATTACGTCCTGTAGATGGCGTCCTCCTGTACGAATGCTTTCTTGAAATCTGCGGTTGAGATTCCTCATTGACCGCTGCAACATCTCAGCTGGGATACCGTGAATTTCATGCTGAATTCTCTGTTTTAACTCATCCAGAGTTCTTGGTCGAGTCGTGCACACTTTACTCTTGAGATAGCCCCACAAGAAAAAAATCACAAACGGACAAATCTGGCAGCTCTAGGGGGCCAGGGAACGTTCAAACATTTTTATGGCTAACGTACGCTGTTGCCCGTTCCACTGATCCATGGTTACTAAAATGGGGGAGTGTTTACTTGCTCAAGGTCACTGTCTCGCAGTGCTGCCACTTGCTCATGTCTGCCAATACGCACTTCCAAAATTCCCGTTTTTTTGGGTTACCCTGTACTTGAGAACAGCCCGGTACAGTCACTGGGTGGTACTAGTGGCTAACTCATGCAGATTGGTTGTCGCAAATGACATCAGCAGATCGCGACAAACAACCTCCAATTTTAAACGAGTAGTTGCTGGAGGAGTTTCACAACACGATGAAGCAGAAGACGACTACTCTGACTCGACGAAAGATTAGTGAAGAAGATGAGAAGAAATGGAGAAGAAAAATCAGTGTCCATGTCTAGTCTTGTTGTGATTTCCTCCTCTGCTGCTGCTTCGATTTGGCGCTTTCTGTTAGTGACGTTACTACAGAAACAGATGCGATATGATGACGTCGTCGCGAGGTTCTTACAGGGTCATTACTGTAATGGAGACACGACGCCTGAGAGGACCAGGACAACTCGCGGCCTGGTCAAAAGTACCTTCCCCCCCAAAAAGTCCCGGGACCAGTGTAGTGGAAACACACCTAATGTCTAAAACGCAGCGGTCTGACTTTGAACCAAATCATGAAAAAATGATCGCCTCCACCCTGCTGTTACTTCTCTTCACTGGATGCTTTTCATTTTTAGAACTGATTTAAAAGTTTTAATATGTGACTTTTGTGGTCTTGTATGGGTTTTTTTTTTTTTTTTTTGCACCATAATTCCAGCTGAACCTCTAAATCCTTACTCAGCTTGTAGTTATTCACGACTCAAGTCTGAAGATCAAGGGTAAAAGTGCTTTGGTGGTTAGTAATAAATAATACATAACCATGCATTTAATTTATAGTGATTTATAGAGATGCTTTAAACAAGATGAATAAGACTGAAATATCCCACATCACCTTCTCAGGAACCATCAGTGACAAAAATACAAGAACATAAAACAAATGCAATACAGTGTGACTTAACTGGACGATACAGTAAGATAAGGAATACATACACTAAGACAGTTGAAGCAGAAAACATCTAAAAGGATGATTTAGATAGAGCTCTTTTCCTTACATGAAGCCAAATATATCGATACATAATCTTAAAAAAAAAAAAAGAACAATCTTAAAACCCCTGGACTTGATCCGGCCTGAATTGGACCAAAAAGTGTGCATTTTCACATAACAATTATCATAATATCATTACATCAATATCAATTAGCAAGAAGATGTTAAATATGCTCATGGACAATCTATGTGCAGTTTTTTTTTAATTAATTCTAAAGAATAAACTAATCCAATATAATCACAAAATGATATTCATTAAACAATGGAGGAGAACTTCAACTGTAACTACAAACATGGTAAGAAATTCACAACATAGTCTTTTTTCTTTTCATTTGATGCTGGTTCTTTGACAAAACATTTCATATACACTGCCCAGCCAAAAACAAACATGCACATGCAATATTTCACTGCAACATCTTTGGTTTTGATTACAGGAGACATTCACTGGCATCTACTTTGCCACACAATGCTTATGTAGAGTCACAATAAGGTTCATGCTATTTTTTTCATTCATAATTGCATTAATTTTTTATTATTGGTGATGGACAATCGGACCACTGCATCAAGTCTTCATCACATCCAAAATTAACCCATGTTTGGAAATGTCTCATTCTCCGTGAACCATTCTGTCACATGCCTGATGACCCTGATCAGTCCTGGCACTATCCAGTCTGTCTGAAGTTAGACATGAGTGGAGTTAGAGTTCAATAGCCTGTTCCAGCTGAAACATTATTAACCACTGCAGTATTTACCCATGGAAGGATCGGAACTGTTTACTGAGTTAAATCCAGTGAACGTCTCCTGTCATCAAAACCAAAAGTGGTGCAGTGAAATATTGCATGTGCAACTTACTTTTTTGGCCGGGCAGTGTATAAATAGATGACCATAAACAGGGCAAAACAGTCATAAAGTTCCTACCTGACTAAGGTTTGAGCTTATACCTTGTTGATTAGTTTAAAGTGTAGGGAAAAAAGAAAGTTTAAGTCAGTTGTTTTTATATTTAATAAAATTAAAACTATGGAAGTAATATACCGTGGTAATGTTAAAAACCAAATAAAATGCACAGCATTAATTTCCAATGTACCACATATTTTATCCATTATCTTATGCTTTTAGCTTCAACAGATGTGAATATGATGTAGAATCCCTGAAAATACTAATTGTCTCCCTCCAGGTTTCATTCAACTCCACACAAAGACGCCATCCCTAAAAAGACCCGCCTTTCAAGAACATTATCTGACACGCCCTCCATCAACTCAGAACCGTCCGATGCAGGCTCCACCCACTCTTCTCAGAAGGTGTCCTTCAGCCCCTGTTTGTCCGCATCAGATAATGTATTTAGTCCAGACCCATCAGAGAACACCACTGACCTACTTCATCCCCCCACGCAGTCACAGTGTCCTCTCTCAAATGGAAAAAGCTCCCATGATGCCGAGGCAGACGAATCATTTTATCACAGTTTTCATACCAACGGTGGTGGAATGAGTCAGATAGGAGATAACTCAGGGCTAGAGGAAAACTCCCATGTTAATGAAGCCTGTGGGACAGTGTTTGACTTCAGAGCGGCTGAATGTGGGAATGAGGAGTCACATGACCATAAGGTGGAGGAGGACAGCAGGGGAGGCGGCAGTGGGAGTGCACATGGCTGCTCCGGTGCTGCCAACAGCCGGAATGAAAGCCCACTGGTGCCCATGACGCTGTATCTGCACCGGGTTAAAGGCCTGGTTCTGGCCCTGCTGGTGGAGCCTCACTTCCTGAGCGACACAGCCTCGATGGAGGAAGTGGTGAGAAAGACACACTAAGCTGCTCATGTCCGAAATGTCTTTGTCATTATTTAGAATTCTACACAAACATATGCCACACTTTTTTTTGTAAGATGATTTAAAGATGATTGGAAATCTGCTATGATATGAAAATGCAAAATAAAAGACTTGAAATAATTATTAGACCACTCTGACAAAGTTTGGAAGTCAACGTGTGTCATAATCTTCTAAAATTATCAAGAGTTAGTTTTGTGCAAATGTGACTAAAAAATTAGGAAACTAGAAAAGCACTTGGAGAGCGCAGACCTCCGCCAAGGTAGTGTTTGTACTTTCCTCCACAAGATGGCGCTGAATGACCTCATAGGCAGATCAGTGCCATCATGCCCTATCTCCCAATGATAAAGAAAGTTTTTTTAAAAAAAATTCCTGGATCCGGATCACCACCAAAATTTAATCACTTGTTCTTTGTCCCATTTCTAACAATTCCTGAAAATGTCATCCAAATCCGTTCAGAACTCTTCAAATAATTTTGAACACAATCAGACAAATATACAAACAGATAAACACCAGCAAAAACATAACCTTCTTGGCCGAGGTATAAAGTGAAAATCTGTCAGAAAGAGGCTGTATTTAAATTGACCCAATTTTCCCAATAAGAGCTAACATGTATATTAAGAACATCTAATGCAAAAACAATATTTAAATGGTTTTGGTGAATGACTATTATAGAGATACATTTGGGTATTTAGTTGTTATTTGACTTAAACTTTTGTCATATTTCAGTGTAATCATTAAAATATTACAAAAAAACACCCTCTTACATTAAAGTCACACAAAAGGTAAACAAATATGCTGATGGTTGAGGGTTTTTTTTCTCCAAAATATTTTTATTGGGTTTTTGATACTGATAATACAAAAATATAAAGCACACAGTATATGTACATTTCTTTTTAAATAACAAAACGGAACAAAAAAACAATTATATTCACATCTTAATGAAAAGTCATATATTAAACAGTAAAAGAAAAAAACAAAAACAAAAGAGAAGGGGTCTTCATAGTGAAAGGGCAAAAAAATATATTTAAGCTAGGGCCAATAAGCATCAAATCCAAAAAGATAAAACAGTTATTATAGAAAAATGATGATAAAAAAGTAAAAATTAGGAGTATGTCAAGTTTAAGAATGCAACCGGAAACGTGATCGTAGTCTTGTTTAGGGTTAAGTAGGCACATCACAGGATAGCAATGTCTGGATGTAATCAAAAAATGGCTGCCAAATCTTATAGAATTTAAATGTAGGGTAAATTTAATTTTGTCCATTTTACTAAAGTATAAAGCACCTTTCACCCAGCTTTCAAAAGAAGGTGGTGAGGCTAATTTCCAACATAACAATATCCTGCGTCTCGCTGACAAACTAAGAAATGCTATTAGATCTGCTTGAAGTTTTGGCAAAATACCCCTGCCAGGGAGAACTCCGAATATTGCCGTTAGTGGATCAGGCTGGATGGATAGCTGAACAACGTTTGAAAAAGTGTGAAAAATTATACTCCAAAAAATTTGGAGCGGGTGACACGGTGGTGCAGTGGTTAGCACTCGTGCCTCACAGCAAGAAGGTCCTGGGTTCGGTTCCCGGGCGGGACCTTGGGACCTTTCTGTGTGGAGTTTGCATGTTCTCCCCGTGTCTGCGTGGGTTTTCTCCGGGT
>JAQQZY010000029.1:20149374-20162730 GCA_030068375.1 Ostorhinchus rueppellii
CTTGTAGGAAGTATATCACTGTGGATATCTGAGATGTTCTTTTTTTTTTTTTTTTTTTTTTTACTTAGAAACAGTTTAAATTGAAAGTGTTGCCAATATACTGTAGTTAAAGTAGTTTCTAAATGTTCAGATGTTTTGACATAGCATCACAGTGGATGTTTATAGCAGAACAGTGCAGTCCTCTTTGGAATTTGTTGATAATATTTACCTGCTGGCCCAATAGTTTCCTCATTGCATCACGAAGCTCAGATGTGCTTATTGCACCATCTCCATTAGTGTCAAACTAATGCCAAAAAAAGAAAAAAAAAAGAAAGGCAGTTAAACAAAGAAGTCAACAACAGTAGAAACACGTTAACATGATCAGACGCACACAAAACAAATCTTTACTGTTTAACCTAGAGGCTCTTACCTCTCTAAAGGCATCTTTTAATTCTTTTATTCCAATCATATCAGCAGTTTCAGCCAGGAGTTTTGGGCCCATCAACTCCACAAAGTCCTCAAAATCAACATGACCTCCCACTAAAGACAAATAATAAAGAATAATTTGTAGATTTTGAAACCATGACACATACTAGATACTACATGCATGACATATAGTATGAAGTGAATATAGAAGTCAACTAAACCCTTACAATTCATGTTTATCTGTTGACTCAGTTCTATCAGCTCCATTTCAGTCGGCATGTATCCCATGGTCCGCATACAGTTTCCCAGGTCTTTGCAACTGATAAAACCGTCTTTGTCTTTGTCAAACTCTTTGAAAGCATCCCTCAGCTCTGTGGGACAATGACAGAAAGATTAGATATGTCTTTTTACTTAGGGTGTTTAAGTAAAATAAACAGTTTTATACATATCACCACATTATCATCTTATTTTCTTATGTTTGCCTGTAAGCACCCTGACTGTGTGACCAGCCAACATACAAAAACTATTTGCCCATAGAGAGGGGGACTATAACCTGAGGGGATGTGGGGATTTCAAAGTCCCAGCAGTAAGGACAACTAGGAAAAGCTTGTGTGAACCGGTGTGAGGGGTCAAGTTTTGGAATGGGTTGGGGGTAGACCTCAGGCAGCGTCCAAACATTTAAAACCTAGAAAAGCACTCGGACAGTGCAGACCTCCGCCAAGATAGTGTTTGTATTTTTTTTTAAGGTACTGTTTGTACTTTTTTTTAAAGGTAGTGTTGGTACCTATCCTCCACTAGATGGCATTGAATGACCTCATATGCATATCTGTGCCACCATGCCCTATCTTAATAAAGATAAAGAATCCTTTAAAAAGTTCCTGGATCTAGATTCAAAACGCCTCCAAAATGTAATCATCTCTTCCTTGACCCAGAGTGGACATATCCTGACAATTTCATCAAAATCCGACCATAACTTTTTGAGTTATGTTGCTAGGAAACAAAGTTGGACGGTAACACACAAACGCACAGTAAAACATAACCTCCTTGGTGGAGGTAGTTAAAAAAAAAAACAATATACAAAGAACTGGTTTTGTCACAATATCTGGCTCAAGGAAGGGTGTGATTGTACACTGTAAAAAGTAAAACATTGAATCAACTTAAGACTTTTTCTTCAATAGGTCACACATAAAAAAAAACAATTAGTTGAGTGAACCAAATTAAATGATGATGAATGTAATTTAATTCGTTTCATTCAACTAATTTTTTTGCATGTGTGACCTATTGAAGAATTATTTTTTTTAAAGTTGATTCAGTGTTTTACTTTTTACAGTGTACTCGGATTGTCTGGTTGTTATATTGTATGGTGTGTGAGGGTATAATGTACATGGGTGTGCGGATATGGGTTCATGTACAGATGTAGATATAAATTGGTGTGTACACTGTAAAAAGTAAAACATGAAATCAACTTAAAAATTTTTGTTCAATAGGTCACTCATAAAAAAAATAGTTGAGTGAACCAAACTAAATTACATTAAATTACGTTCAATATAATTTAATTTGGTTCACTCATTTCACATTTTTTTAAATGTGTGACCTATTGAAGAAAAATGTTTAAGTTGATTTAATGTTTTACTTTTTACAGAGTACATCTAAGTGTATGTGACAGTATGTGTATGTGTGTACATGTTTGTAAGGGTGTGTTTATGGATAATCACTATCCTATGTTTTTTAACATGTGATTAGGCACTAACAGTCGGAGGACTGGAATCTGGGGGTAGGACTGGTTAAGCAGTGGCTTCTTCCTACTCCCAGTTGTTCCTTTTTCTGTTATTGAATCTTTTTTTTTTGTGTGTAAATTTTCGTCTTGTTTTATTTTTTCTTGGCTATGTTTTGTTTTATGTTTGTGTCCGAAATAAAAAAAAACTAAAACTAAACTGAAACAATTCTAAAATGTTGATCATTTTGGCAATAATCGTAAGACAAAGCAAGACAAACCTACCATCCATTTCTTCAGGTCGCAGTTCTCTGTCCTGTGAAGAAAGGAAATTAATCACTGGTCAGAAAATTCACATGAAAAACACATTATCATTACAAAGCACTCATCTGTACGATCTAACAAACTGCTGATGATGCTGTGATGTGACCGATGCACAAACTAGAATCAGCGAGCATCTCCATAACTGCCCTCATTCCAATTATGAACCACTAAGGACAGCCATGAGTAAATGATGTTAACAGTACAATGAAACTAATATCTTGATGAGAAAAGCTCTTACTGTAAATCAGCTGATCCCTATCGAGCACTAACTGTAAACCATAACCTCCAAGTTCACACAAGAATGTGACTGTTTCTATTTTTTTCAGTGCTTGCTTACAATGAACACAACCTTTAAAGGGCAGAGACAGAGGCAGACATATCCCAGAACCCTCAGGGGTTAACAGCAGGAGCAGTGAGAAGTCTAAACACGACACTGAGCGTTGACGTCAGGCCCAAAAATCTGTCTGACCGGAACCACTGACATAGAAAACACAGGAGGCACCGAAGCCCGAAGCAACATCACTAACTAATCAAAAAGGGCTGCGTGTGTAGCACCATTAGCACTACTGTCAATCAATCATTAGCATCTTACTCATGTGGCTGTGCAACATCCTCTTAGTTTGCTCTTTTCACTTGGGTGTAAAATGTTATGGTTTCCTGCAGACTGTGACCAAATAACGTTAATAACAGAATTATATGCTTCAGTTTTCAGGGTGAGTATTTCCCCAAACTATACATTAAGACAGCTTCTCAAGAGCAGCAGGAGTGGGAATAATAATAATAAAAATAAAGTAGTTGCATAGTGTCAATATAATAAAATGTCTTCCAGTTTATAGAGATCTCATCCACATAGATTTAATGATTTTTTGGTCATGAGCATGGCTTTACACGTCAATAACAATATAGTTGCAGTGGTCCGATTTAAATGCATTTCATTAAAAAAAATAATAATAATAAGAGGAAGTTCCTTTACAGCTCTTTTATTAATCTATTTAACCCTGATTTAACCAGGTAAGTTATTTGAGACCTGATTCTCATTTATAGTAACGACCTGGCCAAGAGGCAGCATACAAACAGAATAAGTAGCAGCACAGGTTGCATTATAAATATTCTGTCTTCACTCTCAAGCTTATCAAATAAAATATGCTGTAAAAACATTCCTCTCCTGAAGCACTGCTCAAGTTTTTCAGTCATTCAACCAAAAGATATCATAAAATAAGAAGTAGACGGGACAGTAAATGGAGAAGAATCCATGAATATAAACAGAGGACATATAAATAAAAATATAGGAAGGTAAAAAGGATGTTTGTGTGTGTGCAGACTTACGTACAGCCTGCCTGCACTTGGCCATGCCATTACTCAGGAAGACACAGGTTTGCCCGAGTATGTTGCTCACGAGAACACAGTTTTGTGTCATGGATACAATGGACTCCTGATAAGGTCCAAGATAAGCCCCCGGGCCCATCTCCTCACAGGACAGCACCCCTCTGAATCTCCTCTCAGCATCCTGGAGCATCTTTTCAGAGGGGTGCAGGAGGGGTGGGGGGGCAGAGACAACGTTAGAAATCTGCAGCAGCTTTGAAGCAGAATAAAGCTACAAGTTGAAGAGGATGTACTTTATGAAGGAGGACATCCAGGACAGTCAATTCAGGCTCAGTAATAGACTAAAATACAGCAATAACACAGACCTGTGCTACTCTGTCGAACCAATGTTCACATGCCTCTTGTGTAGGTCATGTTTAGAAAAGAGCGTCTACCACATGACAGTTAGGTAAATGCATCAATAAAACAACGTGTTGCCAACTTTCCACTCATCGTTCATAACAGTTTACTTGCCACATTACACGGACTGGCACCTCACACCTATACACTGTCACAGGAACAGTAAACACTCGGAGAAAGAGAAGGAACGAGCAAGAGCACAATGGAACAGGCTACATGTAACGTTTCCAATTTGAAGACTTTTTAGGTATTTGTTATAAAATAGGTTAGTTCCTGCTGCACACTGAATTATGCAAAAGCCTGAATCTGTTTTAACTCTAAATCCATAGCAAAGAAAACTGCAAGCCAAGTCACAGACTGACGGAAAAGTACTAATAAGCAGCTGGGAAACCCTAACTCCCTGATGTTTTTGCAGTTTTGAAACATAACTGACATCATCTAGGTTAATATTTGAGTTAAAACAGAGTCAACAAACACAACTGTGCACATCTAAATTACTGACATTTCAGAAAACGCTGTGTTGGTTCATTTCTCAGTTTCAATGTGAAAAGCACAACAAAAGCCACAAAGCAGAAACCAGTAACTGAGAAACACAAAGTGCTGAAGTTAACGTGAACACAGGTTAATGTTACCTACCGTTCTGAGAGGTGACTCTAAGCAGTTTCCCATGCCAAAGGAGATTAGAGGCACTAAAAAGGACCATGAGGGCTTTTTCTCTAAGACTGTAGTTTGGATTTTGAAAGGAGCGTGAACTCTGGTTGCAGCAAGACCCATGAAGGCTGGGGAGCTAACCTATATCTGCAGCTTAGTGGAAGAAAAGTGAAAGGCAGTGCACCACGCTATCTGTCGTGAATGAACGCAACAGTGGTAAGAGTAGCAGAGTTCTAATACAAGAGTGAAAGAGAGAGAGAGAGAGAGAGAGAGAGAGAAGAAATATGAGTGAGAGGGTGGGAAACAACATGAGAGAGGGAAGTGGACTGTGGACAGAAACAGAATTATGCCTATTAAAGGAAAAGCGGATGATCCACTGCCTGTGAGGTATCTCACCCTGCTGTCACACTGACCAAACTGTTACTCTGTGAACAACACTGACAACTAAACACAGGTTCACAGCCACCAAAATAAAAGAGGAAAAAAAAAATGTTTATCAGCTGTCCTGTAGGATCATGTTACAAAGGTGCACCTGTAAAATATGCTTCAGGGTCACACATATTACAAGGTGTTCCCTCTAAAATCTGTACGAGGCAAGTTTACAAGAACACAATGTATGCAATGGCCTATTTCTATCCTTACTATCCTCTTCCTCCTCCGCTGAAGCGCTGTAATCTTATTGTTCTTTAATAACTCCGGGCTGGGTATTCATTTTGTATACGGGGCTGATGCTCTTTTCTCCTTGTCTCCCAACCCCACACATCATTCTCTGCCCTCTGCAGGCGACAACAAGGTCACTCTGACCTCCATCAGCCACATGGCACCAAACACAAAGAAAAACAGCTACTATCAGCCACTTACGGTGAATACATGAATGGGTTTGGATCCTATATTCATAACACTATCAAATAAGACATAAAAATAAAATGGCACATTTATTTTGTCAATACTGTACATTCACTAGGATATGCCTTGCTTTATGGCTATTGATTACCTAGGGTTCAAATGGTTAAACTCACTTCTATCAACAGGAAAATCCAGTTTACTTTGGATGAATTGTTCACACAAAGGCTGTGTGTACACCTCTCCAGCCATGAATTACATTTCTGTCACTCATCTCCTCTCCACCTAGTCATCTCGTCAAAGACCTTTTTCAGGTCACGCTAATGTTTTCACAGAACTGCTCACAGACTGACTCACAGGTTATTTGTAGAATGGGCTTTCATACTATAATACTAAAAGATGCTGCTTTTAAAGCCCCAAGTAGGATCTGTGATGATTCTATGGCACAGGAACAAACACAAAAAAATCACCTCCAGAGTCAGGTCAGATTGGAAAAAAGGCAACTAAAGTGTGATTTCCAATGTATAGATCATGAAAATTACATTATATAAACATGGACAATTGGTTTGTAGGCAGCAAGTTGACAGCTTTCTGTAAAACTGAAACGAACTGCTTTAACTGTGCCAAATTTATGCAAATTCATGACACTGATAAGAGTCCAAGAAGATGAAATCGTGTCCTAAAAATGGATACGTGGCTGAAAATAGTGTCTTCATCACTAGCAGCGACATGAAAGTGATTATTTTTCAGACACAACAATTACTGCAGTGTCCCAGATTGAATGACGCATGAACCTGAAGTTATATCTTTGTCTTAAACCAAATACATATTAGCACTTCAAAGATGTTCATCTCTTTGTACTAAAACATTTTATCTCCCCTGGCTCATCCACTTCAGTGAGAAAGCTCTGCCTGATTGAGAAGGTCTGTAGGAGGTGGAACAGCATATACACAAATTACATAAGAAATGAACTCATACAAGAAGCTTTCCCCTCTATAGTGTGTCTAATAATGATAGTGTTTGCAGAATGCATTAGTGTACATTGATTGTAAACAGGTAACAGTGAAGCAGAGGCCACTGTTAACCAATTCCTATCTGTTTTTCAACAAGAAATTGGGTGACTGTTTTCAGCAGGGCAGCCTTTGAACACATTCACTTGAAATATTAAATAAAATTAACCCATTTCCAAGCCTCCTATCAGCCAAAACCCACATAGGAGGCTGTAGAAAGCATCACAAAGACTTGGATCCAGGTCACCACATGCCCCTAAAATATCATCTTTCTAAGAAAATGTCAATAATTTAATGTTTACCATCTGACTCATCCACCAATTTGTTTATTTCCTCTCCTCAGGGCCTTACCTGCCCAAACAGTGAACTGAGGATTGTGCGTAAATTATAATCGGATGCTGAAGAAGCGGTGCTGGATCTCCGGGAGCGGCGGGAGGACCTGCTGGACAGCGGGATCAGGGAGCAGGAGGACGGGGAGGAGCTGGTGACCTGACCGGCGCTTTGGGCCACCCGGGCCCCCTTATGGTCCGCGGGCTCAAACAGAGGAGCCCTGTCGTCGTTGCTGTCCGACAGAGAGGGCACCCTGGGGACCGACGGGCGGGTATGCGCGTGACAGCGAGCGGGGCGCTCAGGCTCAGGTGGTCCCGCGGCAGGTGGACGGTCCTCCCTGTGGTGCTTCCTGCGGTGGTGCCGGTGTGTGGGTTTGGATGACCTGCAGCGCTCCCTCACACTCCGGCCCGCGTCTCCGTTGGGCTCCGGCGGGTCTGGAACTTGGCTGTGAGTGGTATGTGATTTCTTATCCCGAGTGGGGGCATGATTACTGTCCCGGTTGCCGGCGAGGGAGGGGTGACACAGGGGTCTCCGGACACTGGTGTCGCCCTCGGCCGGCCAGTAGGACTCCTCCGCGGTGCTGTTGCTCTGGAGCGCGGCAGGACGGTGGTGATGCTGATGCTGATGCTGATGTTGATGCTGATGTTGATGCTGGTGCTGATGCTGATGGTGATGCTGACTTCTCCGGCTCTCTGCTGTTCGTTCGGGGAGGTGTGTCGGTCTCCTCGCCGCCGAAGATGATTTCAGTAAGGAGGTGGTGGATTCAGATTTAGGAAAGGATGAGCTCATTGCTGCGGATCGAGGCTCGTCTGTCTCGGTGGGTTGATCATCGACATCATATGCGACGGCTTTCTTTCCGTTGTCGTCCCATGTTCGCTCTCAGAGCCTTCCCTGCCTGCGTTAACTTGGGCTACATTTCACCACCTGATTGCTGTACGGCAGCGCGGCAGGAGCGCGCGCACACACGGCGGAACACAGGGGCACACACGTCGTTGCGGAGAGCGCGTCACCTTTTCATTGATGTGGATCCTGGTCACTGGCATCGTGGGTGTGGAAGATAGTAGGATATGGTGCCAGTAGTCCACAAACTTTATTTATGGCCAAGGTAGAACCGTACTTATGATATGCAAATGACTCTATTATTAAAACGACGTTGGATGAGCATGGATGAGCAGACAAAAAATGCATTTAACATGGTCTAGTGGGAAATAATGTAATAATACCATAGCAATGTGTATCATTTTTATTGTGATACACTTCAATATTGCGATAATTATAGGCTATTTATAGTAACAGACCTACACATTTTCTCTCTTTGAAAGTTTTTTTTTAATTATTCAATTTTACTTAAGTGTATTTTGATGTTATGCAAACATTTTCTCATTATAGTGGTTGTGATAGGTCTGACTGTACATTTCGGAGATGTTCCACTGTTTAGCAAATGTTTGTCGAATTTAAAGCCATTAACCCTATGATGCATGAATTACAAAAACCTCAGTCAAGTTTTTTGTCCTTAGTGTTTTTATTCTTCTTTAGGCATGAAAAAAATAACGTGATTGGCATTTTTTGAATTAAACTATTTTTTATGGAGTTACAAAAATGTCCACTCATTTGTACACCGTGTATTTAATTTTTGAAACAATATCAGAAAGTGATAGATTTGAATATTTTAATGCAGCTAATCTGATGTTTTCTCTCATTTGAACATACTCTACTTCTACTATCATACTTCATGGAGATAATATGCAAAAAGAACCCTGTTAATTACAGTCTGAAAACAGTAATGGTATAAATTACAGTGTATGAGATCATGCATGAGTGTAAACTGTGTTGGCTGATATGGAACTAAAACAACAAAACCCATGAATATAGAAGAAAACAGCTGTAGAACAGATGTCCAGTGTAGTGACCACTATGCATCAAAGGGTTAATAGGCGAATTGTCTGTTTCTTCAATTTTCACTCAGTCTCAAAATCGGCCTTTGAAATAAAAGAAATGATTAATTATAATTATTGATACAGACTTAACTGAACCTTTTTACTGTAATACCTTTTGTCGTCATGTCATATCATATAAATAGTTTTCATTTTGTTTGTTTGAAACATCAATAACATGTGCTATTTTTTAGACTAGCAAAACACTGACATAATGTTCAGTTACAATGTTGTGACAATCACTCTGAAATGCTGAAACACTTTTTATGTGCATGTATTTCAGCATAGGCTGAATATTGTATGTTCCAGGATTCCATTTAATACATAACAGTGAAAGTCAGTTGATGGAGACTCTTCAGATCAAGCGAGTCATCTAAATAAAGTGTCTAAGACTCGTGAAAGCAAGGGGTTAGTAGACATATATATTTATCATAATGGGTATATTATAGTCCATGCAGGAATTAGATGTAATTGATTGGGCCTCAGTAAAAGGTTTATTATAAACATTCTAAACACTAGTGATGGTTTTCCTGCAAACAACAGCGCAGAACTGGGAGTACAGTTGCCATTGTTTTATAATTAACAGCATGTTGGTAAAGTTGACTGTTTACTGTTTTTAGAGATCATATATTTGCAGTCTTGCAGTAAAAAAGGATTGACAGTCAAGTAGCCTCACTTTTCCACAAGGGGGTAACTACCGTATATATTGTAGATACTACACGAGTACAGCGCATAGTGCATTTAAATTATTGATTGATTATCACTTACTAAATAAGAATAATACGATTCTATTTATTTATTTTGTCAAAACTGTATGATTTGGGAAATTACTCTTTATATAAAACCAAATGTTTTAATATATTTTAGAAAAGAGAGAAAAACAAAATGTGTAAACAGCTATTTAAAATAAACATATTACCAAGCAAGACATAGAAAAGATATTGGTAAAATCATCTACCGTGATGTGTGACAAAAAACAAATCAAATGCATTATTAGTGTTGAAAGTAAGTTATTCATTGTGTATCACCCTTGAAACTATAATGACAAATAGTTTCACTGTTAACGTAACATCTTATAAACTTCTTGCACCTTTTTATCCCGACTGGTCTCATATGTGTGAAAGTCAGAGTATGTCTGTCAGGAAATGACTGATGTCGAACAAAAAAACCAGAGCAGTGACAGCATGATTGCCTACCTACGCCTCCAAGTGTCACTGCTTTAAAACTGCAGCTGGGATGAAAAGAAACATCACAACTGCTCTATTTTGTTGCTCTGCTCTGAGACTGTCAATACCAGAAACGCCATTTCCTCTTACGACTTTATCCCTCCCTACCGCAGAGCTATTCAAACCCTGGAGTGTTTTATTTTATCAGTGACTCATATTTTGTGCGACTGAATTCAGCTGATTTAGGAAAAGTGGAACGGTTCATTCAGCAGAAGAGATTCTAATCCACTCAGGATGGGTGTGCAGTCTGATTTCCATCTGCGATATATGTGTAAAAGTGAGACTTCTGACAACAGCTGGTTAAATAAGTCGACCATTTATTAAATGTACAGAAATGCTGTTCAAAATCCACAAGAATGTGTTAAAGGACAAATCCTTAATTCAAATGTAAACAAAATGGTTGCCCACCATATACGGTTTTTTTTTCTATATGTAAAACAAATGCTTTGGGAATGACACTTTTCATACTCTGAAGTGGATTAACAGCATTCTAAAGTTTAAACCTAATTATGGACAGCTCAATGTGAGTGTCAGTGTTGTCCAATGTTGTAAACAGCTTGTGAATGATCGCACTTTTGTAAACATTAGAAGTGAATACATAGGTATCTTGAATTGCAATGGACCAATAAAGCTAATGAAGACCACGTTTCACTTGCAACCAATCGGAACCTTTGTGCACGTATATTCATAAGGTGCTGCTGAAGAATTAAGGATTGTGGCTTTAATAATAAGTGTTACCATATGGCATTGCAGAATTACAGTGATTAAAAAGAAACCGTCACAGAACAACAGAGATAGTACGTCATAAACATTTTACAGAATCTACAAATTTATTCTATCAAAATGATTTCAAGGTTGGTTTTTGTTGAAGGAATGGAGAATGAAATGCATTCACTTCACCTGTAAATCAAGACAACACAATAGTTATAGCATTGAAGACAATCATTTCAAAACATCTCAAACCATTCAGATATTACCTCAACTCTATTTACAGAAATACAAACCTGATATCAAATACACCCAAATTACAAGAGTTTAGTAAATTTACCAAAAACGCTTCTCCATTGTTACAGCACAGGCCGATTCACACAGTTGGACCTAAAAATGTGCTTATCTAACCATGTCTTGTGAAAGCAGGATTGATTTTCAACGAGGGGAGCACAATAAACTACCACACCGGGAGTCGTGACAGAGACATTAGCTGCGTCTGTAAACATTCAGATCATGTTTGACATTGGACCTCAGTTATCAAACCACTAATGGATGAATCAGTTCAGTGAGTGCTTGAATGATGGTCACTGATTCCTTTGTCCATAAACACTGTTGAAGCACTTTTAGTTTACATATCAGTAGCAGTTGTTCATCTTGTAAGACTCATACATTAGATGTAAAAGAGGAGATAAGAAATGCGCTCTTCTATCATGTTACTATTGCACAGCAGTCTTACAGGAAGCCAGTCAATGTGTGGTTCTGATTAGAATTTTTGTGCAGTAATCATTAAAATAAAAATAAAAATCGGATGATGAACCTGTATGTACTGACATTTGACAGCAGTGAAACCACACAAAATATTCATTCATCTTCTATACCCGCTTTATCCTCACTAGGGTCACATGGAGCCTATCCCAGGTACTTAAGGGCGAAGGCGGGGTACACCCTGGACAAGTCACCAGTTCATCACAGGGCTCCACACAAAATACTACAGACTTTTACCACTGGAACTGTATTTATTTTATCTAACTAATGCAGTTTTATGTTTGTGAGATCGGAATAATGAGGAAATGGATCCTCTGACTCTGTTGTTGCATTTTCTTTTCTTCTTGTATTGTGGTTTACTGTTCTATAAATACCTAAATAACCAATTCCTTTTTAATCTGACATCTAATAACTTTTCTTACACTGACAATGTCCCAAAAGGTGGAAAAAGGAAAATATTTTGTATTCTTTGTCTTCTGTGCGGATTCTACAATTTCTTGTACAATGAAGCCATTCTGAAATGAACTTCAGTATTAATAAAACATATTTAATTAATCATTATTGCTATGTTTTTATGTGTTTGGTAAAATAAGAGAAATGCTTTTTTCTCCATGATGCAAACCTAAAAATACACACTCCTCCTGCTCATAGAAAGATTAATCATCCATTTATTAACGTCTCGGAGCCTATTTTCAAGATCTAAACAGATCTGTGGCAAAAAAAAATGTCAATAATTGTTTTCAGGGGATTGTAGTGGAGTAAAAAGCGAACCAGACCACACATTGACCTTATGCGTTAATGTACTGAGTACACTGTACTAATGTACTCAGTTTGTATCTGTCGATTTATCTACATTAAACTTCTGTCAAAACCAAAAGGCTGAGAATCATCCTATTAATAAAGAATCAGCTTCACTGAGACTCAGTATATAATTTTCCCATTGTAAAATGGCTGCAATTTCATAATAACTCACTTTATAATGAGTCTTCCTATCACTCCTTTTGCATCTAGTTTGGTCAGAATATCACCATGTCAGTCAACTCAAAGCTATGAGTACATTAGATATATGCATTTAATTAAGTAAAACATCAAATTGGCTCTTTGTTACTTGACTTGATGCATTTATTTCAGTATTTATTTCAGTGTTTATTTAGCCTGTCACTATCAGACTAATTCTCAAAGGAGAATTATGATTAGAGTTGGGCATCTGTCAGAGCAAATGCCACATCAAGTCTCAGATTCATCTGCTCTCAAGCTTATGTTTGTTATTACAACAGCAAATACAACTGTAACTCAACAACAAGCTAACAGCACTGATGTTATTATCATTAGTGTTACTTCAACTGTGCTTTTATACAGCTTTGGAAATAATTATTAGACCTCTGTGACATGGTTTTCAAATGAAATGTTTTCTGCCTCTTCGCTTGTGGAACCTGGATGGAAACATATTGCCTTTTCTTTTGGAATTATTAATAGACAGCTGTTTTACTGACTCTAAGTCTCTTAACTCTTCTTCATGAAGCACCCAAATGTCCCTTCTCATCTTTTGGTCAAGTTATGAATTCATTGGATTGTCTTAACCTTACATTCACTCAATGGGGACTTCATTAGGTACATCTATTCAACTCCATAGTGACACAAATACAATTGAATGGTGGCGACTCTGCTGAAGATCAAACTGAGCATTGGAATGTGGAGGAAAGGTGAATCAAGTGATTCTG
>JAQQZY010000029.1:20195185-20209146 GCA_030068375.1 Ostorhinchus rueppellii
TCTTGCTGCCGTTGTTTTTATGTAGTTTTACACAGGAATGCAAGATAATAACTGGAATTGTGCAACTTCATTAAAAATATTAATTTGCTGCTGCATTTCCCTTTGCATTTTTGGAAAACATTCAACTGGAAAATTTATGGATAGGAACAATAGTTCTATTTTATATTTGTTTTGATAAAAAGATCTTGCCTATACTGGTGGATTAACCATTGTAGAAACATAAAAATATATTTAGTTAAACAGAAATACTATTCAATTATGGCAGCAGTGGCAAACACCTTATACTGGGTGGAGCTGGAAGAATACATTTGTTAAACTGTACATATTAGTTTATGTACATTTATACAATAGATTTACAAATCTGCCATTAGAAGGAACCTGAAAATGTATGCATTCTCATATTGAGACAGTGTTTGAAGTAGATCTGGTCGCTCTGACACAAATATTCCTTTTTAGTAAAACCCATTCTCTCTTTAATTCTCACAGTTTCACGTTTTGGCACAAGATTATATTTTATAAACTATGGCCAATCTGCATTTTTAACTTAATTTTTCTGTATTAGTGACTCAAACTTGGTCAAGTTTCACTACTTTTATTCTGGAGCTATTTTACTTACTTATATATTTTAAAAAGTTGAAGACAATAAAAAAAGTCAGGGATTTGTGTTTTTAAATTACTTGCACAAAATGAAAATAATGTAACAGATTCCAGGCTAAAGTGACATAAAAAAGTGACCTGAATGTAGTGTTAAAGGTGTAATAAAGTGAAAAATGATTTAGTAAATACTTATTTGTGCTTTTTAATTATTTGCAAACAATGGTATACGATGAAAACTGTGTAAAAGACACAACAAGAATTACATAAAAGATGAAACAAGAGGAATAGCATGAAGTTATCTGTAGTTTTAAGTTACTGGTAAAGACAAGATGAAAACAAACAAAACAGTAAAACAAGATAAAAATGAACACATTCATTTGTGGTCTTAATTTATTTAGAGAAGATGATATGTAGACATAGACAATGTAAAAGACCATTATTTGTAGGTTTAAATGAGTCATAACATGCTATAATATAAAAATAATGTAAAAAAAAAAAAAAAAAAACGCAATGAAAGTGATGCAACAGGCAAAGTCAGATGATAATGATGTGAAAACTGAAGTGATTTTAGAAGAGATTATTTTTAGTTTATATGAACAAGACGTTACAAAACAAAAAAAACAACTTCACTGATGAAAAAAATGAAAATGTTGTAAATGATGCAACAAGCTGAAAATGATGTAGAAGACATTTATCAACATTGTTATGAGATGAAGCCGACATAAGACTGACATTTGAGGTTTTAAATTATGAAAATTATGTAACAAAAACAACAAGATGTTAGTGGTATCAATACCAAAGCAAGATGATAATGATATAAAAGTTGCAACAAGGTGAAAATTACATAAAAATAGTAAAAAAAAAAAAACCCAAACAAACAAACTCTAATTATATTTAGGATGTGCTTTTCTTGAAAATGCTTTAAAAACATTCATTCATTCAGAGTTACAACCTACAAATCAATTATAGTGCCTATTTTTTTTCAGTGATACTGGAGTATGCATAAAGTGAGTGTAATTAAAGTAAAATTACATAAAAGCACAACATGTTGAAAAATGTTTTTTTTTTAAATTAAAATTTTTTTTTTTTATTAAGTGAAAAAATTAACCCTAGTGACAATAATGTACTTTACAATAACAATTGTAGCCACTCTTCTCCATGGAAAATTAGCATTATTATACTATGATTATACATATATATGATAATATTGCAATAATTAGCGTGATTGTTTCATTCTTGAATCACAACATTACCATCAAATAGGACTGAAATTATGTGAAACTATATGTTCATGGTCAAATAATATTGTTGATCATTATGTAGATTAACCTATAAACACCCAAACATCCATCACCACTCAAAAGCATCAACTGATCTAAACTGTTTAATACCTGTTGATCCATTAGTTCTATCACTACATGTAAATAATTGGTGTAAAATACAGTTTGTCATCTTTTCATGGTCATCAGATTTGACCCATTTGGATGTTCAGAGGCTCCGTAGTAAACGTGGAAAAAAATGTCATCTTCTACAGCATTGATTCACCAGTAAAACCCATGGAGTTGGATCACTGACAGTGGATGGAAATGCTTGGTTTATGTTCAATTAATTAATGATCTATTTTAATGAAAAAGTCACTTTTTTTTTTGCAGTTTTTTCTGTTTCCTTAACTTTAATCAGAGTTTTTAAGAACATATTCATGATCACTAAATTATATACAGGAAAATACCAGATTTATACTGAAAATGCAAAATAAAAAGTGTAATTTTGTAATAAATAGTGATAATTCACTTCAGAAAGGTTAGATATTGAGAAAATGTCATTTGGGGACTGACACAAAAGTAGCACTGGGTCTTTATGGTTTAATTGATTAGTTATTTGGTTTGTATCGTGTTCTCAAAGGTGAAAAAAGCAAAAAAAAAAAAAAAAACAACATCCTCAAATGTACACAAACCAAAGATATTCAGTTTAATGTCAAAGGGAATTAAAAAGTATAGAAAATGATAAACTCAAGAAGATGTAAATAAGAAGATTTTGACTTCTTTTCTTACAAACTTGCTCAAACTGATTAGAAAATAGCTGCAGACTATTTCCATATTAATCTTATAACTAATGTCACCAAAGTTTGGGTCTAAAGATGAAAGTAGTTTATAAATGTTATAATTATTCACAAAGATTTAGCAAATTTAGCAATAAAATACAATTAGTTCAAGTGCTGTAGAGTTTGATATCTTTGTCTTTGAATGACTCCATAGTCAATATATAACAAATAGAGTGAGCATGGTCTTTTTACAGTCTAACTTACAAACAAATGGTGCAAAACAGTGGCTTCTTTTTGAACTACAGTCAAGTAATCTATTACACAACCATTATATCCATTGGCTAATTAAGCAATCGATTATATTCATGTTTTATAATGAATGTCTAGTCACACACAGCAAAGACAAACTGTTGTTCTTGACTTGTGCGTTGCTCATCAGTCCCGTTGTGACGCTGATTTAATATAACAAGGCTGTGTTAAGTAAATGTCTGTTGTAAATCAAATCTCTCCTATGATTTATAAACATTCACACTGTATCTAAATGACTCCCTGATACAAAACAGAGCAAAGTTAACTGCAAAATAAATTCATACTTTCAAAACAAAACTGCCATAAAAATGTCATTTAATTTCAGTGTTAAATAATCATCGTCCCTGAGTTGATTTTTATGCTTAACCCTCCCCAGGGCTATTATTGCATTGTTCACACCATTTTGTTTTCTGCAGAGTCATTTACGTTGAAGCTTTGCTCTATTATTCAGCTCGAGACACGGTGACGTGAGATGAGCGATCTAATCAGATTTGCTCCGTGAGGTTTCCCTTCTTAAAAAAAACAAAAGTTCTCCACCTATTTCTGCTGTTTTGTAAGTCTACACACAGGAGTTGTGCAAATTGTAATCTGGAAATGCACACACACACACACACACACACACACACGCTACTGCATTGTCCTTCATGGTGCAGGGAATCCAGCCTCACAGATCAGACTCACAGTAAAGATCAGTAAAGACAGTTCCTGCACACAGACCTCCTTTTGCCTTTCACTCTCAGTTTTGTTAAAAAACAAACTTGACAAGCTGATGACATGTTGTAATATGATACAATGAATTTAATTTAGTGAACTGGGACAGATAAATAAAAAACAAATCTGCCTGTACAAATCCAAATGTATCTATGAATCAGTGTAATTATGTGATTTATCAAATCAGCTTTCTGAAAATGGAGAAAAAAAGGCACAAAAAAAAAGAAAAGAGAGATTATTGCATCCACTGGAGACTTTTTTGCTCAATAAAAAAAATTAAATCAGTTTGTTTGTTGTAATACTACATACAATAACAGACAGCTGAATCAGTTTGGAGAATTATTTTGCACAGATGGGATGTTTTACAAACTATTAATACTGGTAGAATGTGGCTTCAGTAAAGGTCAACTGTTCTAATGGAATTAAAATAATAGCAAAAAAAAAGATCAGATAGATGGACAAATAGATTTTTATAGTCTGCCAAAGTCTTGGGCCACCTTTTTCTCACTCTCTTCGATTCAGATACAACAAGAAAATCTAGGGAATATGCGCACAGGCTTAAGACACACACACACACACACACACACACACACGCACGCACACACACACACACACACACACACACACACACACAAACGCACGCACAAAACAAAAACAAAACGGAACTAAATAGGTTGTAAAGGTTCAATTCAATATTTAGTCTGACCCCTGACCCCATGACAAGAAACAGCACAATTGGAAACAATTAGAAAGCTCTGATGTGTGGTGAATGAAACCTGGTATCAAATATCAGAAATTAATGCAATAAATGTATGTATTTATTTATTTAACCAGGCAAGTTAGTTGAGAACTGATTCCCATTTACAATAACAACCTGGCCAAGAGGCAGCAAAAATGTCATCAGAAAAAAAAGGGTTAAAGTCATGTTAAGTGGAAAGAGAGGTCACACTAAATACAAACACTTTAGTTTCTAGGTGTTTTTTTTCTGAAGCTTTTCTTTTTCTTGCTGTACATACTGTACTTCCCATATATTCAGATTGTATCTTAATACAGAGACTGAGAAATGCATATGTGGTCATTATAACTTTAGAACAAAAAAACAAAACAAAAACAAACCTAATGTTGACTAAGGACTTCTGCACAGTACTGTACATTACAGCTGAGTGCCATTGTTTTTATTTTTTCATAAATAATGCACAGACACCTTCAGAAGTGCTGTTTTTCTACACGTGGAGTATAATAATAGTAAAAAAAAAAAAAAAAGGTAGATTTGTCGACAGAAAACATCTATTAAAATTATCCATCATCCATAACACTAAAAATAATCAAGATTCCTTTTTTTTTTTTTTCTTTTTCCATCATTTAGCCATAAGTACATTAAAAACAGCAACACTTGACTGCACACTGAAGGCATCAAAAGGTAGTGGTTCTTCTGTGCTGGTTCAGGTGCTCAGGTGCCAAAAGACAGATGTAATTTTGTGTCCAAATACGGCTGATGCAATAAAAAGATACAGGTGTGAAAAGGGTAACAAGGTCACAAAAACGATGGCAATTTTTGTACCAGCATGAAATCACCCCGGCTGGAGCGCCTAGGCAGCATTTCTGGGTCACCGCTTTCATCAAGCCTGTCGAAAAGCTCTTTCATTAATGTGAAAACAGAAAACATTTCCAGCAAAATAAATAAACTAGTTAGATAGATTAACAGGATTAGTGAGTTTCAGACATTAATTCAGTGTGGCATTTCAGTCAGATATGTGCGTACAGTATTTAGTGCGACCACTGTGCAACGCTAAAGCTGGATAATGAAGGGCTGAACAGTCCAGGGGCATTAGAGGGACTGAGCAGTTTCTGATTCTTCTGAACACACAGAAACCTCACAGAGGTGAGACTTTGCACAGATGGGAACAGTTTGCTTTGAGCTGCACAGAGATGGAGGTTAACAGGAAGTGCAATCCACCTAAAAATGATATTGAAGGCGTGCTTTTGTTGCATCTGCAGATTAACAGGGCTGTCATGCTGACGTGTGGGGCCGTTCAATAAAAAGCTGACTGTGTAGAGGAGGATCTATTTATGTCGTAAATTCAGTTATAACACAGTTTAATATATGCTTTGAACACGGAAAAGCAGTGCCATACATTTCCTTTCCTATTACTAGTCTGTGGCAGCCTGAGCCTGTCTTGTTGGTTTCCGACTATGACAGGTATTAGTTCATGAACACAGCAGCAGCTGAAGCCGTCAGAGCTCGCCACATCCGCACTATTAATATTCCATTTTAGGGTGGACTTTTGTTTTAATGATTCATGTAGCTCCTGCTGTCTCAGCCAGTGTCATGCCATCTCTCGCTGCAGGTTTATGAAGCATAGAACATGACTAAGTTAAAAAAGCTCCTCTAGCTAGGAAATTTAGCAATAGCATGTATCTGCACATTTTCAGAGCTGCTGTCAGTGTCGGTTAAATCCCGTGTCTTTCCTCTTCTGGACTAATTTAAACGTCCACAAACACAACAAAAGCCCTGCTTGTGAGTCAGTGTCTGATCCTGCCAGATCCCTGTGAATATGTCTTCGCTTTTCTCTGATTCTGTGTGTTGATACCTTCGGCTGACTCATAATGAACCTGCCTCATCTCGCTGTGCTTCATATTGTCCCCTTTTCAACTCTGAGATTATTTTCATATTCACAAAATGAATGCATTATTTGCAACATCTAATCATGTGCAGCATAAGCAATTACATAAAAAAGAATCGTGATAGCCCGTTTCTTTTCACGAATAGGATTATGCACAAACACACAGGGACATAACTATTTGTATACCAAGCTAATTCTCTATTCAGCATTTTCACATCAATGGCAAATCATTCTGTAATCAGGACAAGCACAATTGCAATTTAACACAAGCCTCCTAGCCTTTCTTTAAAAAAAAAAGGAAAAGCAGATGGACAAATTTGCTGCTGCGCCACTTTTGAAGAGAGAAGAGCCAATGGCAAAGCACATTCAACGCACGAGCCTGAGCACTTAAAAGAGAGATGACTGACAGCTGTGGTTACCATGGCGTCCCTGTCAGGTCAGCCTGTGGCCAGCTCTGTCCTAGTTCAATGTCAGCTACAAAGATGGAAATCTCTACAGCTCTACATGGAGCCGAGCCCTGTTCTGTGTTGTGCGGAGCTGCAGATTTATTATAGACTGGATGTCTGGACAGGAGGGCTTACCAGGCCTGGGATTTCCGTCTGGACATGCTCTGCCGCAGCCACTTTGAGTGTGGGGTCAGGTGGTAGATCAGCTGTCTGCAAATCTTATCAGAAGACTTTATGGTGTCTGCATCCTGTAGAAGAGAATATTGAACAAAGTGATTAACAGTAATGGAGTAAGGAGTGCCGTCTGTGTGCAAAAGAAATAATTTTCTACTAAGGGTGGGCAGTCTGAGGAGCTTAGA
Organism: Ostorhinchus rueppellii; assembly: GCA_030068375.1. NCBI lineage: Eukaryota > Metazoa > Chordata > Actinopteri > Kurtiformes > Apogonidae > Ostorhinchus > Ostorhinchus rueppellii. Next base: position 20,202,273 of record JAQQZY010000029.1, read on the forward strand.
TCATGGGTGATCACCCATTAAAAAAATGAATAACAGCGCTGTGTAGGCAGCATAATATGAGGTAAAGCTGCCATATGTCCAAACATTGTTCAATATCGTGGTGATATAAACATGAATATTGAAGAGTGACTGTTATTTACACAAGTCCTTCTTCTTTGTGCGTTAAGATGAACTGCAAACATTAGCTGATTTTAACATATTATCCAAAATATTTCCCGTTAGCAGAATAACTGTGAGGGCAGTGACTGAGGTGTGTCCTTCTGGTGTGAAAGCATGCTGTACGTAAACGCAGTTATTTTCTCTTTAGCTCTGTGTAATCATGTTCGTCCATATTGTCATGATGACAAAGGTACTATTCATCAGTCACCAAAAACACTTTCCATACTAATTTTCACCTCACACAGATTGCATTATGGGTAATTTGTAACATTTTGTAGCTTGGCTAGCCTGATGTGTATATGAAGTCCTGTTGTAATGATTTTAGTGATATATATTTATAATTTATATGTATCATACTTTATGTATGACTGTGGTTTCATATTTTTATGTATTTACATTTTTATATTTTTAAATTAAAAGTTGCTGCTAATTGTACAAATATTTAATTTATTTAAGTAAATTACTCTGTAATTGTTAAGTACAGGCAGGATATTTTAGGAACAGTTTATACAAGGAACTGTTGGAGATGCACATAAATCTCGTTATGATGGTTTTTACAATGACAATAAAAGCGATTTGGATTCCGATTCTGATATATCTGCATTAAATGTACTTGATGAGTCCAATTTAACCGCTGAAATGTATGTAACATGCTATTTTACTACCACCAAACAATAAGGAATTCTTCTGCTGCTCCGAAATGAAGCCAATGCAGAAGAATTTTAAAGCAGCGTTTGACTTTCAGTCCAAATTTTTATTCAAATCTGTGAAACCCCAGTGGTAGCCTAATTATCACTAATCTATTAGTCTTTCCGTGCTTACACATCTGTATCACTTCTCTCACAGTGAACAACTTTGACCATGACTCCATCACAAACTCAGTCCACTTGTTTACATAACAAACTGAAACCGGCAATTTTGTTGTCTCTTCTTCATGAGTCCTGAACCTAAATGTTGCCTTTAACTCCATCCACTGACTATACGCATTCATCAAAACAACCCTGGTGGACTGGAAAATGTTGCATTGTCGTGATCTGGCTCCTATTTTATTTATTTTTTTGCCAGATCGGTGAGATTTGGCAAGAAAATGGGTCGCCAAATTCAGGTTGCAATTCCTATAACAAACAAGCAGACTGTTTATGATGGCGTTGTCTTTGAAATTGTTCACTGTGAGCGAAGTGATTCAGATGCACAAGCACAGAAAGACTAATATATATCAGTGATAACTAGACTATCACTGGGGTTTTACAGATTTGAAAAAAAAATAGTGATGGAAGTCATACGCTGCTTTAAAGTTGTAATACTACTGAAGGCTGCAGGGTTTGGTGCCAAAAACCCCTTCAACCTTAGATTTATAGAGGATTTCTCTCTATAGATAGTGTGGCAATATTTTTTTCCCAGAAGTTATTCTGATCTCATTCGTTTTATTGGGGATCTAATAAGTGATCTAGCAGCCCATCTTTAATTTTTTCCTCTGTTAGTAACATCTCAGACGCCTTCATGTCTGCCCTGTCAGGCTTTGATTAACAAGTCTGGATGACAGTTCACTCAACTGTGAAATCAGACTTCTCCAACTTCAGTTCATTTAATCAAACTCATTTTTTCACTGCAGGCAGCTCAGCTCTAGTTGTGGTAAATATGTTCTGGACTCGGTAAAATTTACTGCTTTACCAGGTCTGTAAGTTCTTATGCAAAAAGCCAACATGGTTTATCATTGAATTATTCTAAAAATGAACAAACTAGAAAAGCACTCGGAGAGCCCAGATCTCCACCAAGACAGTGTTTGTAGTTTCTTCCACGAGATGGCGCTGAATGTACAGGTGACCTCATATGCGAATCAGTGCCATCATGCCCTATCTCCCAATGATAAAGAAACCTTTAAAAAATTCCTGGATCCAGATGGTGATCCAGATCACCACCAAATGTAATCACTTGTTCCTCATCCCATTTCTAACAATTCCTGAAAATTTCATCCAAATCTGTTCAGAACTTTTCAAGTTATTTTGAACAAAAACAGACAAACAGATAAACGCCGGCAAAAATATAACTTCCTTGGCAGAGGTAATTATTAGCTCCAAAATGGCAATTCTTGGACCAATGGGTGACGTCGCAGTTCTTCTGCTCTATGAAATATCAGTCAGCCAAAGCTTACGGCTATATTAGAAACCAGAACAGAAAGACAGTCTTCAACCCGCAAATTGACAACATGTTTCAGAGACACCGGATGTGATGAAATGTCATTTAATATGAGGCACAGTTAAAAGAACAGGGTTTACCTCAGAAGTGACTAGGTTGGTTTTAGGTTTCTGCTAGCTAGTCAAAACTTATGTGACAAGAAAAGCACTCGGAGAGCCCAGACCTCTGCCAAGGTAATGTTTGTACTTTAAAAAAAAAAAACTCTGTCAAGTAGGTTAATGTTTTTGCCAGGGTTTGTGGGTTTGTTTGTTTATTTGTTTGTTAGCAACATAACTCAAAAAGTTATGAACGGATTTTGATGAAACTTTCAGGATATGTCTGCCCTGGTTTTAAGGTAGTGTTTGTACTTTCCTCCACTAGATGGCACTGAATGACCTCATATACAGCTCTGTGCCACCATGCCCTATCTCCCAATGATAAAAATCCTGGATCCAGACAGTGATCCGGATCACCTCTGAAATGTAATAATCTCTTCCTTGACCCAGAGTGGGCATATCCTGAAAATTTCATCAAAATCCACCCATAACTTTTTGAGTTATGTTGCAAACAAACAAACAAACAAACAAACAAACAAACCGTGGCAAAAACATAACCTCCTTGGCGGAGGTCATAATGCATAGGTTTTAGCCATCTTACAACAAAAAAGCCCTCCAAACCTTCTAGAAACCTTGTTCTAGTTCGGTTGTAGCTCGTCAATATTTTATGAGGAAAAAAAAGAGAAAAATAGATCATGTTTCACCCTCAAAAGATTGTCATGTCTCAGATCAATCATCTCCATTTCCCACTGTTTTTTGTTGCAAGTCAGCTGTTCTTGCACACAGCAGAAGTTTCTTGTATTTTTTTTGAAGTATTAACCTGTAAACATTCATTCTATGAGCAGAAAAAATGAGGTTGTTATTATTTTTGATGCCTTGAGCTACTCCTGAACAAAACACAATTTAGGTCCCTCACTGGAGCGAGAAAATCTAATCACATGCAGTGTGCATTGGAAGGGAAAACACAGGAAGTACACAGGAGCGCAGAGTTTCAACACAGCCTCTGGTAAACATGGTAATATGAGTTCATTAAGCATGTTATGGCTTCTGGTATGCGTCACTCATATCAGTGTAATTTAATTGTCACTGTTGGTGTGTAGTCCCAAGTTATGAATTCTTATATTGCACAAAAAGTCCCCACCTCCCTTGATTCCTTGATGGCTGTCAGTTGTAATTTTGCAGATATTTATAAGTTACTCCAGGTTTATGAGTTTTCAGATATGAGATATGAGCAACCGAACTGAACAAATTCAATAAATTCCACTGACCAAGATGGAGGAAAGTAAATTTAAATGCTCATTTTCCAGGATTCGTACCAAAGAGCCCATGCTTTTTCTATCTCCTTAAAAGTAACCTGTGTCTGCAGAATTTCTTTCAACCATCAGTCTGTAGAAATGCAAGTCGATAACATCCTCAGATTGGATTTCCATTGATCCTGAGAAGTCCTTACGTAACAAAAGGAAACCATCAGGGGAGCGTTTTTAGGAGAATGCTTTCTTTTGCAGAATACCAACATTAAGTTTGATTTCTGTGGCTGCTCTGGTGAGTGCTTGTGTTACAGGAAGTACAAGCTGACCTTCTTAGGACACTGCATCTCTCGAGCCAGGCTGAGCAGCAGCTCATGTGAGATTGGGTCCACTAGGTTGAGGAAAGCAGCATTTTTGTACAAGATGTCATTCAGCGAGGTGCCTTCTAAACCCAGATCCTGCAAAAAATAAGAGGCATCATAATTAGCGGCAAATTGCGAAAACATTCAGCATAAATATAATTTAGTCCCATGGTGAATTTTGACCTGGGAAAAATACATTAGTGATGAAAAGAGGTCCCTGCTGTGTCAAGGGCAATGTGATTCAAAATGGAAAGATAAAAGAGATGTTTGGCTTTAAATATTCATTAAAGAAGACGGCAGCTTTTCATCTACAGTAGAGAAGTAAAATCTAGAGGGAGTCAAAAGGAACGCTATGTTTTGGCATACATAATCACACCTCTATGGAACTGAGCCAGAGTGTGTACTGCAACACGCAATAGCACATAATGTTTGCACAAACAAGCTGACTCCAAACAGCAACTGATCTGATGTTGGGCCTTGGCATTTGGTGACAGTTCAAGTCTTTTTTCCCTCCACTTTATGTATATATACATATATACAGTTCAAAACCATCTGTGGAGGGCTTTAAACATTTATTACATAATATTTACATGATATTTTAGTGTATCTATAGAGTCATCCAGCTATCTTTCTTCATTAATAGGTTAAAAATGGGTGCATGTCAGAAGAAAAACTACAATGTACAGTAGTATTGTTGTAATAATTCACCAAACTAACCTTTCAGCCACCCCTAAATTGACACAAATTACAGAGTGATGGCTAGCTGGGTGCTCATCTTATTGGCCGGATGGTGTGAATGCATGATCCGTGCAAACAGGACTGATAGGTCAAATGCTCACACACTGAGTGGGACTGCATGACACGTGTAAATAAAATTAATCTTCTCATTTATTGTGTTTGAGGCAGCCTTTCATATCACAACAGCAATGAAAATATGTTTTATTGATCAGCCCCGGCAGCTTCTTTCATTACAGGTTGATTGTAAATATGACAAATCCAGCAGAACAATCTGCAGTAAAAGCAAATCAGCACAAGTAAAAGGAAAAGATGACCTTTAGAGTGTGATGAGACAACGTACAGTCAGCGATGCAGCTGCGTGAACTGGACTGTACAGTGTGCTTTCATCAACACATCCATCCCTACGGTCTTAATGAGGCAAACTATGATGACAAGCACTTGTGCATCCCATACAACTTTAATGAGCAAAGCAAGCCATTGAGACACGTACCTGCAGGATGCACTGTTTGACACACCTGCTCATACACCCCCAAATACATACACACTTCTTTTTTCCTCAAACACAATCGCCATTGATTGTAATAGACAGTTGGAGTGGGAGATTGGCAGCTCCACATTACTGGCTCCCCTTTTAACAGGGGCAACGGTAAACACAGTCTAAACCCACGATAGAGAGAAGCTGCTTCTGCCCTTCTGAGTGTAAAAATATCTCTCTTGTTCAACTGTAACATGCACACACAGTACATGAAGCCATGACTACTTTCCATATCTGCAGCACAGCTCAGATCTTTTCATATCTGGAGCAGACTTCTCTGTTTCACATCAATTAACTCTGCGACAAGTCCCTTTTAAATTCACAGAACATAATCTCTGAGACATCTGAATACTTGCAATGCTGTGAGTTAAGATAAAATAAGACTTATTTAATAAAAGTGGAGCTCATTTGGAGAAAATGTGCCCGTGTCCCTAGTGATGTGGCTGTCATGGAGCCCAGCCTGCCCAGTTTATCTCCTTAGCTTGATTAAGGAGGTTCCACTCTCTCCAGTGTCAAGGCTTCAGAGTAATTAACACTGGATTGGCCGACAGCTAAAAGACAAAGCAGGGCCTAAGGGCAGACAAACAAATGAGATCACCAGGCCTGCTTTCCCATCCCAATTGCACAAATGCTATACTGGTATGACACTACATACACCACAAGTAATGAGAGCAACTCAGAATGACTCACAGTAATGTATTCCACAAACATTGTGAATAATGCCATTGTAGTATTTTGTATGTAACAACGGCTGAAAACCGCAATATTTTTAAATTGATGACAAAGCATTTTTATAAGATTTACCATATTAAAGATTTTCATCAGTGACAGGAGAGGGAAATTATCCAATTTTACAAAATTACACAACTAAAATGTACATTTTTATGTCACCACATACAAAAATGCATGATATATTCCCCCATATCAAGAGTGACATTGCAATATACAGGCTATATCACCTGCAAAATAGGGACAGACCAATACTATTATCAGATTTGATATTCACATGTAATTGTCGTCATTGGTATTTTTTTTTTTTTTATAAAAGTCTTTCATAAATGAAAGGAATTTAAAAATGTGTTACTATGACTCTAATGCAGCTCTGTCTGGCGTCACCACTCTGTGCTCTTCTGCAAATGATGGAACAAGAAAAGAACATTTATGCATCTTCTAGCAGTTATTATTTATAATCCCACCAGTTCAGTGAAACTGACAATAAATCCTGTTGAAACATAATTAGATTTGTGCAAGAATATGTCTAAAATATGACACAGAGATTTGGATGATATACTGCAAATGTATACCAGTTCCAGATTAAAGTTTCTGACAGTCATTTTTAATAATTAATAATCTGTATTGGTACTGATTGTGAAACAACACATTTTATTCCTACTTATGAAGCAATTTATTATCATTAAAGGCATTCATCGTCTGATTATAAGATGGTAGGAGCTATTCAGGAAATAAGAAAAGTGGCCAAAGACATATGTAGTAGTTTGTACATATATGTATATACATGTTTTCTTTTCATACACACACACACACACACACACACACACACACACACACACACACACACACACACACACACACACACACACA
>JAQQZY010000029.1:20226178-20239513 GCA_030068375.1 Ostorhinchus rueppellii
GTCAGGTCCAGCATTGAAATGTGTTTCAACAAAACTCAAAATAAAGACAGTAGAATATCAAGGGAAGCCTCGTATACATTTTGAAGCTTCCTTTGGCAAAGCAAAATTTGTTTAGCACCAAAAGGCAGCCAGACTACCATTCTGCTATTAGGATGCTGGACAAGACAAGTTTAAAAAAATAAAAAAAAATAAAAGTACTTGGGAAATTTCAGGGACTTATTTAACAACTTGTAAGCATTTTCGCTCACACGCATTCTTCCCTGTTAGTTGTTATTCAGGCAAACATGAACAAGTCCAAGTACGATTTGGCCTTGGGCCTGCAGTCGCATCAAATAGCAACAGTCAAAAGACCTGGTTAGTGCAGGACGGACGATATTCACTTCCACAGAAAACAGATCTGCTTTTACTGGTGTACTGTAAACAATCTATTTATAAAGCAACTGACAGGAAGCATAAAGGTCAGAGGCAGGGACTCAACAGAGCCTGAGGTGTCCAATAAGAGCACAGAGAGATATGTCTGTTTGATAACTAGAAAAAGCAACTTCACCCGAGATACCAGTATACGGACGTTTTCACACTATAAATCAACTTAACATGTTGGGTAAAAGTGCAATAGCATTGTAGCTTCATGAAAAAAAGAGCTTTAGATTAAAAGACATCAGATCACAGTGGCTGCAGATATTTCCCTTCCTGCTAATTATTCTCATACTTTTGTCTGATTAGATTGTCTGGCTATAGCTGACGCGTGGAGCAATGCATCACAGTGCTGTCAGAACACCTAAATGTAAGACTTTCTACAAGTTGTGTCAGACGTAAGTGGAATACTGATACTGTATCTCATGTTATGTCATCGCAGGTCTATTACATTATAAATGTGATCATGATTTTTTCCTTTGGGTACCTGCTTCATCAGTATTCTCCTGGCGAAATATGAATCATCCAGGCCACTGAAACACATTCATCTTGTAGCTAACAGTGATATTACCCTCATTCATCAAAAAGCGGTGGGTAAATCAGCACTGCCTTGACAGCTCCTGATAAACTTCCGCTGTTCCAACCACACCGCTGGTTGACATGTATGTCAGACAAACCTGTGCTGTTACTGTGGTGGAAGATACGAAGGCAATTGTCATGTTTATCACCAGATTATTATTTTAATCTGTTCCTGACCACGAGATAGGTGACAAAAGATCAATTCTTAATTTACTGGAGTCAGCCCTGTGTAAGACTTATGACATCTGTCCTGTGTTGTAATTATCCTGGCTCTGCATGTCCGAGTTAAATTACTGCTTGTTCAAAATATTTAAACAGGAAATGTTTCAGTGCTGACAGAGCGCAGAACAGATCTCCATCGCCATCTAGTGGTGCGCAACAATGACTCAACTCAGCAGTCAAATTAAGTGTTGTGTCATGCCTGTATTTAAACATGGAACATTTGTATAGCTACAGTTATAGTCGCATGTAAACAGGAGGTGCAGGTGACGGGAGTTCCTGGTCCAACAGGCGGAAAAGCATAGCACTTTTGTTGCGCTTAGAGGTCTGTCCCAGAGCATGATGGAGCTTAGCCTGCAGGTAGTGGATGTCCCGCAACCGTTCTTTGCAGTTCAGTTTGAAGAAATATGCCGCAGCCTCATTTAGCGTGTCAACAGCTAGAACCACCACATTTAAATCTACAGAGAAACAGGAAACCACAGTGTGTAAGAACAAGCTACAATGAGTCTTTATAGCATGAGATAAGATCTGTGCTGGTGAGAGGGCGTGGGGGAAGTTACCTGCTTGCCCTTGTTTGTTTGGCCTGAACCCAGCCACCGCCATCTGACAGCGTGCGGTCAGCAGCAGGGCACGGCCTTTGTCCATCACAGATCCGTGAGCCAGAATAGGCTCGATGGCTTCATGCAGAACACTCAGGGCCTGCTCAGGAACCCCCAACATTAGCTGCAAGAGGAAATGAACACCAAACAAACTAGTAAACCTCAGTGTTCATGTGAATAAATACAGGGTTGCAGCTGCTACCAATTCAAGGTAATGCGCAGAATAAAAACTGATGATATGCATTTTTTATGTAAGCTTTTCAAAGTGGATTGCAACTGAACAGACATCTTCCTAATGCGCTTTTTTTTTTGCAGAAAATAAAATGGAGCATGATTTATTTACTTCTGAAGAGACCTTTTTTATTTATTTATTTTTAAAGTTGCATGTCACCAATTTTTTTATCAAATCTGTAAAACCAGAGTCAAAATTTAAGTATCACAGATCCGTCTTTCCATGATTAAGCATCTGAATCACTTCCCTCACAGCGAATAACTTCAAATTGTAAGCAGTCCATTTGTTTACATGCAAAACCAATATGTCATATGATACAATATGATCTGACCTTTTCAGAAATTTTATTCTGAAGTGCATTGTGGGAATGGGAATTCCATGCAGCCGTAGTATGGCCGCAGCAGCAATAAATACGGAAACAGCTTCATCGTTTCTTGCTGCTGCAGCTGCGTGGAATTCCGAAAAGGCCTGAGTGACAGTTTGGTTTTGGTTTGGTGTGTACAAACAGACAAGTTGTGATGGAAGCAACTTCAAAGTTGCTCAACATGAGGAAATGGATTCAGGTGCATATTGCACTGCGTTGCACATTGCTGCTGAAACTGTTACATTTCCCGATGGTGGGATCAATAAAGTCTTATCGTACCTAATCACGGAAAGACTAACAGATTCATGATACTTAGGCTATCACTCAGGTTTTACACATTTGATGAAAAACTGGTGATGAAAGTCATACACAGCTTTAAAGGTACTATTGCTTTCTTCTCCTGGTTTCTTTTCTTCAAATGTGAGATGTCCAGCTTTCTTATTTTCAAGTTTCAGTCATAAAAAACATTTGTTCAATCATTTACTCATTTAAGAGTCTTCAAAGCTAATGACAGTAAATGTGTAATGCTGTATAATGGTAAAGTTTCTAAGACAGTTGTTACTATGAAACTCTCGTCACTGCTGCTCTGGTTAGATACATGTCCACCTGTGCTGCTTTGCATATACTGCATTAATACTGAAGATTAAGGTTTTACTCATTTGAGTACATGGAAATAGCAGCGCGGTTTATGCAAAGTCTGTGTCTCTCTCGTGGCTGACCTGAGTGAAGGCCAGGTGAAGCATGGCCTCTGAGGCCAGACACTGTAAGTGGTGCTGTCGAGCCAGAGCCAAGGCCTGCAGGAGGAGAGGCAGAGCTGTGAAGAAGCCAGATGATTCCCAGTGGAGCTCAGCAGTCGAAAGCATAACTCTGTCAAAAATAAAACATGTGACTCAGACTGTGATGACTGGAAGAGTCAAGGAAAATGAATGAATGAATGAATTTGTAACTATGAAATTAGTTTAATGTCATGAAATGAACTGAACACAAATGCTCTTATATTTAACTTCAATTATTTAACTTCCACCAACATAAAGGATACAACTTAACAGGTACACAGTATTCAGTTGGATATATTCTAAATAACAGGTTTTGATGATTATCAGGTACCTGATGACAATCTCTGTACATTTCGCCTTCTCACAGTGCACCTGTAGTCTCTGCAGGATACTGTATGCCTCAGTGGTCCGATTGAGAGCCTTCAATAGTTGAGCTTTTCTGTTAACAAAATACACTTTTACAGCAACAACAAAATTAGATACCCAGTGGTATTGGAGGTGAAGATTTGAGGTGTGGCTTTACCTGTAAAGACCCTCAGTTTTGTTTAAGGCAGACATGGCTGTGATTAGTGGCTCTGCCAAATGGTATTTCCCTTCGTTCATATGTCTTTCAAACTGGATTTTCAGATCACACAGCATCCATAGCTGAATAGATCAAGATATACAAAAACATTATACTGCATCCACATGACAAGACTTGTGTTTAGCTTTAGGGGCATTTTATACTACGCACAGTCTCTCATTAAGTAAATAGTTAAGAAAATTAACCTTGGCATGCTGTGTGTGTGGAGGAAACTGCTCTTTCAAATGCTGAAGAATCTCTGAAACAGCACTGTACAAGCCCTGAAACAGAGGCACATGGGAAAAAGAGTGATATATTAAGCACTGCCCGGGAGCTGGAAGGCAGACCTAATCAATGCTTATTACTTTCCCGCAATGCTGGGCCAACTGACTAATGGATATGCAACGGCGGGGCAGAAAGGAGACAGACAGGATCAAATCAGATGTGTTACCTGCTCAGCGTGCAGCTCAGCCAGGTGGCAGAGCGCCACCGCGAAGGCCTCTGTATTGTTCTGCTGAACCCCAAAGTTGACCGGTTCCAGACTGCTCATGTTGAGAAGCAGCTGGGCCTGCTGCAGAGCCATGGTGCTATACAAGACACAAGAAGCCACATTAATGACTAAGACAGATTGCGGACCATCGATATGCTTCGGCAGTATATACAAAACAACCAGTGGTGGAAGAATTACTCTTTACTAGGGATGGGTATCGTGAAGATTTTTTCAATACTACTACTTTTATCATTACTGCTTCTGGATCTGGTACTTTAACGGTATTCTTATCAGTTGTTTTTCTGACTAGGATTAGGGTTACAGGTGAATTATTTAATTATATTCCCTAAGTAATAAATATATATTGAATATTCTTTAGCAGTTAAGTACAACAGCATTGTTTTGAACTGATCACGAAAATAGACATGATTTTGTTATATTAGTGTGAAACAAATATCAAACTATTCCAAATTAAATTGTCTTTCATTCGTCATATTTAAGTACTAAACTGAATGCAGGACTTCGCCGGTATTTTGACCATATGGTAGTTTTTCTAATGGTAGTTCTCAGATTTTCAGACAGACAGATCAGATGATGCACTGACCATCACACATTAAACTGATCCATTGCGCAACAATCAGCCAGTCACTGCTCACTTTTAATTATGAACTCCTGTTTGTATTGGGGCTCCAGGCTTCCAGCACACATAAGATAAACAAAACAAACAGATGAACTATGAGCTAAACATCACACTGCATGTCTCCACCTGTAGCTGACGGACTTTTGCTAGATTTGCATTAGATCGTTCATGATTCCACCTGAATATACAAAAGGTCTGAGTTGTCAAGTGATGTGTCCACTTTCCTGTTTACTCTTCCAGTGAAAACTGCCCGATGACACTAGAACGTCTGTGTGTTTGAGTTCATCCATCTATCTAAACAACTTAAGAATGTAACTTAAGCAATGAAATGTTCCCTTGAATGACAAAAAACATACTAAGGCAATAACTAAGCAGCTACATGGTGACATTTTTTCATTACTTTGCTGTAGATGATTATGGCTGAGCTCATTTTAACTATTTTATGTACAGTGTCCTGCTAATTTGTTTTGATCTATGTCTGGTGAGAAATAAAGAAATGTACTGCATCAAGGTGGAATGATTCCTTATTTTTGCTCGGGAAGAAATGTCCCAGTGTACCACTATCACATGCAACATTCCAGACTTGACCGTCTGTTTTCTGATCAAATGTTAACTAGAGCAATGCCTAATATTTTATAGCATTATTTTTCTTGCTTCGCTGTCCTGTGAGCACATTTGTTACAATGCATTTTCCAGCTAATCCCAGTGGGTTTTTACAGAGTTTGTTTATCTTAAGGAGAAGGAGAACTTTCTCAGCACACTTTATCCTTCATTTTATTACAAACTTTTACCATCAGCAGATTTGGACACAAATAGTTTTTACTGGACAAGAAGCATAAACTAAAGTTGTCACAAGCATTGGATTAAAAATGTTTGTACAGTGTTTTCCTCTGAGATGCCATGGAGAAGTGTAAAAATGGCGATATTAAAGATAAGTAAGTATTAAAAGTACTTAGGTAAAACCCACCAATGTATAAAAGTTGTGCATATACATTTTTATATTGAGTTTGGTTTTGTACTAGATGTTCACTTGTCCTGACATGTGAACATATGTGATATATTTGCCTTTCTAATCGTGTTTCACAGAAGGGGATAAGATTGTGTTGGCGTGCAGTCTGCTGCGAGTAACACTGAGGACTGTGTGCCTGCACAACTGTGAGTTGGAAGACAAAATAAAAAGTCTGACCTCTTGCCATACATCCTCCATATGGATGTTGTTTGCGCCAGGCTGATCTCAATTAGCTCTGATAGACTGTGCTTCCAGTGCAGAATGTCTGTGTCCTTCAGCGCATCCATCAGTTTATGAGCTGTCTTGCCCTGTGTCGCCCCCTGCTGGACCAACGACTGAATGCCCAGTGATGCCAAATACTAAAGCAGAGAGCATTAGCAGAGGATAAAAGTTACAAATAAAAAATACAGAGTTCTTATCCTCATTAAATGATATGTAATGCAAAAGTGACTGATGACCATGACCACTTATTTTGTATGTTTATACATAAACATAGTATATGAACTCCTTAAGCCCATGTAATGACATGCTTATATAAGAACTTACTGGCAAGCAGAAATGGGCAGCCATCTTCACAGAATCCTCAGTCAACACAGCACTGTCAGATCCCTTCATCTGCTCAAGTGTGTAGAGCCAACTCTGACACCAAACACACAGAAACCAGAGACCAAATAAAAAACCTGAGACAGACTTGCATCACAGTTAGATATTGTGAGCAAATAGTATTGTTATCAATTAAGACTGAAATGCAAGCGAGTATAGCAGAAATTATTTATTTACCAGACAATGCTGAAGGCACACATGATCATTGGATTCCTGGGCGATGCGAATAGCTTCCTGTAGAGCCAGATCAGCCTGCTGACTGAAGACAAGGACAATAGAAAACAGCTGCAGATCAAATGCTCTAGAAAAGTATATTCTTTAACTATCCTCTATGAATTCTATTTCCTTACTAGTGGCCAAAGCGACAGTGAAGGCTCGCCAAGTTAAGAGCAGCATAGCGGAGACTTCGGCCGTATCCCTCATCGCCGTTGCTCTTTCCCTCATTTCCAGACAAGATGAGGCGGTCAAAATAATGTAAAAGACTGTGAGCAGAAAGAAAGATATCTTGGACTCTCATGCTGTTCAGGTAGTTCAGGTAATGCTGAAAGGAGAGAAAACAAAGCACAGCTTATGATAGAAATGCTCTCATGGAAAGGGAGTCTCATAACAATGCTATTGAAAGTTGGATGAGTGCAGAATCTCACTGCTTCAGCAAAATCTGGGTTAAACTTCAGCATGTTGTTGAGCTCTTCTTGCAGGGCAGCAGGCTTTAAAGCTTTGTTTTCATCATTCTTCAGAAGATACGCCTGAGGAAAGAATTATTTAAAAGTGGTGTGACCTCAACTCAGAGTGTGGGTGGCTGTTCCGTTAAAAGCAGAAAACATTATTAAAGTTCAGAGTATTGCATCAGTAAAGCTGTAGTTCATTTTATTTTTTGTACACTTACTTGTCTGGCAAGAAAGTACTCTGCTTGTTTTTGTGACAGGGGACCTTTGCTTGGAGCATTATCATTTCTAAAACAATACCAAAATAACAAAACTGAAAACTCTGAAAACAATAAACCAGATAGAGTAATATCTAAACAATGAGCCATTTGGAAGGCTGGATTTAAAAAAAAAATAATTCAGGAATAGCAAGGATATAACAGTAAATACAATATGTTAAAAATGATCACAAACCTGAGATCTGACTCATGAAGTGGAGTGTCCAACTCTTCTTTGTCTATTCTGTCTCCTACAGTGTCCTCTGTACTGGTGAGGTCCATGTCAGAGTCATCAGCAATTAGTGCAGGCAAACCCATCTGCCCATCAGTACGTTTAGCGTAGTGACTGTGGTAATACTGCTGCAAAGACTTGTACAGCTTGTACACCTGGCTGAAGGACAGTTTGTTGTAGGCCAGAAGCATGTGTCTCATAAAAAGACCTAAACAAACATAAGAACCTGGTTTTTATAGTGATATTTTAGGATTTACAAGTGAACTCCAACATGAGTGATATGACGTGTACTTACCAACAACACTGGTTTTGTACGCTTCAGTATCAAATGCAGTGAAAGGAGTGGGAAGAATGGAAAAGAAGTATTCCATGTCTCTCAGCTCTCCATCAGCCATTTCATGGAGCCTTTGTGTAACACAAAGCATAAGCTTCATAAAATAAATAGCTAATGTATCTTTAGTGGTGTCATGTATGACTGTCTGTATTCACTGAAGCAGTAACAACATTTTTCACCTTAATGTGTGATGTAGTTCTATTTGTAACACTTTGCTCTAAAGTATAGACCTTAACTAGTTGCTTTGTAGCATTCAGGTTTTTCCAAGGTTTTTGTGGAGATACTAAGGTTTAAGGATTTGGGTGTCCTCTCTAAGAAATTTTCCATACACAGTATCGATTCTTAAAATAATCGCCCGTCATTTTTTCAGATTTTTCAGGAAACACAAAAAACTGAACCACTTGTTCAATAAATGATATTTACTAACAATTTTAATCAAAACAGTTATAACAACAGATGCCTATTGACATACAAACAACAAGGTCAGTCAAACATGGAACATGAGAGAATTAAATGACTTAGGCAAATTTTCAAACATGCCAAAATGACTTAAGCAATTATTTTAAGAGGGTGATGGTATCTCATAATAGACCATTAAACCATTAGTCATTAAATATGTGCCCAACAAACAGAAAAGCTTGAGCACCAACCTAAATACTTAAAGACAAATTTGCTATAGAAATCCATTGACGACCAACTGTAAACGTTAGATCTGGGAGAACTCAGCTTTGATTCTCTTCTCATTGATTTTGCATTAATTTGGCTTAGGTGCAGCCAAAAATGGCACAAAACCTAAGCCATATAATTGTAAGGAAAATCACTCACACACACACACACACTCTAAAGCTTTTATTAATACCAGTGAATTTTAATGTGATACATTGAGCAGAAATTCTAGTTTTGAGGTCATAACATTAAAAACCTCATCAATTATTATTTGATGGGAATGTTTAAAACACTTTAGTTTAGCTATAATTAATCTCTATAGTAGTGTGATGGTAAGCCACATGGACATATGCACAAACAGAAACCGGTAATTACAAGACTATTAACAGTTTTCTCACAAAAGAATAGAACAGAAACCTTCAATCATTATTGTATTTAAAAGATACTATAGCCTGATAATTGCAACTATTTAATAAAAGATAAGGAATGATCATGATCTTGTGTTGTATAGTGGGTGATTAAGTATTAACAGTCTGAGGACTGGAATTGGGGGTAGGACTGTATAGCTGTTGGCTTCTTCCTCCTCCCTTTCAGGCACAACAATTGTTCTTTTTTAGCATTTAGGGTTTTTTTGTTTGTTTGATTGTTTATTTTGTTTCATTATTATTATGGTTATTATTATTATTCCTCTGTGTTTTGTATTATGTTTGTGTCTGAAATAAACTAAACTAAACTAAAAGATGTAGATGACTTGTAGATGACTCAGGATCTTGATATAACTCATACATTCTTGATATACCTGATAGGGGTTGACACAGAACATCATCTCTTTCCATCTGACTCTGTCTCCTGCATCTTCTAGCATGTCCTCCTCCACCACATCCATAAACCTCCTATATGATCTTCCTCTTTGTTTTCTGTCTGGTCACTTTAATCATCCTCCTACCAATGTATTCATTATCCCTCCTCTAGTCTGCACATGTCCAACACGTCTTAATCTGGCCTGTCTTATTTTCATGCTTTTAAGTCAATATGCTATTCAAATAGCAAACTAGTAAAGAAGTAGTTAATAATATGTGCACAAGTATTATTATCTGCAACTGTGACCTGATCTTAGCATTTTATTGCCCTTTAGCGCTACTAAGCAGCATGGCACTGAGCAGTTAGACTATATGCAATGTTTATGTTTCAGAATGGAGGAGCATACCTGAGTTTAACAGCATATGCAGTTTGAGGACAACACTCCTCCACTGTTTTCAAAAACTGTCCAAGACTCAGGTCTGGTCCCTGATGAGCCAAAAAGAAACACCCATGAGTAACATACTATAACTTACTGAAAGACAAAACAAGTGCACAAAACACAGCCTACCTGCTGGAGGGGTAGAATGAGTTTGTTAAGCCTTCTCCTCTCTGGTAGGGGGATTTTTGAAGCGGTCATTTCGTACAGTAGCGCCAGGACGGAAATTTTATACGGCGTTACCCAGTCTTTGATGCCAAACACGTTAGCATGGACTACTCCGTTTGTCATCATTGGGTTGAAGTATAGGCTTTCATGCACACTTGCCATCTTTAAGACGTAAGTCAGGCTACGACTAAACTAAGTCTGATGTGAACTAGATCGGAGTAAGGATGACAAAGTTAAGGAAATAAAGACGTTGACAGCTAGCAGCTAGCTAGCTAAGTTAGCTAGTGCATCGACTTCATTTAACTCCAGCGAAGCTTCATGTAGAAGCCGAAAAGACATGACCGACTGGTAGCAGCTTCCTTGTATATGAAAACATTTACTGACACCGAACACTTAATTAAGTCTTGTTAGATAATTAAGTCAACTTTAATTATGTTTATAAGAGTTGCACTGTTGCTTTCAAACCGCCCTCTTTCTGTCCCCTCTTAAATACGTCACAGATTTTTTTTTTTTTCATTGTCAGTAAAACTTTATTTGGTGCTGAAAACCATTCACAAAACACGTGCAGTATTCTGTCTGAATTTAGCATAATACAGCATGTATGCATATATCAATATGCTTGATATGTTCTATTTCATACAGCACTATATACATAATGCTGTATTCAGTTTTTCACTTGAAGTGTTTTCTTTGTTTTCTTCTCCTTTTTTTCCCTTCAGGGGTCTCCGATAGCGAATCAGTTGCCTCCATCTAACCCTGTCTTCTACATCCTCTTCTTTCACACCAACTACCTTCATGTCGTCTTTCACTACATCCATAAAGCTCCTCTTTGGTCTTCCTCTAGGCCTCCTGCCTGACAGTTCCAAACTCAGCATCCTTCTACTAATATTCACTCTCTCTCCTCTGGACATGTCTGAACCATCTCAGTCTGGCCTCTCTGACTTTATCTCCAAAACCTCTAACATGTGCTGTCCCTCTGATGGACTCCTTCCTGATCCTATCCATCCTGGTTAAAAAGTGTTTTCTTTATGGTTTGTGAAATATTTCCTTCACAGGCAAAACCCCCTGGATGAGCTGAAAAATGCATTGTAACAAATCTGACAACAGGGATGTTTTTCAGAGCTGTCAAAAAGTTGATGATTTTGAGACACATGGTTTTACAAGACAGCATAAGATGATCATACAGAATATGATGCAGTGTTCCAGATTTAAACTCAGCTGTTAGCATCTACAGAAGTGAAATGCAACATACACATTAATGTGGCAGCTATATGAATGCTCATCATAAACATCATACAGCATAAATGACCCCCCCGTCGGTCATAGCAGAGGATGGAAGAGTTGTTGTAGCCTCCAGCACCATTAACCTATAGTAAGATTTTTAACATCACATATGATCACAAGTTTATTAAATCAGACCGGAGACAATTTCAGTGTTCGTTACTTATATCAGTTTATATACATTTCCCATTCAAAATGAGGTTTATATGAATGTAGAATCTCACTGGAGTGAGGTATTTAACCTCTAGTAAAGAAATCAACACATATTTCACTTGCACCATGTTTATGTCACATGTCCATAAAAGTGTCTAAATTCATTCATTCATTCATTCATTCATTTTCTATACCCACTTTATCCTCACTAGAGTCACGGGGGTCGCACGGAGCCTATTCCAGCTACTTAAGGGCGAAGGCGGGGTACACCCTGGACAAGTCGCCAGTTCATCACAGAGTGTCTAAATTATCAAGCATATATGTGAATCCCATTCCTGTAATATGGATTTTATTTGAGCAAAAATCATGTATAAATAAACCATAAAATGGTTGACAAAAGTAACACATTCATTCATGAGAAATAGGATAAGACTGATATGTGGATATAAATTACAATTCTACAGTCAAACATTGTTACATAACACAATCATTGTCTTTTGATTTGGGAGAGATTGACTTCTTATATAAAACAACTGCTTACTTCGAAGCATTCATTTTCTGTTTTGGATTAGTCATGAACTCCTGCAGGTGAATTGTGTTGCTCTGTAACAAAAAAAAGAAAAGAAAAACTGTTTTGACAAATGCACAGAGCTTTGGATATTAACAATGAAAAATAGCCCAAACCAACCATAATAGTAACAAAACCAGTGGAAATAGACTCACTGAAGCAAAGAAAGATCTAGCCCTGTAACTGAAAAATTGGACTTTAAATAGTGTTCTCAATGTATTTGGGCTATATACAGTCCTTTGTGAGGAGGAGAGCCCTTGTGTAACCTACGGTCAATGGTCATTTTTATTTCACGCCATCAACATTGCATTTTAATTGTATCATGCAACAATCAAAAGTTATTTATTTGCACATTACAAAGCTGCATAAAGAAGATAAAATACAGTAGAGCAGATACATTGAACAGCAGTCTATACCTCATACAGTTCATCAGATTGTCAGAATACAGTGTATGGTCAATGCAACCAGTGACATAAATGGTAGCAATATTACCTAATGAGCTATCTGCTGATATGTGTCTTAATATATAATGCTATTAGATCATTTTGTTTTGGTTGTTTTAAACGTAGTTCACAAGGTGAACAAGTGTGGATAACCCTGCTGTGGATTCTAGAATTCTAGGATCCATTTACATCATGGTTTAGATGAACGGTGCATTGATGTTGACGTCCTGAGAAACTAGAATGATTATATGTGTTATGACCAATCCCATGTAGTGGATTTGGGTTTGTCTTTGGGTCGTCTTGCACTTATTCAACTTCATAGTTTATTTTGTTTATCTGGAAATTAAATTGAATAACAGAACTAATAGAGGGTAGTTTTACATCGAGGGAAAGGTAGCTGAGCTCTGGTGCGCTCTGGCCCAATTTAACCTATATTTATGTATTGCAGTAGAGCTTGTGTATAATTGACAGAGATGTATAAAGTACTGGAGTAGAGGAGTGGAGTAGAAATGTAAGAGCTATATCAAAAAACTGACTGGAGTAAAAGTTGAAGTGTTCTTTAAACATCATATTTAAGTGAAAGTACTAAAGTATTCACATTTTTTTGTACTTAAGTACTGCAAGTAGAAGTAGAAGTATATAAAAAAAATTACAACTCAAGTACTGAAAGTAAAAGTAGAAGGGTGTTGGTGTTGGTGTTCCTGGGTCTTCTTCCATCTCGAAGTCGACTGATGCTGAGTGTTCACAGTGTCTGCAGGTAGCAGTGGGAAAGGCCGATGGGAGCATGTGCTCTTCTTATAAACTGCTCGATGGCTTGAATCGTCCAATGATGAGCCAGCTTCAT
>JAQQZY010000029.1:20248519-20263110 GCA_030068375.1 Ostorhinchus rueppellii
CAAACGCACATCATTGGTTATGATTTTAATTGAAGTACAGCATATGTGTGATTCAGGGCATAAAGTA
Source organism: Ostorhinchus rueppellii (assembly GCA_030068375.1). Lineage (NCBI taxonomy): Eukaryota > Metazoa > Chordata > Actinopteri > Kurtiformes > Apogonidae > Ostorhinchus > Ostorhinchus rueppellii. Next base: position 20,248,587 of record JAQQZY010000029.1, read on the forward strand.
AAGTGGACCATAAAATAATTATTTTCTTCTCATCCTCTCTCGTGTTAAATTTTTCCGAAGTTAGGTCCAGTGGATCGACCGGAAGGGGCGGAGACTTAGGCTCCCTATATAATATAATATAATATAATATAATATAATATAATATAATATAATATAATATAATATAATATAATAACTACCTTATACAGTATATTGTGTACTTGAAAGCATCAATATTACATATTTTACAGAAAGCCTACTCACAGTGAGTTCCAGAATAGATATTTCCTTCTCTGATGTCCTGGAGTTTAGAGCTCTAGCTTGCTTTTCTGAATTTCAGGACTAACTTTTTGGTGATGAATGAAAGTGAGAGGTGAAGAAATATGAAGTTTAAAATATGATAGAATTACTTCTATTTGGAGGAATGCATGGGATTAGCACCCTGTGGCTCTGAGGGATGGTGGGGAAAATCAGGAGACCTTTGGGAACACCGGTGTGGCTGTGCTCACAGCTTTGTGATGCTATATTCAGGACCTAAATGTCAGTGTCATGCTGACATGCTTAGGTGAGGATGTTTACCATATTAATATCTTAGTTTAGCATGTTAACATTTTAAGGGTTTGGGAATCACCAAATGTGTGTGTATCAGATTTGATGGTTCCCATTCGGTTAGAATTATATTGGGGGTTGTACAATATATCGTCATAGGACGTGTGGAAAATTCATCGCATTCATTTGGGGGTACACTGTAGGTAATACTTACTATTATTTTATTTATAATAGTGCTCAACAAATGTATTATTCCATTACCACCTGATATAAGGCGTTTGCCACTGCTGCCATAATTTAACAGTATTTCTGTTTACTTAAATATCTTTTTATGTTGCTACAATGGTTAATCCACCATTATATGCAAGATCTTGTTTGTTTGTTTTTTTTGTTTTATCCAAACCATATCTTTAACACTAAAAAATAACTATTGTTGCTATCCATAAATTTTCAAGTTAAATGTTTTCCAAAAATGCAAAGGGAAATGCAGCAGCAAACTACTGTTTTTTATGAAGTTGCACATTTCCAGTTATTATCTTGGATTCCTGTGTAAAACTACATAAAAACAATGGCAGCAAGAATGTAAACTGTTATCTGCACCAGAGGTGGACACACTAAATATGGACATTTATGGTTTTAATTTGTCAACAAGGACTATTTTGTTATTGCAATTGGTCATTTTCTTAATGAATAACAATGAAATTGTTCATTTGAAACAAGTTTTGATAGAGTATGAAGTTATTTTTGTTTTCTTGTTTTCATGACAGGTGGTCTAATAAATTTGTTAAGCACTATAGTACAGTATTTTCTTGTTGGGAATTGCAGTATTTTGATAACTTACAACAGCGCACAATGTTGTTGGTGTATGCTTGGATATATTTGGATTAGTAAGTGTTATTAAGTGATAATTGTAGTTTAGGTCTCTACGCTGACAATGTTTAGGTCCAGGTTGAAAACAGCTCTGTTCAACTGTGCATAGAACTGAAAGGGTTCTATCTGCACTCTTCTCTTTTACTCTATTTTAATTTATTATTATTATTTATGTTTTATTGATTATGTTTTAATTGTGTGTTTTTAACTTGTCTCTTTTCCGTTTTTGTAAAGCACTGTGAATTGGCCTGTGTATGAATTGTGCTATACAAATACATTTGCCTTGCCTTTAAAAGTGCGTGTTCAGAAAAGCAGAGTGCTGCTGTGTTCTCTTGACTGTCCAAGACACATTTCTTATAACAGAGACAATACATTCTAATTCTGTTAAGATTTGTAGAGATATTTGACTCATAGGCGTAAAGTCCTGAATGGACTCAAAGTTATAGATCACTGTTCAGATCTGTTCTCAGTTTGTGTCAGTCCTTCCAGTAGATGTTGACAGATTTCACAGATTACATGAAAACCTTGACCCTGTACTGCTACTGGATGAAAATTCAGAGAGTCTGCAATAATAAAATAAATGATCATATTTTTTTTACGTCCTCAGACTAAATGCTTCATTTGTGGGATTGGTAACGACTACTTCGACACGACACCTCATGGTTTTGAGACTCACACTTTACAAGAGCACAATTTGGCCAACTACCTGTGAGTATCCAGCCTCCACGCATCTTGCAAAATGTTTTTTCCCCTCTTTTAAGGCTACCTGTAAACTCATGAATCATCACTGTCTTGTTCGAACATGTTTTGTGTCTTCTGTTTAATTTAACTACATGATTGATGGCTTCAGCGCATTACCACAGCATTAGGGCCAAAGTCACTAATAGTCCCAGTGATCCAGAACGCTGGATCCCTTTAGGTATTCGTTCCATCTGTCTCACTATTTCTCATGCACTCCTTGCTTATCTAGTGTTGCTGTATAATACCCACGACAATAGAAAGTCTCACTCCATTTGTGCTCACAGTCAGCTGGCCTGAGGATATGAGAGCGACCTCATTATGTTGCTTCATTACTATTTAATGCCATGAACTTTATTGGAAAATAGGTTTGTGATAGCGTGCTTTCATACAGTATTCATCATGATTCGGCATGCTGTGATGCCCACAGAGATACAGCGGCACGTTGCCATTTACACTTGATTTGGGAAATAACAGGCGATTTGATGGAGAGTGGATGTGGTACTTTGTTTAGACACTTGCGTCACAAATTTTGCAGCCTACTCTAACACAAAAGTTGACATTTCCTGTGAATTTGCTGCTGCAGAGATGTTGGCGTGACATTTTTCTTTAATCTGATTGTCATGGGTTTTTCTAAAGGTTTTTCCTGATGTACCTTATCAACAAGGATGAGACAGAGCACACTGGCCAGGTACAGTTCAGTTCCATACTAATGACCTTTTCTTTGAGGGATTTGATCATTAGCTAATAAGGAACACAATATTTATCATCCTGTCATTTTTTTTTTTTTAAGAATAACTGCTGTGTCCAGTTTTGCAGTAACACTCCGCTGCTGTTTTGTTCCTCCAGGAGTCATACGTGTGGAAGATGTACCAGGAGCGCTGCTGGGATTTCTTCCCCGCTGGTGATTGCTTCCGTAAACAATATGAAGATCAGCTTGGATAGATCACTTGCATCATCCTTATCTCTGTCCGTACGTGTGGGCCGCTGCATTATGTAGTCCCACATTCAGCCTGTGGACTACAGCACACAGTCATCCTACCAGAATGCTTTGGACTAGCTTCACTAGCGACAAGGCAAAACTACTTTTCAATGAAAAAACAAAACATGTCCTTCCTGATGTCATGTTGTATCCTGGTCAGCGTCGGTACAGTGCAGTGTATGAGGATATTACCTGTAACTTACCCTGACTTTTTGGTTTCCTAATTTTGGAACTAGTCTTTGACAGCATGTTGCCTTTTACTCCACATAACCCTTAAGCATTGCACAATTTTTTTTATTCTTAGTTATAATTTTTTGTTTGTTTGTTTTGTTTTTTTGAGAAACACTGGGTTGTGTGGGGTTATGGGACAATATGTTTGTCTTTTTATGCACAAGAATCTAACTAAAATAAGAATGAGAATGTTGAACTTGAGACTTAATGCCAAAAGAAAAGTACAGTAGGTTTAAATAGTGCGCAGCAGTGGTATTTGAGAATGTTTGTTTGTTTGTTTTCAGGTGTTGTAACCTTGTATATTTAGATATTTGGACGTCTAAGAATGAAATGGCAAAAAAGGTTTATTATATAGGTTGAGAAATGCCTATTTTTCATGAAGTGCCTTACAGTACTGTATCTACATTACAATGAAGCTATGCAAAACTTTTGTTTTTTCTTTATTGTATGTAAGTACAGTAGTTTTTCTGGAGCAGTAAGAAGTAGCTGTCCCAATATGTAGTTTGTTGGCTGAATTTTTTTTATTATTGTTTGAACATGGAAGAACAGCATTGGTTTGGTTTATTTTTTTTGCTGAATGCAGCATAACTGCAAAAATGTTCAAGATACAAAATGTGTAAATGAAAGATATACCACAGAGGAATTTACTAAATACCTTCAAACAAGAACAAAAATGGAGCTATTGTATGGCCATTTGTATGTAGTAGCTTTGCTGATCTGTGCATTTCTTTTGATGGAAAAATAAAGAAATCAATGCAAGAAATGTCAGCGTGCAAGAAGTGTTTGGGATGCATTCAACAATGTTTCAGTTGTTTTTCTCCGTTTTATTGTGATCAGCAGCACAATTCCAATCCATTTAATGTCGTAAGTCTGGCAGTGAGTCTTTTTATTTCCAGAATCATGAAGATGTGGTAGATGTCCCTGTGGCTCTTTTAGATTGTTTCAGACTAATATACCAACTGTGTGCAAACAGCCTTTGGATTTAGGTCTAACTTCATTTCAGTCATCCAGAATCCCCAATGCTACCTCACAAGTGGGGCAAACTTACAGCTTTTAATTAAGGTGTTGTTAAAAGTAAAAGCAGTGATTTTGGGAGGAGATGCAAACTCCTGGTTGGTCGGATAGGTAGGACGGGGCCTCAGCAGGCTGCATGATGGGAGTTTTAGCCCTATTACCCATGGTGCCAGCTGTCAACTCACATCATGTCACCACACCTCAGGCACCACACAGTGCTGCAGCCTGCCGCTGAGAGCTACTCTCCTCAACTCTTTGACTCGCAACAGTTTGGCATTGTTAGCTTCTTTTATTGTTCCAGCACATTGTGACTAAATTGTCTTTCTAATATTAAAAATCCATTTGGTCTTAATTGTTTTTAAAAGCTGTACCACACTGTCATAATTGGAGAAATATTGTTTTGAGTGCACTATGTAAAGTAAAGTAATATCAGGCGAGACTTAATATAAAGTTATAGTTATGGTAATATGAAGAGGGGCTCCTCAATTATTTTTGCATGCTTATGAAGCCATTATAGGGAATGGGTGAAACACAAATGAGTGAAATCAGTGACATAATCATTTTTAGTAATTTGACATAATGAAAACTGTGGGAAGCCATTCTGAACTTGAAATAGCAACAATTAAGCAATTAACCAACTGGAGACAGATTATACCCATTAAACTCCAGTTTCCCATCATTAAATTGAGAGGCTTCCAAATAATGAGTAGATTCGTGTCATTTTTCTCACGAATAAGGAGTTTCGTGCACATATTACACAATATAAGCTACTTCACAGGTCATAAATATTCATTTGTAAAATTAAAAATCCTTTAAAGATAATGTGATGGTAGCTTTGATGTATACTGTAGTGAGATAAGGAATATTCACCCAGTTGTATTGTAGAAACTGATTTTGCTTTTGTTTTGTGGCAAGACTTAACAAAAGGACAATATTCATCACAGTGTGAACAGGGAAAATGAAAAACAAAAGTCCCCTGAGAAGCAGTGACATGTGTCGAAAGCTTTACAGCGTAATGGGACGAGGTAGTCGAAGGGTCAGTTTGTGGGCAGTGTGTTGCTGCAGGCTCTTCACACACAGACTCCTGAGGCTTGATCTCCAACATGGAGGCTTTGTAAAACACTTAAGGTGGACTGACACAAGTGCAATTTACAGTTCCTGCTTTCTCTAATGTACACCAACAAACTAGCATATTGACACCTTCTTAATAAAATAATCACCTAAGTCATTTTGTCAGATTTTTCAGGAAATACAAAAAACTCAACCATCTGTTCATTATAACAACAGATGCCTATTGACATACAAACAACAAGGTCAGTCAAACATGGAACATGAGAGAATTAAATGACTTCGACAATTATCTTAAGATGGTGACGATATGTTTGTTTTTGTTTTTGTTTTTTTGTTTGTTTTGCTGCACATTAGAGCGGTGATAGTTTGGATATTTTGGCTTCCTCTACATATTCTAGCGGTATTTTTATTGAGTGTGGTCTGACAACAAATGCTGCATTATTTGCTCTAATACCTGACATCTGTTCTCCTCCCTGTATGAAGCCCTGTTGCTGATGTAATGCAGTTGAAAGTTGTACGCGGTCTGCCATCCGTGGCCTCGTATGGTGCACGGCGCTGTGAAGTGACACGCAGGTCAGGAGGGAAAAAAAAGAGCAGCTTGATTAACCCTCAGCACTGTCACCTGCAGCTGGTGTCCTGCAGGGAAACCACCAACTGGTGACAAGACACTGCATATGGTCCCTTTGATGCATCCTGTCAGTCTCTGAACCTTCTGTCCGACATCACACAACAAACAACACTTTAACAGCTAAACAAGACATACAGAGAAGAGTGAATACTGAACACTCAACACTGATGGCCATTGTAAAACGAATCACTCAGAATAGTAGGTGTGTGTTTACGAGCTGTACTTACCTGTGCAGATGAAAACATCTAAGTGTGTGTATATTAACACATAAAGACCCAGTGCTACTTCTGTGGTAACTTCCAACTTCATTTTTTCTTGCAATTGAACCTTTCTTAAGCACTTTATCACTATTTATCACAATATTATGCTCTATATTTTGCATTTTCCACTGTAAATATACATATCGCAGTATTGCATTTCCTATATTTAATTTAGATGTTCATGGAAACTCGAAAGTTATTCAATCAAAACAGAAAAAAACTGAAGAAAAAGTGACTATTTCAGCAAAAATATAAATAACTGCACGTAAAAACAAGTGTTTCCATCCACAACTCCATTGGTTTTACTGGTGAATCAATGATGAAGAAGATGGTGTTTCCACGTTCACTACGGAGCCTCTGAACGTCCAAATGGGTCATATCTGATGACCATGAAAACACCAGTTATTGACATGGATTGATAGGATTAATGGATCAGCAGGTGTTAAAGGGTTTAGATCAGTAGATGGTTTTGGTTGACAGTGGATGTTTGGGTCTTTATGGGTTAAATCAGGGAAAGCACTTTTACCTTATAATGTTTTGGTGTGTGTCTGACCATATGTGTGGAAAAGAAAAACCCTGTTCCTCTGTTCACACACTGTGGTTCTGGCATTCACATCTTTGACAGATGTGTTTTCCCTGAAGCACACTTTAACATCAATAGTGTGTGTGTGACTTTGAGTGTGTGCGTGTGTGCGTGTGTGCGTGTGTGTGTGTTTGTGCATGCATGGACGGACATAATATGACAGATGGGGGTTGAAAATAAAGTTGTAAAATGAATGAATTTTAAAAGTCACCAGCAGGTAAATAAGATGTCAAGCGTTGAGGATTAAACCTTTTAAAGTTTTTCATTCCATTTCCTGTTTTTCCAACCTCAGAGTAAATCGTGGATCCTCTCAGTGAACTGCTGAGACCTAATCGAACACGATTCCAGCCTTTAGGAACCTTTCATAAGAGATGGACTGAGCTCTTCTCTCTATCGGTCCCAATGACCCTCAGACGGAGCTTGAGGCCAGGTCTTTATTACAGGAACACTACAGTTCTCTTCTCAGCCCATTTAAATGACAAATCAAACACTATTTTTTTTTTTTTTTTGTAATTGCAACTTGTAAGGTTTTCCTCAAGCTCTGGAGCCACAGGATTGATAGATCTGGGTTGTTTTAACTAGTAAAGTCTACGCACTCAAAACCCTTGGTAAAGTTTCTTCTGTTGTTTTTCTAGGGCATACATGCTTGCAGGACTTGGGGGCTTTTCAGACTGTTTTGGTTTAGCGAGCATTGATGGGAAACCCTTCACTCATAAATGTCTAAGAAAGAAAAGAACGTCTATTTGATTCATGTTTCAAAAGACAGACTCAGACCAACCCTCTACTATGAGAACAATACTCATGTCTTCTGCGCCTACATATCCTTTTGAAGGTAGGCCCTCCCAAAACAGTGTTCTACATGAAAATAAAACCGCAAACATTCTAGTTGTACTGAAATCTTAATACATTAAACTATCCATGTATGTTTTCAACATCTAACAAGTAGCTGAAAATCATCCCTGGTCTAATTGTTCTGTCCTTGGACATCTGCAGAGAACCAGGTCTTGGGCTCTTGTCCAGAGGATCTGTTACATGTTCAAGGTCAGACGGAGGCGCTTTAGCTTGCAGTAGTTGAGTAACTGAATGCTACAGGGCCAGCAGTGCAGGCGGACAGTGATGCGAGGTGAACCGTGCTGAGCGAGGGTTGAAGTGAGCTGAACAGGCTGCTTCGTACTCCACGGGGTATTCTATTGCGCTGATACGGCAGGGGACGAATTAAGTGCAGACTAAGTTTGACACGAGGCCAAACATACCTGCAAAGGACAAATGAGGAATGAGACAAGCATTTAAATGTGACTCCTCTGTTTCCCACCAAGATCATTTCTTGCCACAACAGAGACTGTACTAAAAGTGTTAGTTAGTACACTGAACCACTTGACGCGTGGCAGTGTTATCCTCTGCTCGGCGCAGATGTAAATGGATTGCTCTAATCAAGGTAATCATGGGGGAGGTTGTAAGAGATGAGCATGAGCATGTACAATAATTAGCCATTTGTTTCCAATCACCAGCCAATGACTTCAAGTGCCATGAGCTTCCTGAAGATCATTTTTTTTCAAGGCAGGATGTCACCTCTTTACATACATCAAGATAATTATGATACAGAATATTATTCACACTGTGTAAAATCTGGAGAGAAATTTTGCAGCAGCACACGGTGTAAGCAGAAATAGATGACGGAGATAGTGATTGTATAATTTAAATAGAATTGCTCCTCCTGTCGATGAATAATACATGTTATTATCAACACAGAGTAAAAATTGAGTTGACGCAGATGCTGACTAATACGAGTCAAGGGAGGACGCTGAGGTTAGTCTTTCAAGTCTTTTCAAGATCTTCCAATATTCTTTGGAGCAGTTTTAGATTTACACTTCATGGTGCATTTACCTTTTTTTGGATGCTAGCCAAGATCAGCTTGTGTCACTAAGAGCATCAGGGCTGAGTATTAAAGAGGGGAATGGGAGTCCCAGTGGACCTACTGTCACGGGCTGTCTGCCTGTGCATAGCAGTGAATAAAAAAGTGTCCGTCCTTTGACTGTTTGTTCTTATAATAGCAGGACAAGGGCGCAGAGGACATTCGGTGATTGTGGAATAAGCATGTAGCTGATCCGCAAATCTGTATGCAAATGCATGCTCCCACAATTAAAAGGGAAAATTAAAAAGCTTCAGTTAAATGTTAACATCCGCATGACAACATGCTAACAAGATGTTGTCGTGCTCAACACCACTTTCATTCATTGTGTTCACATGCTGACATTTACGCGTCTTTTGAGATGATATGAGGTCGCAAATGTGGCAAGAGGACTCGGCAAGACCTGATTATAGCTTCACATAAAAAGTAGAATAGAAGTTTGTTCATTCTAAGAGTGGGAAGAAAGATAAGATAAAGAGATAACATCATTTTTTATTGTCACGGCACCAACATACACTGTAAAAAGTAAAACACTGAATCAACTTAAAACATTCTTCAATAGATCACACATAAAAAAGAAATGGGTTGAGTGAACCAAATGAAATTACATAAAATTATATTTTATGTAATTTCATTTGGTTCACTCAACTCATTTTGTTTTTACATGTGACCTATTGAAGAAAAATTTTAAAGTTGATTCAGTGTATGCACGCAACAATAAAAACAGAACAAAATATACACAGAATAAAATCTACAATATGTGCAAAAGTATGCATATGTGCAAAATAAATAAATACAGTGTGTAAAGATATAGAGAATGTCTACGATACAGAGTGAAATCATTGTAAGAAAAGGGATTTGACTTGAACAGGGGATAGATAATGGAAATGGATGGAGCTTGATGAATTTTCCAGGGAGGGAAGCTTTTGAGGGAGCGGTGCAGAGGGGCAGATGTACGCAGTAAGGTGATGAAGGGGTGTAGGAGGGTAAACAAACAACTACAAACTGAAAACCTGCTGAATGACAGGAAAGAGAGAGAGAAAGCACTTTAAATGTTTAATAAATCTGCCGAACGCTACGACCATTGCACTTTCACAAAGCCACAAATCCCTATTATTATTAATTTATTCATTTATTTATTTTGGATAACCATGAATATTCACAACAGTTCATCCAGTACTTGAAGCAATATTTCAGTTGACGTGGCCGACCTTCCCCAAATAACACTTCAAATGTGTGTATCTATCTACGGACAGTCATCTATTTTTTTTTTTTTAACACATTAGTACCATTTCAAGTGCAGTTTTACTTCTTTCAAACAGAAAAACACAAACAGAATAATACCAAACTTGCTACTTGGAGTTGCTTGGCTCACCCAGGGGCTGACTGATGACTGATGTTTGTATGTGAATGTGAAGCTGGCCGCGTGGTCAGGTAGTAGAGCAGCTGCTGTACATGACACAGGCAGCCATCCATATCTCTCAGCTGCCCCTGAGGTTAATAAAGAAGTGTGCAATTCTGTAATTTTTCTCTAGACGACACTGAAAAGGGAAAACAGATACAATAATGCTCATTGATCGTGTGGGGAATCCTCTAGAGCGTTCCACAGGTAATTTCGACATGACACGAGCTTATAAAAGCAATTTACTGTTGTTTTTCACTCGGCTTTATTAAATTTTGGGCCTCAGGACTTGGCTGTTAACTTAGACAGCTTTAGGTTATTGTGCACATAAAACCAATGCTGGCAGTTGTCACCAGAGTCCAAACCCAGAATTGGAGTTTTTTGTCATCTGAAACAGGCTTAATGCCACCCTGTTATCTTGCACAGAGATACAGTAAATGCATCAGGAAGTTATTGATTAAAGATAGAATCACTGTATTATCTACCTTCTACTTACCTGTATTACTGTATCTACCGCAGAGGTGGCAAAAGTACTCCCATTCTGAACTTAAGTAGAAGTACAGTTTCTTGGTTGAAAAAATACTATCGTAAAAGTAGAAGTACCGATTCAACTCCTTTACTTAAGTAAAAGTTGAAAAGTACAACTTCTCAATTGTAATAAAGTACAAAAGTAACAAGTAAAACTACATTTTATTTTTTTTAACCATGAATGTTATTTAACCAGAATCATATAATCATATCAGAATGTTCATGGGTAAAATTAAACAAAATGCAGGAGGATAGTGGACAAGGAAGAGAAAAAAAAAAAGATTTATGGATGAAAAGAATTTCAGGATATTTAATGATGATTTCATTTATGGGATGTGTAAAATGAAGTGGGAAATGTGTATGAATGAATTTATGTAAACCATAAATGAAATAAATAAATGATCATCTAATTTCACCATAACTGTTTTATTTTGAAGTGAACTTCAGCTCTTTTTATATACGGCTAAAGACGTCACTGAGCAGCACAGATGACAGATTTACTGATGGTGTGTGTTTTAGCAAAAAAAAAAAGCCTTTAAAAGTGTGTTAGTGAGTAGATAATGGGTTTAATCAGGGCTTCTCAGCTTTGCAGGTATGTTCACTCTGTACTCCTTCTGTCTCTTTTCACTTTGTATTTATTGTATTTTACTGTCACATGCTTTTAGTTTGAAAAAGTAACAATCCTATTCTCTAAATGTAACGAGTATAAAGTACAGATATTATGCAAAAATGTAGGGAGTAAAAGTAAAAAGTTGCCAGAAAAATAAATACTCGAGTAAAGTACAGATACCTAAAAAATCTACTTAAGTACAGTAATAAAGTACTTCTACTTAGTTACTTCCCACCTCTGATCTACCGAATCTTGAATTTCAGTTATTTCTGACGGTAGATCAAATGCCGCAGCTGCAAACATCCACGAGGCTGCAGTCATAATGGGGCTCATGATGACTGTTAGAGAATATATGCGCGGATGAGAGAAAAGAAGAGAACTGCTGTAAAATGTTTTATTATTCTAGCACTTGCTGCTGCTCATTATGAAATTGCCCTTCCCTGCCTGTGACTAGTACATGCACATGACGGGAGTAAATAGCAGCTATGAGTGACAGCGGATAATATTTTGACCTCTACCAGTAATTTAAGGTTACCCGTTTTTTTTGTTCACGTTCATCCAGAATTGTCGTTTAATAAATGAGATTTATGGACATTTATGCATAAAGCAGAGATACTTTGTGCATATAAATGAGAATGTGTCCGAACATTTGTGAAACTACATGCACGCACACATTTCAACTTCAAAACCTTCAAGACCTGTATGGTTTGAAAAGAATTTCAGTAAAATGATGAAAAGGCATTGTTAAATTAAGGTCCTTTTTTTTGTTGAAGAAACACATATTTTCTCTGTTATGATTTTAAAACTTTATGCATCTCCTAAAGGGTTTATTTTTTGTGCAACAGCAATAATTGCACAACATCACTTAAACCAATTGATTCTCAACTGGTGGGTCACAAACCCATGTTCAGTGGATCGCAGGCCTAAAAATAATGTTAAATGGCTCATATTGAACTGAACCCACTTTTATTAGTCTTTGGTTCATTTATTTATTTGTGCATTTGGACCCTAATAGTTCCAAAAGTTTGAACTTGAACCATCCAGGTGCTGCAAAGCTATCTTTATATTCATTCCAGCAAAATGTGTTGAGTGGATTTCTACCCGTTTTAATTCCTTCTTAATTTGTTATGTCTATAATTAATTACATCACAACATTTGCACATATAAGGTCAAGACTTCCGACGTACATTTCTCTGAGTACGACATAATTGTTTATCAGCAGCAGTGGTTGTAGTTCATACTGAAAATACGTCCAAACATTGAGCAGATTACTTGGAATGTTCAGTTGTTGGTTGTATTAATGAACTGAAGTGGCTAAACGACCTGGAGGGGGTGTGGTCATGTGCATTTAAAGGGCCAGCGCTGAAAACGACCTGTCTTGTGTCATTACTCACAAAAAGGGTTGAAGATGGACCTGTGGAGTTGAAATAATGAAGAATACAGATCCAACCAGAGCATTTACAGTTTATGTAGAGCACAGGGAAAGAGTGCAGACCTCCGCCAAGGTAGTGTTTGTACTTTTTTTTTTTTTTAAAGGTAGTGTTTGTACTTTTTTTTTTTTTAAGGAAGTGTTTGTACTTTCCTCCACTAGATGCCGCTGAATGACCTCATAGGCAGCTCTGTGCCGTCATGCCCCATCTCCCAATGATAAAGAAACGTTTTTTTTTAATTCCTGGATCCAGACGGTGATCTGGATCACCACCAAAATGTAATCACTTGTTCCTCGTCCCATTTCTAACAATTCCTGAAAATTTCATCCAAATCCATTCAGAACTTTTGAAGTTATTTTGAACACAAACAGACAAACAATCGGACAAACAGACGAACGCTGCTAAAAATAGTAAAATATCACTCCTTTAAGAAACAAATCTTGTGCTTTAATTTTTATGGAGCAGCGCACTGTCAATTCATACTCCCCAACAATAGGTGGCAGTAATGTACTGTATTGCTAATTAACACCAGATATTTCACATCATAAAAGAAAACCCTAAACTTTCTACTAATATCATGGTGAAACTGTGGTGTGAGACTGACCACATCAGATATAGTTTTACCTACAGTGAGGAAGAAAAAATCGGAGTGTGTTTAATGCTTGAATAAGTGACTGAATGTGCTTTTAATTCTCAAATAGTTAAAATGTACCTAATTTAGTATCAAAGGGAATATGTACATGTTTAGCATCACCACCTGCTGGTCAGTTTGGGTTATCGTGTAACTAGTTTTCAGTCTTGTCATACTCTGAAATTCCGTATCTCAGGTTCAAATGTTCCATCTTTTCTCTTTTCATTAAATACATTTTAGAGTTTGAATTTTTTTATCAATTTTGGTCGTGGCTTGTCATTGAGTGGTGATCCAATCCAATCCAATTCAATCTAACTTTATTTGTAAAACAGCCACAGTGGACCAAAGTGCTGTACAGAAGAATAATAACTGTGACAGTGAAAACCACTGACTTACACCTGATAATATAGCACAAAGATAAATACTAAAGAGAGTAAGATAAACAACAAGTATAACCATAGAATATGTGGATAAAATTTGGTCAAACAATAATGTTTCCAGGTTAAAATTATGGTTAATAGGTGTACTAACCTGAGTGTCTGAGCAGATTCCTCCTGATACTGGTAGGATGGTGTGATGGCTCTGGGGAAGAAGGAGTTTTTGTATCTGCTGGTTTTGCTTCAAGGATATTTGTAGCAGATGGCAAAATCACAAATTCTGAGTGCAGGGGGCGGTGCTGTCAGACAGGATGGGCTGTGCTTTCTTTAGTAGCTGTTAGTTGTACAGTTCAGACAGACTGTTGATGTCGAGTGCTGCACACAATCTTGAAAATCAGCAACTAAAAGAAAACATTAAAAACGTTCTATTACTTTCTACAAAATATATTTAACATTGTCTTAATTTTTTTTTCTTTTTGTATGTGTGTGTGTGAGAGAGAATCGGTGTTAATCAGGATTTTATATATGTATATATATATATATATATATATATATATACACACACACACATTAAAAACGTTACATAATTTGTATTAACAACTATATATATATATATATATATATATATAATTTGTATTAACAACTAATATATATATAAAAAAAAAAAAAAAAAAATCTTCCTCTCGCCCACCTGGGCGGTGTCTCCTCCAGACTCGGGTCCTCTACCAGAGG
>JAQQZY010000029.1:20312026-20323917 GCA_030068375.1 Ostorhinchus rueppellii
CCCCCCCCCCCCCCCCCCCCCCCCCCCCCCCCACAAGCCAACTTCTTTTTGTCACAAGTCTAAGTCAGTTCTACGTCTACACATCTCTTTACAGCTGTTGTTTGTTGTTTACTTCATTCAAAAGTAAGGGTTGAATTGCAGATTACACCCTGTGTTCTCAAATTTCTCTGACCAAAGCATCCCGTCTGTTTTATCTGTGATTGGTTTAATCTGTGCCTGTTAGTCCTGCCTTCATATTTGGATTCAAGCCCCGTGATTCCAGGCGGATTTTTCATTGAGAAAGACGGATGGCAGGCCAGGCTACATCCAGAGGGCCAACGTGCTGTTTAGCATCTTCCATCTTTATGGGTTGGTTCTGCTGCCTGTCACTACCGGAACACCTGCCCATTTTCACATGTGTGATGGTAACTCTACTTGGACAAACTGCCCCAAATGAGTTGCCAGAGATGTGCAGAGTCATTCTGTGCTGCAAATGGGTTAATTGTGCTATTGTTTTTAATCAGATTAATCAAGATGATGGATTAATTCACGTTAATGCATTCATTTTGGTCATAATATAATGTAGATACATACTGTGCAGTAAACATTTTTATTACATCTTTAGTGTTATTTTAATTTACACAGTTTACATTTTTTTTTACATTCCAAACATCAATAATGGTCTTTTCAGTTCTCACTCAGGAATAAAAAGTATCCTTTTAAAGGAATAAGACACCCAAACATGAAATTAAGTCTGTCTCAGTCACTCCCAGAGTTAGAACAGTGAAAAAACCCCAGTTAAAATCCGTCCAGGCATTGTCCTGCTTTGGAAGCAGCACTTTTAGCTTTAGCTTAGCACAATTGCTGTAAACCAATGGTGTCAGTTAGCATGTCCTCCAAAAAAAGTGGCTGAGACATCTACTTTTTTTCCTAAATATATCTTAGGAGCCATGTGTTCAGAACGAGTACAAATCAAAATCCAAAATTGAACAAGGCTATTACCTGATATTTACTTGGAACTATATTCGGCCTAATCACAGGCAAAGAACCACTAGATAGGAGCAAAGTTCTCCCGTAGTTCTCCATAAATACACCAGCATGGATGTTGTGTGAGCTCCTATCTAGCGGTGCTTTGCCTGTGATGAGGCCGAATATAGTGGGTGTCTTCTTCCTTTAATTTAAAGTAAATACTGGTTTGACATTTACTGAAATTACTGGGATGATTATTGACAACAAATGATATGGAGATTTTTATTATGAGAATGTTTCATATAAGTGAAAAGGGGGGGCGCTACAAGCTGTCGGTGCGATGTGTTCTGATATATTTGTCCATAGAGTGCATGTTGGTAAGATGAGTGTACCAAAAAATATTACATCACAGGTTTTGCCTACAGCATTTAACAGTGATACATTCATCTTCAGATGAGTGAAAAATGTCAGAAAACACGACACATCCCACACATGTTGTGATGAAACGTGTTGGAGATGGTGATGGGGAAGCGTTTTGGGTGGATTTTTGTTAGTTTGATAAGAAATTGCAGGAAACACAGATAGATTGTTTTTCAATTTCACTTTAAATTGAGGTGTTTCCCATGTTAGAAACGGTAAACCAAAATAACCAAAGTAGATGTTTTTGTGTTCATTGTTTTGTTTGTGCTGTAATATGTGCAGGGAAATTGGTGCAATGCTCCTCTGCTCTGAAGTACGATGAGCTATTTCAATTCCTGCTGTGCATAATTATGATGGATATGCATAGGTCTGGGTGGCAGTGGAGGCGGTGATTCGCTGCCGCTCTTTGTGTGTTTGTGTGTGAGGGGTAGCTGTCCGCAGAGCCTCATCGTTGATGAGCTGTTACTCAGGGCAGACAGACAAACGCAGAGATTGTGTGGGTGATCTGTGGAGCTGACAGGTGTGAGAGGTTCAGTGCAGCTTGTGTAGGAACATCTTTAATAGATAATGCAATGTAACTGTGCTCAAAAAGAACTGACAATTTAGATTCCTTTCCTCAGACACAGCAGCATGTATGTTTTACTTCATTCATAACCTTTACCTGTGTGCACATGTACTTACCAGCTGCGAATTTTTATTATGTTTTTTTATGCAAGGCTTCTCCTTTGTAAGCCACTGAGTTACAGCACTGTGTGACTAAACTTTGAATCCACAAAAGAAAATGTCTCCGTCTCTCGGGCTGAATATCTTCTATTATCAGCTCTGAGGTTTTTTTTTTTTTTCTTTTCTTTTCTTCTCAGCTGATTTACTCACACAGGAAGCCTTTCGAACCATCTATTTGATTTTCTGTCCACATTTTCGGAAAAGTCTAATGCAAAACTGTTAAACCACCCCATTATTAACAGCACAAAAAAGAGAATCCATCTACATAAGAGGGGCACATTGTTTTAACAGCTACCTGAACAAACACCACAGAATTTCACAGTTATTGGCTATTTGGTATGGAAAAGATTGGGAGATTTAACAACATCTTTGATGTGCATTTGTGTAATGTTTCTGCACAGCACGCGCTGACATCTCTAGGGTGATTACTGCTCCTCATGCTAATGATGTAAGTCACCTCAGAAACAGTTAATACCGAAAGTAAAGGTTTTCAAGTGGGTGCAGACTGAATATAAAACTAAACGCAGCAGATGTTTTTTTTTTCTCTACATAATTGTGTATGTAGGTATTTAACTTAATGATGTGTTCATTTTTTACAATAGGTAATTGTGGGTACGTTTCCTTTGTTCTTTGTAATTGTCTCACTGTGTCTTTTATGTAAGTTTTAAAGGTTTATGTGGATGCAGCACAGGATTACACATAAAGCACAATAACAGGTTTCTTACAATGGGGGACGAGAAAGTTAATCTTAAATCTTGATGTAATCCTGCATTGAAATTCAGCCATAACTCACAGTCAGATTATTGATCTTCAAGAGATATCCAGTTGTCCTTCAACTCAAATTAAATTAAAAATGATGTTAAAGCAAGAAAGGGGTGAATTATTTAGTTTTATTTAGTTTTATTCATTACTATGAAGAATAATTGACTAATTTGCTGAAATATTTAAAATGTTTATAAACAGGATATTAGAAGTTTGGATTTTTTGTTTTTAGCTTGGAGAACATCAGTTAATTATTTAGAAGTGAGACATTTTAGAAATCAGTAATTATAGTTCTCAATGTCTTTGTATACTTTCTACACCAGACCCAGAAAGACTTATCCATGCATTTATCTGTAGCAGGTTAGACAAGTGTAACAACCTTCTCACTGGACTCTAAACAAGCTGTAAGACAGCTGCAGTGCATCCAGAACACTGCTGTTTGGGTCCTGACTACAACCAGGAAGTACAACCATATTAGTCTGTGCACTGGCTTCCTGTGGGTCAGAGAATAGACTTTAAAACAGCTCTGCTGGTGGAGAAGTCTGTCCATGGTCTAGAACCAAAGTACATCTGACGTGGTGGTCCTATATGAACCATCTGGGGTCCGGAGAACCTCAGGTACTGGTCTTCTGCTGGTGCCCAGAGTCAGGACTAAACACAGTGAAGCTGCGTTTCAGTTCCATGAGTTAAACTGTGGAACAGTGAGACAGACCTCTACTCTGACAATGTTTAAGTCCAGACTGAAAACAGCTCTGTTCAGCTGTGCACTCTTCTGTTTTACTCTATTTTAAATGATTATTAATGTTTCATTGATTATGTTTTAATTGTAAATGTGTGTTTTTAACCTGTCTCTTGTCCATTTTTGTAAAGCAATGTGGATTTTCCTGTTTATGAATTGTGCTATACAAATAAATTCACCTTGCTTTTGTTGTTCTTGGTGTTTGTTTGCTTTGGACTATACATATACGACGGAGGCTAAGGTAAATCCAAACCAGAGATAATGTCATTGTGGATCTACATGTTTTATAACCCTTGTCCTCTTCTGTTTGTTAAATAAATTAACATCGGTAATTTCATTAATCATGACACCTGACATGTAACACCACAATAAGCAGCGTTCCCTGTAATAGAGTCAAATTACCCATTCACTGTTCATAGAATAGAAAAACCTCCTCTGTCATTGTATTTCATCAACGTCTTCGCAGAAGTCATACAATGTTTTAGTTTTCTGGTTTTATAATTAGATTATCTCTGACAACAACCATTTTTACACTTGGCTGTCAGAGCAAATAAGTCTAAAATGATGAAAGATGAAATTGCTGCACAATTATGTTCCAACCAATGTTTTTGCCTTAAAAATATATTACCATAAACAGCACACAGCTATGGGAGTAAATTTCCCCCTTCACACTTCAAGGTTATGAGTGTAAATGCCCATATTTTTAATCTGGGTTGATCATATTTTCTGTAACATTTTGGGTAAATTTACTAACTGTGGGCTTTGGCAGTTTATTAAAACATAGTAATCCATAATTAAAAAACAGTTGTGGATACATTTTACCTGCTGGCATTTACAGTAAAAACATAGATTCATACATAGAGCATTAGACAATGGCTTCATTCATTTAGTATTTGTTATTTATAATGTAACTGTACACATGGAGTACATCTTACATGTGGCAAAAAAAAAAAATTAAAAAAAAAAAATCCTATTTTATCCTTTAATCTTTAGTCTTATAGTTATAAATGTAATGCTGTATCTGATTTAATTCCTTGTTTGGGTATGCTGGCTCTCAGTCTTACACTAAACCAAACAGTCAGTAAAACAGATGTGTTTGTTTCTTTTTTTCTTTTTTTTTTTTTCGCACTATAGGAGACAACATATGGCTCCATCTCACCCTTTTCTGCCCACATTTATTAAGATCTCTTTTGGGAAATTAATGCTTGTTTTTCAGAGAAGCTGCTTACTTAAGTAAAGATGATCAGTTTATTTGCCAAATTTGCAAATATGTGGTTTGCGGATTTATTTTCTCACCACTCTTTATATTTTCTGTCTTGAGTACTTTGCTGTATTTGTTTATTTTTCTCAGAATAGAACCTTACCACAGACCTCAGAGGCTACAGATGAAAAAATCTACACCGCACACATATTTACACAGATACTTTTATTTAGAGATGGAGAAATAAAATAGCATTTTAAAGGTAAAAAAAGATCACAACATCTATACAGAGTTATTAGATGTGAAGAATAAAAGATCACCATTTACTTACATCTTAAAAGTATTCTTTTATCAGTGCTGCAGATCATGAATTCAAGTGTTTTAGTGTCAGACTCTGTTCATGTGCAAAGGATCTTACTTGGCTGCTCTTGATGTAATTCATCATTTTGTGGCACCGATGCACCAGTCAACAGTCTCCAGCTCCCCAGTAATATGGGGGATATTTGTGGCTGCTGTGAGGCAAACAATTTAATAAATCAGTTCATTGCAGTACACAGGATGCCCCCGGGCTTTACACACAAACAGCACGCTCCAGCATCTAAAGACTCTAAAAGACAGATGAGAAAACAACTATTAAACAGTCTCTTTAAGGAAAGCTCATTTCTTCCCCCAGTACATTGCAACATTTGTATTCCTGGGATGGCGCTGGAGATATATGAACCGCTAGCTGTAATGGCTAAACTTAAGAGCAATTAAAAGAATCATTTCCAACCACATTTGGTTGTTTACAATCCTTTTTATATATTTAAATGTTCCTAAATTAATTGTGCAACTCTTGTTAACATAACAGAGCAACAGGAGATTAGCTGTAGATTAATTTAGTAAGTAATGTGAAAAGAACTGGAAAATGGAGGAGGGAAAAACAGCGTCCTATTCTGAAATGCACAAATCCGAGCAGACATCACAAAAATGTACGTTCATTACAGCATTGCATTACAAGAGTAGTGATATAAATAGAATACATTTCAATTACTCAATAAGATTGCTTTATTTCCAAATGCTTTTATTCAGAATGTTATTATGGAGTCAGTTTGACAATAGTTAACATGTGAATCTGCAACAAAAGCAATATCCAATTGCTGAAAATTCATTACTGGTCTTTGGATGTATTATGTATTGTGTCACCAACCTCCTAGAAACCCACAAAGATGTTGAAAATGGATCGGTTTCAACTGGAAGAATTGCATAGAGCAGCTTAAAATGATACAGATCACCAGACATGAGTGGTGTTGTACCCTGCACAGATCTGTCTAATGGATTCCCCTCATGCCAGGTGTTTGTTTGTAACCTAAAGAGATAACCCACATGGGTGAAACGCCGCCGGTTACAAAGCGGCTCCATGCTGTAGCTCCTCTCACCCTCAATCATCAACACAAACTCTAAAAGCAACACATCCTGTTTTCATGAAACCAGCTTCAGCTTCTGTATTCTAATAAATAACTGATTAAACGTGCAAGCTGGATGATTAAACATGATCAGAAGAGATCTTTCCAGTCGCCTTTCTAGAAGTTGTTGATTAGATCTGCCTGATGATAGATTCCCAGTCATGTGGAAAAATAGGGGGAAAAATGCTGGATTTCCACAAGTCATGAATTGCCTTCTGCCAGGCGATGTAAATCAGTGTAGCAAGCTAAAATTGATGGAGCGTCTTGTGGATGTGCACGGTTTTATTCCTGGCTCCTGCGATCACCCCTAATGCCCTCGCCGGTGCCTACCGTCACTAAAAGATGGATTACAAGTAAAAAAAAAGAGAGGTGTGAAACAAAGAAATATCGCACCACATCTATCAATCACATCGATCCGTTACTCCTTTTTGTTGCTCTCATAGATTGTAATTATGGACACACCGAGGCCTGTATCTGTTTTCATCCCTACTGACAGCGCTTATGTTGAGTTAATTGAGCTCATATCCCAGGATACATGACGAGAGGCTGTAACATTAGCCGTTTCCTGCATGCTGCTCATTGGGATGCAAGGGCAGTGCTGGCAGAGTAAACTGCGCCTTGGCAGAGATGCTGAGCAGTGGTGGTGGTGGAGCTGCTGCAGGGACATGACAGCTACAGTCTTCCCAGCCATAAATCCCCCCACACTCCATAGGGCACACTGCCACACCTGTGTATTAAGTTGAACGACAGCTAAATTCAATCTGCCCCGACGTGCCATGTCAGTGGCTCAACGTGGTCGGGTGTTAAGACATTTGTGCTGTTTCATCAACAGTCCATTATTTATTCTGCGGTTTCTCTCGTAGATGCCAGTGAGAGGAGGGTTGGAGGAGTCACATAGACTCCACAGAGTGTGAACCCAATTATGCCACCTCCTTCTCTTGTCCCACTCAAAATCAAAGCACTAAGCTCCCAGCCACAGCTTTTCTAAGTCACTCATGGATATACGCTTGTTACATCCTCAATAAGATGTGATGAATTTCAAGCGTTTCTCTCCCTTTTCGTGTTTAAACCAACACAATCAATCTCTGACTAATTTATGAAGTGTACTTAATTGTTCATGTCGCCTGTTGATGCCAACCACTTGCTGCTGAGCATGAGGACAGGAGGTAAACAACTTCATCCAGCAGCTTGCTCCCCTCATTCTACTTTCCAGCTCAGTGTGATATGACTTTGATTGTCTACTTGCAATTTACCCAGCAACTGCCAACTCTCTGTCTTCGCCACATCTCATACAGACCTTTTCTTAGATCTCACTGGATTGCCTAGCAACCTTTTTCCTCAGCACAAATACCAATCTGTGCACTGAGCAGTGCATGGTGACCAATGTAATTATTATGCAAGAGAGACTAACCAGAAATTTAGCACCCTAGGGAACAATAAAATTATACAAATCCCTATAGGAATATAAAATCTAATGCTAAAAAGGGTCTTCATTGAAAAATGACTGACAGCTTGATGCCAGTCTTTTTCCACCTCACTGCACATATTATTGAATTATTCCTCCTATATTTGAGCTTTACAGCGTCTACAATGACCTATTTTTGACTGTATCTGGAGTCAGCATAGACACCACCGAGGAATATTTTCACCAGAACCCTTCAAGCAGGCCCACCCAGTTTACCTTTTATCTGAACTGCAGCTAAATGTGAAACTACATTTGTGCGATGTGGATGGTTTGGTGGAGAATTTTAACATACAGCACCTTGTGAGACTATAATCCTGCACTGAGCATGTGTCTGGTAAGTTGAGTGGCATTCAGCCTTTAATGCAATCCACAGAGCACAATGCCGGCTTAACTATGGTGCTATTTACCATTATTGATTTGTATTTTCAACACTGAATGTGGCATTGAAGGAGATGGATTCTGAAACTATTTAAATAGCAGCAACCGGCCACACATTATCCCTCCTTTCAGGCTGCGGCTTCAACAGCAGAGACAGTTGCTGAAAAAGCTCTGGCTACTGTTACTGAGATTAAACTTAATTTCATTGTTTGTTGGCTTCTTTTTTTTTTTACAGGAGGACGTGCATTTCTGTTCACCCTTGACGTGTATTCACTCAAACATCATCCTGCATCAACCCCGTTTTTAGTGCCTCAGCATGTCTTTTCCCTATTGTGTTTTGCTGAGACCTTGTTCTCTTCAGGAAATCTGTGGAATCAAGGAAAAGCCAGTGTTGTATATTGAATCCAGATATTAAACCTTCATCCAATATTGCTGACATCCTCATGTGAATTGCTTATTATTACTTGAAGTGATGAAGATGTTTTTTTTTTTTATTATTAATATTAAGACTGTTTCTGCATAACCAGATGACAGCGTCTAAACAATGACACTGTGCAGTAGATTACTGGCTTGTACAGGGGTAGCTGTCTCTTTGCATCACGGTCTCTAATATGTAAAACACAGGATTGTCTAGTTGATTATAAATGCAGGGCTGATAGGAGTTTCCGCTCAATGAAAGCGATGTCAAATTCGACAAACAGCAGGAACATTAAAAAAGTAGCAATACCTTTGACCCTGAGATGAATCAGGAAAGTGGTTGATTGCCCTGTGATTCGAGAGACAGTTTAAAAATAAACTAGCAGCTCTAGTGTCATACTGGGCTTGTGAGATGGTAAAGGTAATCTCAAAGTGTGGGCATAACAGCAGTGGAACTCCCCAGGGAAATCAAGAGCATTCACAGCTGCCCTGCCCGCCAGCATTTGCAACACAACTCTGAAATGACAGGGCGAGGCGCAGGCGGGCAAACACAGACAGAAACTTGAGCTCGACCTTATATCGAAAGGCTTCAAATACACCACAGAACTGAGTGTCGGGGCTGAGACAAAAGCCGTGTGTTTCCAGATAGATACATGCGCCACTGCCTGAAGTAGAGCCCAACATAAAAGCATGTATACCTTTCACAGCGAGAGTTCGAGATGAACCGTACACCTGTTCTGAGTTTTAAAAGGCAAATATTCCCACTCGTTTTGCGCTATGCCAACTGCTCGGCACCCATGAGAGGAATATAGGTTAGACTGTGCCAAAAGCAAAAAAAAAAACAAAAAAAAACATCTGCACTGAGTTTATTGGGTTTTAGATAATTTGAGTGAGTGTACAGAGTTATTTGCAGCTCATAGGTGTATGCAAAGAAGTGCACAAAGTACATAACAAGAAGTTGGTATCACGACTTTTTAAACTTCCTCTCACCTTTTTTTATTGTGCTTTTATGAGCCTTGTAAATGAAGAGCGCTCTCAAGATGATGCCTTGAACCCCACCAAAATAAGATCAGTGGATGAAATCAATGAAACAGAATGAGGGATGAGAGGATTTTAAGCCCTGATAATATAAAGTGTTATATTGTCTGGCTTACTTTGACAGCTTCAAAGACTAAGAAAATAGCTTGTGCCTGCTCTCCAAGAAAGTGCCAACATGTTGTCAGAGAGGCCAATATGTTGCCCAAATAGATAAAATGTCAAGTGAATAACAAACCAAAAACATCTCCTGCCATTACTTTGACATTTTTCATTTCTTCAAAATTAAGCCTGGGATAGTTTCGGATACAAATAACAGTTATTCTCCATGAGGACTTGTGAGCTCGCTACTGTGTACATGGTCTTTTTAAAAGCAAAACGGATTCCCCCTCGTGACCTCCATATGACATGAGCGTTCAACCACAAAATTGTGAGCAGTTATGTATTTTTGTTTTCCAGGCTATGTCAGATTTTTCATTATAGGTTGAATCATTCCATGGCTTCAGATGACAGCACTTCTCGATTAGAAAAGCTTTCCCGCATCCCCAAATCATCTTGTGACCTGTAAAATCATCAATCAACCCTCCTCGTTTAGGCAAACTCCCGAATGAAAATATCTTGTACCTCTGCTGTGTTTATGAGTCACAGTGTTGATTTAAGACGTGCTGTGGGTGATAATTATTTTCTTGGACTGTGGGTAAAGTTGTAGAGACAGAACTCCTCCAGAAGTGGTTATTGATTGAAGTATCATGAGTCATCAGCCTGTTAGTGTAAATGCATGTGAACACACAGTTCTCGGTGCTATTCTGTTGCATCTGCTGCTCCTCCCTGTCCTGATTCTCTTACCCAACGCTCCTCTAAACACTTGAAGAGAGTGCAGTATGCAATCTATCAGTGTCGTTAAACTGTTATGTGTGTGCGGCTGTAGAGCACTAAATCCTCAAGCAGTGTGAATCTGTCATGTGTCAGAGTGTGTTGTCATAAGCAGATATATCTTCTGCATAGCCTTTTCTTATTTCTTTTCTTTTAAACAGATGAACACCAGGCAAAGCATTTAAAAACGTCTGTTATTGAGGATTCATTGAAAATGCGCGATACAAGTGTGCAATTGTACACAATCAATGCATCTTTCATGTGTGATTACTTTGACAGATGACTGATTTTATACAATCAAGCTGAAAATATTCAGATTAGAGCTTAGACATGGCTGAAAATTGATACAATTCTGAACATGATCCTGAAATACAACAGAATATTGTGCAAAAAAAACAAAAAAAAAACAACAACAACAAAATGCCAATAATTTTATAAAACATAAAAATAAATTGTAGCGCTGTGTTAATGCACATATTAACTATTAACTAGTGCAAATTAATTTAGATATTTGTGGCATATCACCTTTGTATTAATCATTATGAAGCACACATTGTCTAATTTTACATGACCATATTCTACAGCTATCAGACCATGAAGAACTGAATTAGATAAGGTCAAGACCCCATGTTAGACTCATGAATACATTCTTTACTTTAGATAACACATAATAATATGTAATTCATGCTGGTACATATCTCTCAGATTAAAAAAAAACAAAATGCCATGAACTGTACATCCACCACTACTGTTCCTAAACTCAATACAAGAGTTTGCAGTTCCATTTGGATAAAGTTTAGTGAGGTATATTCATGTTATGTCATCCAATCTGAGTGAAGAAACTGTAAGAAGCTGTAATTAATTGTACTTTATGCAACATAGTAAATAGAATATGACAGCACTGACAGCCAAAGCTAAATGAACCACTATGCATAAATTATGGATTTCTCAGATTTTGAGCACTGGTTGGAAATATATGGTAGAATGTAAGTATATAAGCCAATAAAATATATAAATGTAGATTCTGGGCATAGCAAGTTTTATATACATTGTTGTGGAAATGCAATACAGTATATGTTTAGGTTTTGTTGGATAAAAATAAGATATTTTAATGTGTTGTTCACTTCTTTATGCACTTGAGCTGCAGTTATTTTTCATAAGGTTCACCCAAAAAAACAAAACCAGACCTTAAAATGTTTAATTACTGCCAATACCTGCAATAATAATAAAAAATATCATAACAAGAAGAGCATTCAGGTCGTAAACACAATATTATCATGTAATAAAAGGTTAAGTTTTTCTAGAACTCTTACAGGTTCTTTTCACCCTATTCTCCGTGGTTACTGGGGCGGCACCATCGTGTTTATTTTGTGCTAGAACTTCCGGTGGTGTAGCGAAGTCATTGGCGAGCAAATATATCAAGGGTCAAAAGAAGTGAGGTAAAATGACCAGTATTATTTGTGCAGTCCGTGGTTGCCACAATAA
>JAQQZY010000029.1:20324017-20335645 GCA_030068375.1 Ostorhinchus rueppellii
ATAAAAGAAAACCACTCTAATTTGTCATGTGTTGTCATATTTTGATCTATTTTTATGACAAGTATTTTTTGTTGGGTGTATTATATCAGGTGAAAATCACCCGGCGATAGTGATGGTGTTACTTTTTACGGTTCTCCCCAGAAATCTCTAGTATTCCCCCCACCACCCCACCCGAAGAAAGTCTCGCACTAAAACCTCGCGATAGACGCAACTCCGCGAGATTTCAAACGAAAAACAACATGGCGCTCGAATTTTGCGCGCGTACCTGGTAAACCGACGGATATCGGTAGATTCTAGCAAAATTATCAGAGGAAAAGAGAAAAAAATGCCCTGAATTTGAAAATGGGTATAGTGAGCTAGCAGTATACTGGTGCAGCACTGTTGTTCCATTGTCTGGGGAGAACCCTGCTTTTTATTCACCGTATTCTCTGTGGTTACTGGGGCGGCACCATCTTGTTTATTTTGTGCTAGAAGTTCCAGTGGTGCGGCGGAGTCATTGGCGAGCATATAGATCAAGGATCAAAAGAAGTGAGGTAAAATGACCAGTACTATTTGTGCAGTCCGTGGTTGCCACAATAATTGGAAGAAGAAATGTTTGTCTCTTCAACAACAGTGTTTTACTCACGGGAAGAGAAGGGGTGAATGTTGTGGGCCGGCCTTTAATCTTTATCCGCCTCCTCACGGTGAAGAAGACCAGCGTTTTTGGCTGATGACACTTAACTTAAAAAAACACATAAAAAGCCATATGTCTGTTTGTTTCACTTCATGGATGGGAAACCTACAATCCAGCACCCACATCCTGAGAAATGGTTTGGCTATGAAGCTCTGGTGCGACGTCTGCGCCGACAGCTTGTGAGGCGATCAGACGAATTCACATAAAGTTTACTTTGCCCTAACGCTAGTTTGCTGAAGTAGATGCTAGCTACATTTGCTGCTAGCGGCTAACATTCTGTTACTGACTGTTTGTTCTGTTACTGACTGCTTGTTAACACATGGTTTAAAAGATTTTAAAATGATGTAGTTTAGGAGTAAATGCTTTAAAATAGTGTTAACAACGGTTAAGCCGGAAGCTCTAACACAAAGCAGAAGAAAAAAAATAGTTAAAAGGGGCGGGGCAGAATAAGGTGAATACTGAGCAAATCAAGATCATAATTCACGTACAACAGCTTACACACTATCAATAAGCAGTAATTTAGAGATTATAGTGAGGAAATGGTTGGATAAGGACTTGCTAGTTGTAGAATATGATCATGGAGAATAAGGCAACAGTATGTGCTTTATGGTGAGCAATAAATACCAACTGTGCTAATACGTATGCTGATAAACAACTAGTTAAAGGTTAAAATGTGCACCTCAAGTGTTACCAAATAAATATAATATTCTCTGACACTTTAGTTTGTTGTATAACATGTAAAAACAAACAAAAAAACCCAAACAGTATTGAACAAAATCAATAATGCAGAAAGCTAATCAGTAGCCACTTTTACACAGAGATCCCAGAAAAAAGCTGAGATGGTGATCCCACCTTTTTTCCACCATTGACTGATGTACACATCCAAAGGAGTAACAGAGGTGAGACGGGCTGGACTTTTACACAGTGGACCTGCGTTCTGGAATCAAAGGGAGAGTGACGCAGTGCAGCATCAGTGTGGCATATAACCTGCGTGTCGGAAATACCTCGAGCAGAGCGGTGATGCTAACCTCTCCAGAGTCTTTCACTGTTTCACAAATGTCGGCATGGATAGAGTCCTCCCCCCGAAGTGACAGCAGCTCGTGGATCTCGGCATCTCCCACTTTGACATCTTTCTAGTCATGTTGATATGTTTATTTACTGTACACGGTCTGCACTCATTTTTACACCCCCCCGACCCACCCACCCCCGGCGCACATACAATATGACAGCAAAATGTCACACCTTGGTTACAGAACGAGAGGTTCCTTTTACATAGTGTTCCAGAATCATGATTCCACCTTATAAAAGATCATTCATTTATCAGATAGGGGTAGTTGTTTGTTTACCTGCTTGACAAGTTTTAACCACTTCCTGTAGCCTTTGTCAGAAGCGTCACGGTTACAGGAAGTGGCTGAAACTCGTCAAGCTGGTAAACAAACAACGACTCCTGTCTGTTAAATGTATGACCTATAATAACTGTAAGTAGAAGACAGTATGAAACTATACCAGATTATGATTGCACCTTTATCACGGCTGTTACTACCTCCAGAGGTGTTACAATGCTGTGACAGAGGTGATCCCACCATTTCAATTACACAGACGTCATTCCAGAATAAAGGTGCGATATTCCCGTAACAGTAGTACTGTGTAAAAGGGGCTAATGATACACAATTCCCAACTGACAAAATGTTCCAATTATGCCACATTTCACCATTTTAATGACACACTGTTTGTGTGTGGAAAACATGGAGCTGATGTCTATTAATATCCAGGACCATAATTGGGTGTTGGTTTGTTTACAAGTTTTCCTTTCCAGGAAGCAATAAATGAGTTAGAAGTCCACAAGCCAAGCTCTGAGAGTCTGTATTACGTCAGATAACGGTCACACACAGTCACAAGAGAAGAAAATAGAGAGTGAGAGTTACCATAATGATGATGATCACTTGGCCAAAAAACCAGACATCATTATTAACCCTTCGCTGCTGTGTCAACCTCCTACGCAGCTGTTTAAATACAGCCAACAGTAGTTTAGGTTGATCCCACTGATGTTGATGAATGAATCATTTACCACAGTTTATTTACCATATATTATATTGTACACACACGTGGATTTATGAGTGTGACTGAAGCGCACAATCATTTAATTGTTGGATGAGCACACTTTCAAACAAAAACCCATAACAACAAAAGTTCTTTAAATGGATGATTAAAAAGTAAATATGCAAATGTCCCTGTGCTCTGAGATCTGTACACACTGTCTATTTTTCATCTGTTTATTTCTCAGCTCGATCAAATGGATTATAACGTGATCAACATCACAAATCATTAAGGAAAAGAAAAGTCACCATGTAAATTAAACTTACAGCTGGCAAGATGTGTAGGCTGTACATTTTAAATGACAAATAACTGTCCATTATTTTCTGACTTGGGTTGTTTTGGGGAAACTCACTCGAGTTGTTCATTTCTGCAGATGGAAATGCTGCAGGGACATGAGTTAGAGAAAGACCTCTGACTGACAGCGTGATCAGAAAAAGCAGCAGAAACCCTTTTAGCTTGGCTAATCTTTCATTTGTTCTGCTACTCATTTGCTTATCATGCTGTTTCCCTGCTCTGTTTGTAGCATTTTGCATGTGATTGATTTTCCTGACACAGCAGAGGTGCTCATTTGAGGAAAAGTCAAGGAAATGAGTTTAATAAGATTAACAAATCATTAACTTATTATCCTTAATACTCCTCAAGGCAGAGCAGAACGTGGAAAGTCAACCTGCTGTCCAGCTTCCTTTACTAAATTGAGGACGTTTAGGGTCATGTAGAAGCTCTGTAATCAATACTGCTGCACCCCGTTATTTCCACTGAGATATATTTTCATTTTTATTACCCAGGGTCCAGGATGCTCTGCTGCAGATTAATAGTCTTCTTTACGTCTTTTCAAGTCCAGATTCCCTCCCACACAGACTGTGTTTGATTGGAGGTCCAGTGACTCTGTACAGCAGACATACAGAAGCAGGTTTGGAGACAGAAAGTCACAGTGGGCACAGCTCACTGATGGAGGGAGTGGGTCTGGGGGCAAGGCAGCACAGGCTCGGAGGGGCGGGCAGCTATCAGGTGGGGGTGGTACCCGGCCGGCCTCGATCCTCCCAGTGCCTGAGTGGAGGGCTCCATGCCCATGTTGAGGTGCAGCGACAGGTGGGCTTGGCAGTAATCCAGAACCGACTGCTCATACCTGTACAATGTCAGAGCACTCAGCTGCCGTGGTATCTGAAGAGAAACCAGAAGAAGAGGAGAGAAAGAGAGAAGTGTGCATAAGCCTTCTAAATCAGCTGAAAGAGCTTCCGTTTCAACATTTTATCCACTCTGAGAATATTTGGAATTGGCTTAATTTGCTTCATGCAGTCATGGTGCAGCGCTGTCATTAATGCAGCCTTGGCCGGTGATACAGTGCGCGCCCCAAGACCTGAAATCTGTGGTGCTCAAACACCCACTTTCAGCTGGAGTGATTTATATGCAAGATGAAAGCCTTAAGCAAGAGTGCACACATATTTTCTGCCCTCTTTTAAATGGAGTCAAGGCTCCATTTAGAAGAGAGTGCTTATTACATTACAAGCACTTTGCTGATTCAAAGACCCCTCTTAATTTTACGTGCTGGTGCGGTCTGAATTATGCCAATTAAATAGTATAAAGCTACATCATGGCCTATGTTATGCTGATATTAATATCCTTATGTCTGTTTGTTAGGACAAAATATGTATACACTCATGCTTTTGTAAACAAGCAAAGCAACATAATTCAGTACAAACGTAGGTAGCACATGCAGCAGCTGCCATAATCACTTCACACACATAGACACATACACTTATACATTTTTAGTCACTTTCACAGTCCTGTTATTAGAAATTATTAACATAAATTATAACCTGCATTTTCAACTTTCTGAAGCACAGCTATCGCAGTTTCTTCCCATTCTACTTTGCATGCTCCCACAGTCTAGTCAAACTGCCGACACGCTGCAATTTCAGTTGTGGGCAGGATATCTTTTGGTAAATCTGTTGTCTTGGATTATTTTATCGGGTCATGAAAGGATGTTCTTAAAGCTGATTTGACACAGAAATATCTTTTTGTGGTTTTCTGTCTGTCTGCTTAGGTCAAGCTGCAGAATGCCGTCACCATTCAGACCTGTAACCACATCTCTCAAAAGGTTATGTTTTTCTTTGCAGATATGTGTTCATGGCTTTAATAGGAAGATTAGTGGAAAACACTCTATTGTCTAATTCAGCGACTGAACTTTACACACCACTTCAGAGGGCTTAATAAAATATTCATGAACAACAATGCTCTAAATGCAGAATGAGCTGAATGTGGAGGTGGTTCTGTGTCCGGATTTGGGAGTTTTCCGTGCAACTGTCAGGGGAAAAGGCTACATTGTGGACTTGTTTCATCCAATTACTGCAATAAAAAAAAAAGTCAAACATGTAAATGGATGTATGGTTGAACCAAGAGGCCTCTGGGTGTTCAGACCTGTGATTACCACAGCACTAACAACCTTTGTCTCTACTATTCTCCTCCATTTTACTTCCTCAGCTTGTCCCAGATGAAATCCAAAGGTGTCATAAAATAAACTTGTACTTACTGAAACAATAAAACGTTTTTTTCCCATCAGTGTTAAGCTCAGGGGACCTATAAAGGACTGTAAATACATAAATAAATACACTTTCAAGAAAGGCGTAGTGCTATTATTACATATACGTCTTCTCACTATAAACATCTGGAATAGTTCAAGGAACCATAAATGACTTAAAATAGAAAACTTCTCCTGACCCCTTAAACAGTTATAAGGAATCATATGGTCTTTGTTGTATTAAAATAGAGGTTGTGAGAGATTTGTGTCATTCAAAACTATACAAAAGGAAGTGGAAATGCAGAGCTTTGAGAGTGACTGCCTGCTTGTCATGTCACATATTTCATCTTCTCACACGTATTCTACTAACAGTTACTGAACGGAATCATAAAGAACCTGAAACAAGCTGCTCCTCATTTTCTATCATCATTTTTCAGCCTCTAGAAAATGGTGGGAACATTAGTTTGATATGTGATAATTTACAGATTACCCTGTTAAAAAGTATTTCATGTAATTCATTAGGTTTACATGAAATACAGATATTTTGACAAACAGATATTTTCTTCTTAATTCTGTCCACATGATCTTTGTTTTACGAAATATCTCTGACCACATGACGTAATGATTACAAACTGTCATGTCTCTGACCAGATCTTAGTGTTATGTGTCTTGTCCTGTCACTTCCTGTTTTATTTTATCAGTCTCCCTCCTGTGTTGTGTCTGTTGTCTATACTTCCTGTTCCCTGTTTCTTCCCGACTGTGATCACCTATCCCCGCCCTAATGTGCTGCACCTGTGTCTCATTATCTCCCCCTCCTAGTGTGTATATAAAACCTATGTTTGGAGTGTCTAGTCGCCAGCTTGTCTTTGCCTTCGTGTGAAACCTACCAGCATTATTTCCTGCCTGACCTGAACCCTGGATTGTCGGTACCTCTACCTGGTTGGACTGATTTCCTGGATCTGGACCCTCGCTCGTTACGGTACTTTGCTCTTGCCTGACCCTCACTTGTACCGTTGCTGGATTGTGTTTGCCTCAGTGACTGACCCTGCCTGTTTCTTGATTTCTTGTTTGTCCCTCATTGGTGCTTTCGTTTGGATTTCCTGTCTTCCTGGTTTTCGACCCCCGGTCTGTCCCTCAAGATTGATACTGGATCATCCCCTTGGACTAAAGAATCTACAGTTTTGATCTGGCAACATATCATTATCTGTATTCTATACTAAACTGTAAACTGCTTAAACCTTAAACATAGTCCTCGACTTTGCATTTGGGTTCACTTCTGTGTTCGGACGTGACACAAACCAGTGTACATGCTCGAATAAACCATTGTTTCTGTTGGAGTTAAAACTATGGACACTGTGGATGATACTGGACATAGCAGATGCAAAGTTCTAAATCCTTGAAGACCTTGAACTATTTTTATAGTGACTTCCAGTTAGATTTTTCTCTAAATTTGACCATTAATACATTTCATTAATGATTTATTACTATTTACTGTAACATCATCCTCTGCATTTTCATCACGTAGATGTTCAGAAAAGCTCAGAATAAGTTCAAAGATTATTAAAAACTGACTTTCAGTAAATCATATAATTAGCTAAACATAAAAACAGCCATCTGCCACTACTGTCATTTGTCAGACTACATGTGTTTTAGTGGTGAATCAGTCCTGCAGAAGATGATGGTATTTCCATGTTCATTATGCAGCCTCTGAACGTCCAAATGGGTCGTATCTGATGAGGAAAAACTGAGAAACTCCATTTTACCTGAATTATTTACATGTATCGATGGGATGGTGGTTCAAAAGTTTATTAAATATTTTACATCAGTAGACACTTTTAATTGCTGGCGGCTGTTTAGGTTCTGGGGTTTGGTCTATCATGAAGGTGAACTAGTACTGTAAGTATTTTTTTGGGGGGGTTGTCTCAGTGTATTCTTTGTATTATACAGATTTGGCCATAACACTCAAAGACATCCCTTCTGATCTCAATCTACTGCAGGTCATTTACTGATTTATACACCTGGATTTGATCTTTAAGGTGCACGTTCCTTACACAAAGCTTTAATAGAAATATGCAAAATGGGATGTGATGCTATTGTTCATCTCATCTTATCCCATCATTTTCCCTGTCCATTCAGATGCATACAAACATACTAATGGACAGCATTAAAAAATAAATAAATAAATAAATAAAAATCTGTCTTTGTGATCTAAAACACCGTTAACATGTCAACAAATGGCCCAAATGTACAGAAAAAATATCTGCGCTGGAGTGGATGAGGCATAAAACGAGGCAGTAAAGCCGAAATGTCCTGAAAAGGTAAACTCAATTCTGTGTGTGTAAAGCTCACAATAATAAACACTGTTTACTGTCAACCTTCATTAAAAATTCTCCAATATAACGTGATTGAGATGGGAATGATTGGATTTTTAAAGCAGAACCACTTTAACAAGTCACAAGTATGTAGCTCCCAAACAACAGACTGCATCCAGGCGTAGCAGACTCAGGTTGCTCGTCTAATGTGCATTGATTTGATTGGCATATGAGGGAACGCAATGCAAATTTACACAAAACGAACGGATCAAAAACAGTGCTCAAACTGTGATTGCATACGGCCAAATGACTGGAGCTTATCGAGACATAGGGACAGTTTCATTTAAGCCGTCCCACCCCTGATGATGTTGCACTCAAATTTGTGCCAGCGGCTTTGCTGACCTGTTTTGGAAAATTGCCAAAAGGAAGCATTTGTGCTTAAAAGATGCAAAGCAGGAGAATGAATGTTATATTAAGGCAGCAACTAATGATTATTTTCATTGTAAATTAATCTGTTGATTATTTTCTCAATTAAAGCTGCAGGAGAGGTGCAGCCGTAGCCTCGCAGACTGGAGAATCGACTTGGGATACAAGGGTTGCTGTTCGATTCCCCCAGAGTTGTTGGCTTATGTGCCCTTGAGCAAGACACCCAACCCCACCGTTTGCTCCCCAGCTGCTCGATATGATAAAACCCACTGCTCCTAGTCTGCAGTGTGAGAGGTTAAAGGTCGATTTCAGTTTGTGGAGCATGTCTATGTGTTTGAACCAGATACTGACACAATAAAGACTCTTACTTCTTCAATAAAAATTCTTCGGAGCTGAAAACAAACGGAAAAAGAATCCCAGAATTTGACGATCCACATCTTTCCTCTGCAGATTATCTCCTCAGTCCAAATCAATAGACTGAAGGAAAATACAGACCTTAGAGCAGAGCGGTAGAATGGTGTCCAGGATGTGTTTGATTGAATCTGATCAGTGGTCGGTAATTACAGCTGTCTGTCATTTATTCACCGTCCCTACCTGTCTGGAAACGTGTGATTAGACCGAAACCTGCAGATACATAAGTACTGTTTGTTCAGACTACTTGAATTACAATACAGTGAAAGGCCCGATGATTCCAAAGAAAACAACTATCAAGTATTGCAGCTGTAACCAATGAAGTGTTTGGTCTTAAAAGTGATTCCCCAAAACCCACAACCCAAATATATCCAGTTTATTGACATAGAAGAGAAAACAATATAAACATATATAAAGTTATGACACTGAATACAGAGAATTTGTTTTGATTAATTTAATAGTCAGCAATTAACACTGGTCAATATTGATTTTAGCACAGGAAGAAAAATTCAGGACAATCAAAATTTCTCCAGCATTCCTGGATTTTGAGGTATGCACAAGTCAATATATATCCATGAGCAGCGAATCATACCAGGGTTTTACTTGTACAAACTCAGATATTTTCTACACTTGAATGATAAATATGGTGCAGTGCAAAGTGATGCAAAGCTGAAAGGTGTCATTCTGACTCATCGATGATCCTATATTCCCCTCAAAGCTGAATTAGTATTCATCATTATTTTTTTAATATTCACACAACTCAAAATCCTGATGTGGTATGTGAATTTTATTTATTTATTTATTGTCGTTTTAGTTTGTTTTTTTACTTAACATTTAATTAGCTTATTATTTTTATCATCTTAGCCAGATTCTAATTGAATTTTGTTTATTTTACTGTTTTTATATTTTAAATGTTTGTCTGAAATTTTATTTGTATTGTCATGTTATTGTTCTGCAGCACTTTTTATTTATTTATTTTTCTCTGGTGTTTCCTCACTTCAAAGTGCTGAAAGTCAGATAGCGTTTCCTCACTTTTACTAATTCCTCACTGTTTTTAAATCTGTTTTAAGTGTGACTGTGTGTGTGTGTGTGTGTGTGTGTGTGTGTGTGTGTGTGTGTGTGTGTGTCTGCGTGTGTGCACTGTAGGGAACATGTGGGAGAACAGGTATTTCTGTTATGTATATTATTTGCTGTATTGTTTTATGTAAAGCACTTTGAGCTGCTTTTTTTGTACGAAAAGTGCTCTATAAATAAAGTTTGATTGATTGATGATTCATTGATAGAGAAATTCTGATTCTGATGATTTATTTATTTTTTAGCCATATAACTCCTTTAACAACGAATATTTTGATTAATAGTCTCACTAACTGAAACAGATGAGAATAGGGTTGAACATTTGGTTTAAAAAAAAATACAGTTGTCATCATGAATTTGTTTGTTCAACACCAAAATATGTATAATTAACTAAAACAATAAAACACTGAGGCAGTAGCTACGTTTACATGTAGAGTTTTTTGTCTTTCCGATTGGAATCTTTCCGAATGAACATTTTTAGGCCGCTGTTTACATGGAACATAACATTCCGATCTGGTGTGTACATGCGCCACTATATTTAATCAGAATGGTCCGATATGACACGTGCACAATGGAATTATTAGACCCTACTACGCCATCACGGATGTTTAGCGACAGTATAATTATTACAGTTCTTGCAGCAGTTACAACACTTTTATTAAAGCAGCAACAGGAAGAGGAGAAGGCGTAGAAAATGTCTGATTAATAATTTGAGTGTTTTACGATGTTTATTCTGTCCTGTCCAGGCTGCCTACGAGCAAAGGTTGGTGGCAGCGGGTTGTTCTCCAGGAGTTTTCCGACGTTGACTGGAAGCAGAACTTTAGAATGAGGCGCGCTTCCTTCACCAACCTATCGTTGTGCATTCACGTCACGTCTGAAAGAACGCACCCTAACAACCTTCCGTTTGACTGTGGACATGATACCTCACTCAGTTTGGGTAAAAGGAATAGTCCACCCCTGTCATTCCCATTAAATATTCTTTCAGATTTTCTTTCT
Organism: Ostorhinchus rueppellii; assembly: GCA_030068375.1. Lineage (NCBI taxonomy): Eukaryota > Metazoa > Chordata > Actinopteri > Kurtiformes > Apogonidae > Ostorhinchus > Ostorhinchus rueppellii. The sequence goes on from JAQQZY010000029.1 coordinate 20,334,525, forward strand.
GAATGAGCCCCCAAACTGATCACAATCGGAATGTAAACCTGGCTACTGACAACTTTAACTGATGATAGAAACATAATAAACTCAATCATTTCATTGCCTTGCCTTATTGCGAATACATTTATTTTACGTGTTACCAGTGACGTCCTGACACTGATGAAAAAATAAATTACTGCTTTGGTCTATGTTTGCAATTCGGTGTTCAGAAAGACACACTTTCTAGTCTCAAATATATATTAAAACCCACATCCATACCATAACACTTACATTTACACAGCAGAGTTTCTACATTATGCCAATGTGGGACTCATTTTTCTGCTCACACAGGGGGTACAGTGTGATGCAATATGTGTGGTAAAGCCTCCGCTTGGACTTCATGCTGTAACATTATGACATCTAAGCAAGCTGTACTGCAATTTTTGGAATCATTTTCAGAATTGTACATACACAAGTTTGCGATTTGTCACAGATTTGTATTCTATTGATTAAAGATCAAACGCAAACAGAAGCACATGCTGTGCAATCTCCCCCAAGCCAGGTTCGTGGTAAAGTCTGTAAAAAAACAACCACACTGAATCATGACCTTTTTCTGTTTTTATTGCCTCCTCCTCAAACACTTTAGTCGGTTGCCGCCTTTCCCAGCACTTTACTTGAACTGTCACCTTTGTAGCTTACATAAAGTGCACTCTGAGCCTGCAGTTCGCTAAGATGCACTCACATTTTCTTTCAACTGGAGCAGCTTACCATGAAATAAACTATAACTTCCATTTCATGGGGTCTTCAATTTGTCGGAAGCCCCCTGCAGTATTTTTCCGCAACTCTTAAATGATGTTAAGTAGAACTGAAATAGGAACGCTGGAGTCTGTATGACTTCCTCCAGATCAGCCTTCTGAGGCTACATTTTATACAATAACCTCAGAAATACTTGAATTTATTACAGCGGGTGTCTTAAAAAGTTAGACACAGCAACATCTCTGGGTCTGCAACTCATCAGCAATAGATTTTTTAATATCCTCAATATTGGCCTTTTTTCCTCTCCTGTACCTGATTTTTATTATTATTATTATTATTATTATTATTATTATTATTATTATTATTATTATTATTATTATCATCATCATCAT
>JAQQZY010000029.1:20352107-20362528 GCA_030068375.1 Ostorhinchus rueppellii
TCTATTTTAGCATTAAAGATATGGTTTTGATAAAAAGATCTTGCATATACTGGTGGATTAACCATTATAGAAACATATAAAAGATATTTTAGTAAACAGAAATACTGTTAAATTGTGGCAGCAGTGGAAAACACCTTATACTGGGTGGAGCTGGAAGAATACATTTATTAAACACATGTTAAAGAATTTAACTTTTAGGAAGAATGGCATACACAGTTCATTACTCTTTCCAACTGCAAGGAGCTCAGTATCACTAGTAATAGACAAAGTAATATATCATTTGTCACCTGTTGCATTGTTGCAGCTACACATATTGCAAATATAAACCTTATAAAATGAGCACATGCTATTGTTTTACCATTTAGGTACATTTTGAATATGTTGCAAACCTAACTGATATCACAGCCTCTCACATTCACTTCATGTAGCATTCATTAAGTGTTTCCAGACAACTGCTAAATCGAATATGAACTGTCCTTGTAACTCTGGTCTGGTCTCTGTCAACTCCTGAGGAAATCACACACCTCTTTAGATATAAAATGTAAATTTCTGTGCCAGTAAAACAGTAAAGGTCAGTACAAAACAGTAGTATTGGTACATGAATCTCAGTTCAGTTGAAATCTGGGATAATCTCTCCATAGGCTATTGAGAGTAGTTTGTGAGGCCACCTATCCAAGAGAAAGACGCTGATGATCAAATCCAATATTCATTATATGATTAGATGTATCTCAAGTTTTAAAAATGGGATATCTGGAAAAATGTAACATTTATTTATTCACAGCTTAGCCTACTATTGCTAATCTCTCTAACTTAATGTGAAAACTCCTTGATTTGATGGTCAAGATTTGTATTTTTTAGTGCAAATATATCAGTGTCAAGTAAACATATCTCGCTTTAAACTTTATATAAAAAAGTAAAAAAAATTAAACTAGAAAAGCACTCAGAGAGCGCAGACCTCTGTGTGTTTGTTTTCATTGTTCGTCCTTTTTTTTTAAGGTAATGTTTGTACTTTCCTCCACTAGATGGTGCTGAATGACCTCATATGCAACTCAGTGCCGCCATGCCCTATCTCACAATGATAAAGAATCCTTTAAAAAAATTCCTGTATCCAGACAGTGATCCGGATCGCCTCCAAAATGTAATCATCTCCTCCTTGACCCAGAGTGGACATATGCTGAAAAATTTCATCAAAATATGTCCATAATTTTTGGAGTTATTTTGATAACAAACAAATTAACAAATAAACAAACCCACAAACCCTGGCAAATACATAACCACCTTGGCGGATTTAATAAGAACTCTAAATGATCCAACTAAAAGTCTTATATTTTTTGGGATACTCAAAAAGTTGATTCTCTGAAGCATGAAGGAATTTAAGTAATACCTTTAATCCAGTCTCAGCCATCTGAGAGCTCAAATTAGAAATATCATCAACACAAGTTCTGCTGATGATGTGCAACTCATAAATTCTGTTTTTGCAGCAACAACTAACACAGCTCTATCAGATGGATTCGCATTAGCATAGTGGTGCTACCTTCATAGATACATATGAAAGAGTCTTTTCATATATATGAAATGACTCTTCAGAGTGGGAAAAGCACCTACATGTTTTGCATCTCAGGGGAAAAGACAGATAAAGTTTATACTGTGTAAACCATCTCATGTAAATGTCACTGTGTAGGACCCAGGATGCTGTCGTGCCACTGCTCCATCCTCTGTAGTACAGGCTTCTCTCTCCTGTCCAGTTTCCATGGTGATAACTCTAAAGAATAGGCTGTATGTCTAACTCTTAACGCTGTGGAAGACTGCATGTGTGTGTTTTTGTGTGAGTGTGTCTGTGTATGCCACATAATGTTTTATGTCATGAAGTGAAAACCCCCTTTAGTTTCCGCTCTAATATTAAATCTTTAAGGATACAGAAACACACACATAGCCTACACATATATGAACATCATTTTCTTCCTGTACGTTCGATTTCTCGCTTCACTCTGGGTTGATAGAACAACAGATCTACTAGGAAACAATTGGTCGCCTGATATTTCTGACAACCATCAGGAGGGAATATATCAGAAAACATTTTGTTTGTTCTGTTTGTTTGTTCCTTTCAAAAGTGTTCCAGAGGACGGCCATCTGTTTAAAAGCTCGAGTCTGAAACTGTGTTTGAACTTGAACAGTCTTGTCCAATATTGATGTGGCTGGAAATGTAAGGCGACAAGAGATGAACTGCAGCCAGCTGTTGGCCTCCCGTGATATTTCCACAGAGCAACGATCAGTGGTGGGAGAATTGGGCTGATATTAAGGACCAAGGCCTTGAGATGATCTGATCCATCTGTGGTGATGAGATGTGAAGATGAGGATAATGTACAGCTTGTGTGAAATGGTGTGAGGCCAGTGCAGTGACACAAAAACTGCCACAAAGAACTAGATATTATCTTGTCATTATTCTGTCTATCAAACAACAGGGCCAGTGTTAATGGAAGTGCATTGTCCCGCTTTTAGTACTCTGAAACAATCCTATTGATGCAACTGGTCTGAAAGTATTAGTTGTGCTGTTTTGAGTGGCTTTTAGCACCAACAACAGACACCCCCTGCATTTTTGTTTCCAGACCTACTTGCATATCTTTGCAACAATGCAGATCATCCAGTGAGTTATTCTACTAGTGTTAATGTAACCTGACCATTTTGTGCCACTGCTTTCCATCATATTTTCCTCTGTGAAGTAGCTGCTTGTCATAAAGGTTAGACAGAAATTGTTCAGTTATTGTTCAACAAAAGCAGTTCACAATAGACACCCACAGAGTATTCTACCTAACAATCTTGCAAGTTACTGTCTTAAAAAAAAGTCTTCCTTGCAAAGCGGGGACGTGATAATTACTCAGAAAAGAGCCTTTGTACTAAAAGGACTGTAACTTTCGAAGGTAACCACATCATTTTATTAACTGAGACTCTGGATGATTAATACCACACATTTCTTTTTGCAGAGTAAGAGGAGAGTGGGTTTCTTCTCCATCTCTCACACTGAATTCAATTTGAGAAGGGTCTGAACAGCAGGAGTAATTATAGTAACTGACACTTACAATGCACAAAGAGGCCGATCTTCTGTTTTTGGGGAAAAAGATATATCTGACCCTGGTTGCATGGGGAGTTGCAGGCAACAGCAGTATGCCTTTTATGGCTTTTGTAAGGAAAAGTACTAGCACAGGTCTACCTGCACTGTGGCGATTTTGCATGGCATGTCCAATAGATCACTTGTCAGTCAAACAGTGACATCTTTCTCCTTGGATTTACCGTTAAAGCTGATGAAATGTGAACTGGTGAACTGCTCTGGGTGTGAGTTATTCTCCGTGTTTGTTCCCTGCTTGTGGTAACTACATAGAATTTATAAGAGACTGACTGCCAGGAACATAAAATGCAGGATTCTCTGTATGCCAGAAGATATCTTGTGGGGAAGACCTTACAAACACTAGGTGTTTAGAACAGGAATGTAACAGCCTTCGAGAAGTGACTATACTTTGAATCACTGTTATGCTACACTGTGTCAGCCGATGATAGAGAGTAGCAAAACACACAGTATTTACAGGGAGGTGTGACAGATTTTTACTTGAAAGAATAATTGTGCTGCCAACCATTTGTGAGTCAAATTAAAATATGCTTTGCAGCCGTTTTATAAAATGAGCTTTTCTGCCAAGATGTTGCCAACAGGTAGACAGGTAGTGTTCTATTCAGAGGACTGATGCTGGGAAAAAGAACATTGTGTTTACAGCTGAAAAGCCTCTCCTATGGCCGTCTGCATTTCTCCTCTCTCTGTCTCCCTATGTTTCTTCTAGGGTCTAACTAGCACCTCTGCAGCCACATCAGTTTGATGGTCCACTTTATTAAGATGAATGAATCTCGTCCGTGTGACGCCTTCCTTCATTTTGCTGCAGAGCATTCCCCCTTGTGCACAACGTCAGGCTCAGCTGTCACCTTGGCTAGCCTGACAAGATCTCCCTGGAGGTCACCTTGGGAATGTAAGTTCACAGTCTCAGTGCAAACGTTTTGTTACCCTGACAAAACTGCTGCAGCATGACTCAGTTACACTGTCTGTCTCCTGAACAGGCTGCAATGTACTCAGTAGGATGTACAGTAATAAATCACATATGAAAAACAAGTGAAGAGAATGAAGGGAACAGGGGAGTGGAGGTCAGTAACCTCAATGTTTTCTGAGCCACATACATTTTAATTCAGTGTTATGATGAAAGAGAGCGAGCTGCACAAGGTGTCAGTTGGGGACTTGTCTGCGTTCTGCAGGAAATGTATGCTTTTTGGGCAAAAGCAAATTTGTTCTTTGAGCCCTGCAGGATTGGAGACAGTAAATGTAATTGATTACAGATAGACTGTTTTGCTGACATTGTGGAATACACAACAAGCAGACTGAAGGTTGACTATTAATCTACTAATTACGTTATCGCAGGAACTTCCACTGTGGCTCGTGGTGGTTTGAAATCCTGAAACTCATTTTTACCAATGCCTCTGTGGTGTGAGAGGAGGCAGGGCAGACTGGTTATCTGGTTTGTTAGCCAAACCACACATCGGGTTTAGGTTTTCGATTAGATTTAGAAGTTTAGTCGAACAGATTGAGTGTTGGACATTATTGTGAACCTGTTTGACAAAGGCTGTTTAAGTATGGCAGGGTGATAATGAAAAATAACATAATTAAGTTTTTATTGATATAGAAATTGAACACATGTTTGGTAACAGCTGATTTTTCCATCAGTATGCCAGTGTGGTATCATGTCTAAAGTAGGTGGTCAAGGTTCTAACTCCATTGTTTGGAAACTGTTTCTCATGTTCTGACAATAACTTGTTATGTTCAAGGCCAAACTAAAGTACTAGCAGCTAAATTACAAGAAATGTTTGTCTTCACTTCAGAGAATGAAGAGCATAGAAGGAAAGGTCATTTCAAGCATCAGTGTGTACGGACAACTGTGAAGCAGATGTGTATATCAGTGGTGGGTGTTAAACTCTGGAATTCTCTTTATAATGAGCAGAAGGACTGTAAAAACATATTCCAACTGAAAAAAGTGTATAAAGAAAGAACAATGAGATCATATGAACAGTTGTAAGTTTTGATATTTTGTTTCATATTTGTATTGCATCTAGTGACATATTTATTGACTTATTTTGCTCTGGTCTAATGGTTTTGCATCATTTCATCAGGTATATGTTTACCTATGTTTTGTAGTTCCCAGACATGCAGTTTTGCACTTTTTGTATTCATTTTGTTTTATCTTTGGATGTATTTAGTTTGGTTTGTGTGACTTTATACAGTATGACTTTATAGCTAGTTGTATATAGCTAACCATTAAGGCTATTATTATTTAGAAGGGGGGAGGAAATATAAGATTTTCTTCATCCTGCTCCTTTTCGAGCTTGGGTGTCTACGTGTTTGTTCACTTGATGATTATTGAATGTTTTGCTGATGAAATGCACAACCATGAGCGAAATAAACAAAGTATTTATGTACGTATGTATAAAACAAAACACAACCAATCAATTGGTTTGTTTTACTTTCACTTGGAATCACAAATCACCCTTTAAATGTACGTACTGATAGTAATCTATTGTGATGATAATTTCGGCCGTAACTCCCATCACTGTGTCTCATGAGCGCCACCTTCTGTCCAACCTTTACATTCCTTGCTCTATGAGAGGTGCAGCTCACGTAGCAGTAGATTTGTCTAGTTTCATTCAAACATTCTGCTTTCTGGTGTGTAATGAGCAGCCTCCCAGGACTGCTAGTGTGGCTGCAGACTTTTATCCTTAGTAATGTGATGAAAACTGGCATAAAAGAGCACTTTCATTAGCCAGTGTCTAAATTCTGTGTGCATACTCTATTAATTACAGGATTACAATGCCTGTTCCAGTCTGTCTTAGAAAAGATCACGGACTGCTGAAAAGAACATAAGAAGACAGAGGCCTTAATCTAAATGAACACTGCTGAACAATACACACAGCTGTTTATTGTGTCTATAAATAACAGGAAGGTGTTCTTTAAACAGCAATTAAAACATCACACTATCATCACTCAAGCTACAAAGTGGCCAAGAGACCTACTAATTCTGAAGTGAGGTCAAGAGGTAGAGCATATATCCTGTTGTAACAAAAGTTGTCTGTTTTTCCTTTGCCAAACTTGGGGCTTTTCTGCTGTTGCTCTCTTTACCCGCTGTCAGACACAGCTGGCATTAGTATTCTGATACAGCCTCCTTCAAGCAGTGTTCGGTGCCAGGCTCTTAATTTGTCATTTATTGCTCCATGGCAACTGAAGTAATTGAACCTCTTGCCCATGGACGAGATTTGCCGGCCTTGTAGCCTTTTTCTCTCATTGTATGAGAGATGAAAGTTTAGGACCTTGGTGCAAATAAGAGAACAGATCTCATTTTACAGAGCACTGACATGGTTTGTATGTAGACAAACCACAAAGACCTCTGAGATGTTTATTGAATGCTTCAGAATCCCAGTAAATGATAACTGGATTTTGGCTAAAATGAGGAGATTGGAGCGAATAAATAGCTATAAAAATGAAACTGCAATGACAGATGACTGAAGAGGCAAAAAAAAAAAAAAAAATTGCAACTATTTATCATAAAGTACTTTGGTGAAAGACCTGATTTTGCAGAACATCGAAATGCAAAATAATTGTGTATCTACAGACTGGATAATTAGGGTTTTATCTCAAATAACAACCAGCAGGAAACGAAGGGGATTATATCATATTAAGATGTGATGAATAACAGATCAATCCTGCTGCTTTCCTATTTGTAGGAGATAATCTATTGGATTTTGTGCATTTGCTAGTCATTGACCAACATACAGCTCTTAAAAGTGACTGGAATGACCATGAAATATATGAATAACCAACTGTCTGCACGCAACCTTAATTATGCTGTAATCCTTCTACCATGGCTGGCTATAAAATTAATATGTTGTGCTTTACAGTCTGACCCGATACATGTTTACATTTGGTCGTGTCATGCATTTTGAGCATCTGAATTACATTTTTATAGGGATTGTAAATAGAGGAACACTTACAATAAAAAGGCACATGTAAATACTGTACACTTACAAAGATTAAGTCCAGACTCAAATGAAATAAATAAACAACTAAATTACTTCAGGAGGTAGTCTAATAATCAGTGGGTGCAGAAAGTATTCAGACCCCCTTCAATTTTTCACTCTTTGTTACATTGCAGCCATTTGCTAAAATCATTTAGTTGTTTTTTTTTGTCATTATTGTGCACACAGCACCCCATGTGATAGAAAAAAACAGAATTGTCAACATTTTTCCAGATTAATTAAAAAAGAAAAACTGAAATATCCCATAAGTAAGTATTCAGACCCTTTTCTATTATATTGAACTCAGGTGCTGTCCATTTCTTCTGCTCATCCTTCAGATGGTCCTCCACCATCACTGGAGTCCAGCTGTGTTTAATTAAATTGATTGGACTTGATTAGGAAAGGCACACACCTGTCTATATAAGACCTTACAGCTCACAGCGCACATCAGAGCAAATGAGAATCTTGAGGTTGTAAGAACTGCCCCAAGAGCTCAGAGACAGAACTGTGGTGAGGCACAGATCTGGACAAGGTTACAGAAGAATTCCTGCTACATTTAAGGTTCCTAAGAACACAGTGGCCTCCAGAATCCTTAAATGGAAGATGTTTGGGATGACCAGAACTCGTCCGGCCAAACTGAGCAATCAGGGAAGAAGAGCCTTGGTTTAGAGAAGTAAAGAAGAACCCAAAGACCACTGTGGCTGAGCTCCAGAGATGCAGCGGGAAGATCAGAGAAAATAGTAGAAAGTCAACCATCACTGCAGACCCCCTCCATCAATTGAAGCTTTATGGCAGAGTGGCCCAACGGAAGCCTCTCCTCAGTGCAAGACACATGAAAGCCCACACAGAGTTGGACCAAAAACACATGAAGGACTCCCAGACTATGAGAAATAAGATTTTCTGGTCTGATGAGACTGAGATTGAACTTTTTGGCCTTAATTCTAAGCAGTATGTGTGGAGAAAACCAGGCACTGCTCATCACCTGCCTAATCCAATCCCAACAGTGAAGCATGGTGGCAGCGTCATGCTGTGGGGGTGTTTTTCAGCTGTGGGGACAGGACCACTGGTTGCATCTGCAGGGAAGATGAATGTGACAAACCACAGAGATATCCTGGATGAAAATATTTTCCAGAGTGCTATGGACCTCAGACTGGGCTGAGGGTGTCATGACCAAACTCAGGGGTACGAACCAAAATGCAGAGACAGGACTAGTATTAAAGTTTTTCACAAGGAAACTGTTTATTTGAGCTTACAAAAAACGGGTTGTTCAAAAACAGTAAATGAATGTTTCCTGGTCTGAGTGGGTAATCCAATGACGGCAGTGGGGGACAGACAAAAGGTCGTAAACCAGATGAACAGGAGAAAACAGAACATCCAGACTGAGGCACCAACAAGGGACCAGCAGGCTCATTTCAGGTGAAGGTCCAATCCAAAAAGGCAGTCGGGGGCAAAAGTACCAGCAGGGGAAAAGACGAGGCTCAAAAGGTCCAGAAGTCAGAACAGGTCACAGAAAGGAACAAATGCTGCTAAGTTTCACGCAAGGGAAAATACAAACTGGCACAAGACAAGGAAAACATACGGTGTATATATACACTGGGAGGGGAAGATGATGAGACACAGGTGCAACACATTAGGGCGGGGTCAAGTTATCACAAAGGCAGGAACAGGAAGTAAAGACACCAGACACAATACAGGAGGAAGACAAAATAAAACAGAAGATGACAAGACACAAAATACTAATATCTGGGAGCAGACATGACAGAAGGTTCCCCTTTACAACATTACAGATGTGCAATATAACCTCAGGTTGGGAAAATTAAATTACATGCTTAGAGTCTGTGGTAAGAATGTTGTACACATGTCATTGTCAACTTTTTATACTTTTTATATTTTATATCTTGATTGTTTTATTGTTCTTATGCATGTATGAAGATAGGGATGCGTATGTACGTGTATATCTATGTATGTGGGTATGCATATGTCCATGTGTGTGTATATAGATGAATATGTGTGCGTGAGTATGTGTGTGTGGAGGTATGTCTGTATGTATTTATTTTTATATATAGTTTATTATTGCACCTTTGGACGACTGCATCCTTCAATGTCTTAGTACTTGTGCAAAGACAATAAAGACATTCTATTTTACCTTCCAACAAGACAATGACCCTAAGCACACAGCTAAAATACTGAAGGTGTGGCTTCAGAACAACCCAGCCAGAGCCCTGACTTAAACCCAACTAAGCATCTCGGAAGAGACCTGGAAGTGGATGTTCACTGGCGTTCACCAACCAACCTGACAGAACTGGAGAGGATCTGCAAGAGGATCCCCAAATCCAAGTGTGAAAAACTCGTTTGCTCAAAAGTGTGCTTCTATTCAATACTCTGCAAAAGGGTGTGAAAACTTGTGACCATCCATATGACATTTTTTTTTCTGTTGAAAAGGATTCCCAGAATTCAAAACCACATTTACCTTGTTCCTGTTGAATTTAGGCTGCTAGTGGTGTCCAAAGGACCCCAACAAAAACTTCACCGCCTTCTCCCACCTGCTTTCGTATGCAAATTTAAACTAGAAATAGCCATGTTGAAATGAGCCAAGCTGAACAGAGCTTAGATAACACGTAATAGGTGCCCAGCCCTTTTGGATACACCCCCTCTCATTTGCATGTCCCAACCCACTGTAATGTGAGCAGTATATAAGCATATGGAAGAAGTGTAAGCTAGCTCCAGCGACCGCTAACAGCAGTTTCTGATAAGAGGAAAACAACCAAGGAATGTCAGACCATGCATGTAATGTTCCAGGATGCATGGAGCACTGAAGACTTTGCACAGACTTCCCCAAGAAGTAATAACATTGTAATGCTGGTGTTATTACAGCTAACGTTGCACAGTTACTGTACTAGGAAATGTACAGGATAAAACTTACCAATCTGACATGCTCATTTCCAACCGTTGAGGAGTCGGCTGCACTTCGCCTTCATCAGAACCTTCTTCTGATTCAGGTTCATACTTATATGGCTGTATTCTGGATAGATCCATTGTTGATCATTTGATCTAGCTCCCACTGTACACCCAGACTCCAGCAGTAAAAGTAGTTCATATAGCTTTAGCTACCGGTTGATTGGGCCAATCAGCTATCAGGACATACCGGCCAATCACCCTTTGGGTAAACCAGCTAATCAGCGCACAGCTCATTTCAATATTCATGAGCTTGCTGTTTCATTGTAAGGCTTATTTATGACCCTGTATTAGGCCAGGGGTCGGCAACCTTAGACGCTCAAAGAGCCGTTTGGACCCGTTTCCCACAGAAAAGAAACCTGTGGGAGCCA
>JAQQZY010000029.1:20362628-20374563 GCA_030068375.1 Ostorhinchus rueppellii
GGAAATGCAAATAATTATTTAGCGCAATGTGATTTACCAAACCTGAAACTGATTGCGGTGGCTGATTTTCCTTCTATACTCTCTTTCTCTCTCTCTCTTTCTGTTGCTCTCTCTCTCTCGCGCACGCGCGTGTGTAGGGGAGACCGAGCAAGATGGGTTCTGGCGCTGCCCCCCCCCCCCCACACACACACACACACACACACACACATACACAGCTTTCTTAGTATATGAGGCCCTAAGTGGGGTCCGATATGCGCAGATATCCAGAGAGTATACACGGCCGACTCTGGGGTGGGGGTCTGCCCATAGTGGACTAACTTATGGCAAAATTTTGGGGACAGATGGACAGACAGATAGATGGATGAACGACCAACTGATGACAATACCCTGCGGCCGCTGTGGCTGTAGGTTAAAAAAAAAAACTAAAATAAGATTCATTTAAATGAAATACTGATTCATGTTCCCAAAGCCACAGAGAGCCGCAGCAGAGGGATGGAAGAGCCGCAGGAATGACCCCTGTATTAGGCACTCTAGCAGTGCTCTTGGGGCGTTTTCAGCCCCACAAATTTACATATAGCATTATTGAGGCTCAAAGATCAATTTCTAATGGCCAAAAAAAGTGTTCTAGGACTTTTTAAATAAATCTATAAAATTCAGTTTCAATTCAGTTTTTTTCTGTGCTGTGTGCTTTAATGAAGAATATAAATGCTCTTCAATGCTTTTAGCAAATGGCTGCAATATAACAGAGTGAAAAACTGAAGAGTCTGAATACTTTCTATACCCACTCTATTCATGTCCATCTCCCAAGGCCTCATATGATAACTGATATTCCTTTCACTGTAAAACTGAAGCAACAAAATCCTCCTTTTAAAATATCCAGCATGAACAGAGCAAAAACTGCCATTTATTTGAAGGTGTTTATGTTCCCCTAGGTATTTTAATCAAGCACTGAACCTACTTTAAGTTCACTTATTACAAGGATCTGCTGGGATTAATATCTGCCTGTTTAACTGCTAAATGCTTGATAATCTTCCCCAACTGGTTCATGACTTTGATGCTGAATTCTTTTGGTTTTTCAGTGAAAAAAGATCCCTGCTGTGGATTAAAAAGCGGGGTTGAGCAGAGCAGTGAGAGTGAACATTTAGGGTGTGGGCTGTAAACCAAAACACCGGACTAAGCAATGAACACATAATTATCATTCACTTGGGTGGTAATTTATCTGTGGATTTATCAAAGGAGCACCACCTTTTGTTTTAGTTGTTGTAGCAGTTTTTCTTTTAGCCCAATTAATATAGAAACACTAATTAAAGCAGCATAATAAACCCACTACTTGAAGGAAACATGAACATGCACAAGTTGGATATAGGAAGGACTGCAAACCCATCTGAGGGAAAAGCTGCACTAAGCTAATGAAACTATTCTCACTGCTGTAAAATAGAACAACATTGTAATGGACTCCATTTAGATCCGATGTTGGAGGAACTAAAACAGCTTTGAACCTAATGACAACTGAAGGAGATGCATCGCTTCCATGGGAGAACCAACACAATAACAGCACATCCAGTCCTAACTGAACCTCTGCTCACATTAGGAACGTTATATTTAGATAAACAGCAATTTAGGTTGTAAGTGAAAGTCATCTGCTCTTGTCAGATGCTAAACTGATGCGCTGTCGTTGGAAAAATGGACCCAAACTCTTGCATTTGTGGGTACTTAGAAGTAAATCAATCTGAATCTCATGCATTTACATTTAAAGTCATAATAAATAAGCAGTAAAAACATTCGCATAAGTGATAAATATAGTATTAGTGCCACTGTTGCAAATTGGTTGCCAGAAGCACAAATGCGTTTTGGTGCCTTCCCTCCAAAAACAAACAGATAACACATATTTTAAAGTGCAATGTTCTTTAAACTGAGGAGATGTGTTGTCATTAGTACTGCTACAAATAAGGAAAAGAGAAATATATTCTATTAAAATATCTATACTAACAGACAACACCATACTCTGACACATCTGACATGAACTTTTTTTTGTATCTTCTATCCGATGGTTGTTTTGGCTTGATTTCAGTTTGTGTGTCCACGGTCTCACATAGCCAGACCTATCTCCACACTTCATTAGCACTCAGCCAGAGATGGAGATAACGTGGGTTTGGCACTGTCCACTTTTATTCTTGGATAAGGCTAAACACTCTCTCAGTTATTCTGCTAATTCGTATTTCCTTAAAGGAATCAGACTCATGTTTACTGGTGCAAAGAGCAGAACGAAACGACAGTGCCTTTGTTCCATAGTGACTGGGACAAGTTGTTTTGGTTGAACATGGTCATGCTCCAATAAACAAGGTGTCAAAAGTGTCGTCAGATACTGTATGATGCAGCTACTTGGTTTTTATAACTTTACAAATGACTGAATCTTTACAGAGAAAACGGTACGAAACAGACAATGTACCAATGTCAGTGCGTAGCTGAAGCTCCGTCATTCCACGTGCTCCTTCCCCATTCATGATGCTTTAACTTTAAAGCAAGTTTGGCTTTCTGGATGGATTCTAATGGAATAAGGATCAATATTTCCATCATGTAATGACAGGATTGTCATTCTTCTTCCTTCCTCTGTTAGGAAAGTCAGACTCACTATGAAAACAACCTCCAAGCTGCAACTACACCTTGAAAATGGTAGGTTCTGCCAAAGACACATGTCTTTACATGTGCAATTTTCTTTTGTCATAATAAAGTATATAGTGTGCTTCTGCATGAGTACATGTTCCATCAAAACAACTTTTCTTCCAACACTGCGGTGCAAATACACTCTTGCAGCATCTGTCAAACAATGTAGGCAACTGTTAATCCTATTCCACAAAAATAGAGAATGAAACAAAGTGTGTAGATTGATCTAGTAATGGAAGACTTCCTTAAAGAGTACCCGTTTTTGCTGCTGTTTTGACACCGAAATCTTGAAAGACTGCACTGAGACCTTTAAAAAAGTGATTAAAGTAGAAAAGCATTCCAAGCCAAGGTGGTGTTTGTACTTTCCTCCACTAGATGGCGCTGAATGACCTCATATGCTGCTCAGTGCCATCATCTCCCAATGATAAAGAAACCTTTAAAAAAAAATCCTGGATCCAGACGGTGATCCAGATCACCACCAGAATTTAATCACTTGTTCCTTGTCCCATTTCTAACAATTCCAGAAAAATTTCATTCAAATCCGTTCAGAACTTTTCAAGTTATTTTGAGCAGAAACAGACAAACAGATAAACGCCGGCAAAACATAACCTCCTTGGTGGAGGTAATTAATAAAAAGCATGCTACTTGTAGTAATCACACCTGTTCCATTCATCTGCAGAGTGGTTCTAGATACAGAATTTTGTTATGTATAGAATATGTGCATCTATCTGCATGTAAATGTATCACATGCCTTTTGTGGTTATGCAGTAATTCATCATTATGTTTATGATAATTATTAAGCTATTTTGAGAAAAGTCACAGAGGTCTCCCTGTACAGTATGCTCTTTTGTCTTCCTCTTAATTCATCAAGTAGGCACTCAGATGACAAGGCCCAACATTTTTACCCACAAAGTAATGTCATTTATTTGTAATACTGAGTCTGAGGTGGATAATAGCGCCGTGATTTGACATTTAAAGTTCGACAAGATGTTGAGTGTGACAAATTAACTATTCCCATCACTCGCTGATTTGAAAGCGGGGACAAAATATGGATAAATAATGAGCTAAAACTGACATGAATCCTGAAATGCCTTGAGTAATGATATAAACTCCTCTTATGACCCTCAACCGATATACCATCATCAAAACAAATCCTCTCTGTCAAGGACTCGGAGCCTTTAGAAATCAAGCCTAAAGTATTTGACATCTTTGTTAATGTCATAAAAACAATTCTGTAACGTCAAGGCTCAGTCGTGGCTCATGAGTCACCACAGACATAACTCATTTTGCATGTCTCTACATCGCTGATATCAATCACTTCAGAAAGGCTAATTAGCCCTGTGGTCTTGGCTCCATTGTGCTGCAGTGCAATCAGCAAAGGTGAGAAGTACCCCAATGTGTAAACCACTTCACCTTTTCTCAACTCACAATTTTAATATCAAAATCTAAGCCTTGTCTTGAATCCTCATAAAACCACTTCTTCCTGCGAGTCAAGGATCGCATCATCAGAGCTTTGTAAAGACGCCGCTACTTATATTCAGAGTAGAATTTTGTCAGAAAAAAAAGACAGTTAATTGAGTCTGGATCAGTGGTGTAACACTTATAAACAACATATTTACAGAGCTGAGGACAGATGGTAGAACAGGTTATTAGAAACACATAAAATTGTATTATAATTCTCTTTTATTCACAGAAAGGCCATGTTTGGTGTAAATTATCTCAGCAACTGCCAGATGGGTCGCTATGAAACCTTTTTATACACTCATGTTTAGCAGGGGATGAATCCTACTGACACTGGCAATATCTCGACTTTCCTCTGGTGCAGTCATGAGGGTGACATTTTTTGGTCCTCTATAAATATTGGCTGGATTGCCATGTGTTGATAGGGGAGAATGTATCCTAGCAACTTGAAGATCCTCTGACTTTACTTCTGGACCCATCATCCCTCTCCCTCTTCTCTCTCTCCTACTAATTCCTGTCTGGATCTCCACTAACCTTCAAATCAAATATATATTTTTGTTGCCAAAAGAAAATGTTCCATAGTTTGTCTTCATTAAGGCAATCGTCAGCTTGTCTTGATGTTCTAATAACATGTAAAAGACAGAAATGGGTATTTTGTATTCTGACTGAAATGATTCTTATGTAAGTGTTAACATGGATCACATAAGATATATCTTTACATGCGCAATATATTTAATCGGGATGTTTTTTGACATGTATAAAGTGATTTTGCCCTTTCTAATTTGACTACAATGGAGGAAGAAGCTTATTTTTATTATTAAGATGCAATATTCATATTTGTGCTCTTATTTTCTGAAAGTTTTTAAGCATCAAGGCTTACTAGTTACAAAAAAAGAGAACATTATTTTTTTGCTGTCACCATTTTCCGTTTTCCTCCTGAAAGCTGATCCACGAGGGTCAAGTCAAACCTTCAGAAATAAACCGTCGAATCAAGTGTTTACATGACAGATCGCATCAAGATTTACAGCACCACTCTTTTTCTGACTGAAAATTCATTTGGATCAGATGAGTCTGTTCTGACTGAAGTGCTTTAATGAGGCCTTTTTATTCTGACAGAGCTGTTATTTTGATTATTAATGAAGTATCAGGGTCCATGTGGACACAGTCAGCGTTACTGCTTTTAATTCAGCTAGATTCTGACAACTGAATAGAAAGTAGAAGTCATGAATTTGAGAATAAAATACTCCCCGAGATATAACCTGCTCAAACAAAGGCGCACATATTATTTACTTAAGTACACATACTTCTTTAAACAAATACTTGTGAAAGTTAAAGTAATGGGTCGGCATCTTATATCAACTCATAAAAACCTAAAAAAAAACAGAAAATTTCTCCCAGCTGTTTCTGTCAGTGCAGCTGCATGTATCTTATATGACATTTACATACAAAGACTAACGTAACATCAAATAAAATTTAAAATGAATAAAACAGTGGATGTTAACTTTGCTCCAATGTGCAAATCCGTTTTCAATGTCAGTAACAGGACTTGAAGCGTTATGATGTCTCCTCTCTGAGGTCCAGCCTCCCTTTCATGTCTGTTTTGTCTCGTTGCGTGTCTGTGCCGTTTTCATCTTGTTTGTCGTATTTGATATGCACCGATGGATACATCAAGGTATCATCTTTTCTATGTCCCATCCATTTAATTCTCTTGCAGTGCATGAAAACTGAAGCAATGAGCCTGTTTTTAGAAGGAAAAAGCGAGTAAAAACTTGAAATTGTCAGAAAAATAAGCACAAATAAATACAAATAAGTGAAAAGTCTTAGAGTACTGTATTTGTGCTTAGTTGCTACCCACCTCTGTGCTCAAGTACAGACCAATAAAAAGAAGCCACTTCAGCACCAAGGACAAGATTTCACTCTCCCAACAACACACTGTCAACTGTTTTCTCTGCTTCTTTCAGAATTTTACCCACTGTGTGTGGGTTTTCTCTACACTTCTATGACTAAGCTGCATGACAGAGTGTCGTGAAAATGGGAGGTGTTGGACCTTTCCACAATGACAGTAAACATCTGTTTTCATTGTACTGCATTGTAAGTCACATCCATGTCCAATGGCTGGAGCCAGTCCCAGAGCGTGCTGGGCAGGAGGCAAGAAAACACTGTGGTCTTTCTTCACACACACTCACTCACATATTTGCATTTCAATAAGTGACGGTCAGGGCTATTGTTGTCAAGGAATAGGTACGTTTTCAGTGAAGAGACAAGAAGCACTTAAGGATCATGTTAAGATGAAATGTTGAGTCACTGCTGACATAAAGAAAAAATGAGCTGCAAAGTCCGATTTACTGGTTGATCTTTGTTCCAGCCCTGAGCGATGAGGAGCTGAAACATTATCATTACTAACACAAGCAGCCAAATGAGACTCCTGCAGAGAGTGATGGGCTCAGTATGCATAACACGGTCAAGAGTTCAATAACTGCTCCCCTGACATGTCGAGAGGGTTTTCAACATCCATCTACCATCTAGACCATCTACAGCATTAATTCCATACAATGCATAGAAGCTGGGCTTCCATATTAACAGTAAGTTATGGCAAAAATGACCATGTCATCAGGTTAACTTTTCCTTTCATTGAATTTTCATTCAGCCCTGCGATGAACTGGCGACTTGTCCAGGGTGTACCCCGCCTTCGCCCTAAGTAGCTGGGATAGGCTCCATGCGACCCCTAGTGAGGATTAAGCGGGTATAGAAGATGAATGAATGAATGAATTTTCATTGAAATTTAATCATGAAAGGTTTCTTTGCCACCAATTTTTCTGTTTGTATAATTACTTCCACTAATGAGGTTATGTTTCCAAAACCATCAGTCTGTCTGCATATTAGCAGTCTGGTGTCAACCATTTTTGACAAATCCTTGTGATGTTTTTGTGAGTCTGACGAGAGTGATTACACAGTTACATTTTGGCTGTTCGAGGTCAAATGTCCAGATCAGGAAAAATAATTCCCCAAATATAAATTTCATTCTTTTTTTTTTTTTTTAACATGGAACACAATTTAAAACAATAAATCCTACATTTACAAATAATCTGATGACACAGATATAGAGCAACTAAAACCAGGTCCTGAATAGACAACTTTCTCAAAACCTCAAAATTTTAAAAAGGGAAGAAATGTTGCCTGATGTCAGACTACGTGCATGTATGTGCTTATTTTACATTGTTGTTTGTTGGATAGTGTTGAAGTGAAAGTAGTGCCGCGTTTCCACTACCTGGAACCAGCTCGACTCGGTATTCTGATGCGGTGCAATATTTCTGTGTCGTCTGCTCAGAGAGTTGCTGAAAACTGGCTTGTTGCCGTGTTGTCTCGTCTGAATTTTAACATCAGCCACCAAACACTGAATCTCCTCTGACCATGGAGTAGTTTTGGGCTGTCATCATGTGGATGAATGCACCGCTATAATTACTGTCTACTTCTGCATCTGTTTTGTAAAACGGTGGGTCATAGACAAAACTGTCTGACCAATTAGTGGTCTGCAGTGTTTATACATCATGGTTTAGTATTGCTTGGAACCTTGATGGAGGTAATACCAAAAAACTAGTACCAGATTCCAGGTCGAGTCGAATCAAGTTGAGTCGAGCCGAGACCACGTGGTGGAAACCCGACATATGACTGTATCAATAGTAAAACAGAAAGAAGTCTGAAGTGCTCACATGACAGAGTAAGGGTGTGTTCAGACCTACTTCGTTTGGTCCGTTTAAAATGGACCAGAGTTCAATTCCCCAGAAAGTCGAGACATTTTTTAGGTGTGAATAGAAACACGCGAACTCTGATTCAGATAAGTACTTCTTCTTGGTGGTCTCGGACTACTTCCAAACGGACTCTGGCCTGGTCCACCTCTGCTGTGAATATAACCAGCCTCCAACTGAAACAAACCAAGTAACCATGTGCTTTTTTTGCTTGATAAGCCACCGTAGCTGCTGGAAGTAGCCGAGCCTCATGGGTAGTCAGAGCTAACAGCGGCAGCCATGAACCGTGGACAGACGTGCAGTAGTGAGGAGACATTCGGTCAGATGCACATTTACCAAACTGGCTCCAAATGAGCTGTTCTTCACGGTTAACATTATTTTCATAAATTTGTGTCTGCAAAAATAGAATCCATATTCCAAAAACAATAACTGCACGTAGGACATCCATGTTTGTTTTTATTCATCTATGATTCATCCCACCCTCGACTTTTCTGTCCAATGCCAGCTTCCCATTTAAAAATTCTGGTCAAATACTGTAGCTAAAAGTGCAATGAGAACACGATCCGACCCAAACAAAATAAAAAAGTCTGGATTCAATCTGAGTCAAATAAGTGGACCAAAGGACTTTCCAGGTATGAATACACCCTAAGAAACCATGAAAAATGAAACACTTAAGAGTCAAACCTCTTCCATCGCTGCTTTACAGGCCTTTCATGAACCATGGACTGTATATTATTAGTGGCTGAAAAACTGTGATCTCAGTCTTTGGTGTCTGAATCATCATTTTGAAGTCAGTAAATTGTGTTCTGGACATCTCCAAGTTTTTGGATTTTTTTTTTTTCGGCAGAAGTAACCATATTTAGACAAATGAGGTGGAGCTGCAGGACTGACAGTAAAATGGTACACTTGAGTAATTTTACAGTCATGTTAATGTAAACAAAAGTACAGCAGAGGAGTCTATTGGGAAAAACTGTGTTATCACATAAAATTAAACTTCAAATGTCTAACTCAGCCAGCTTTTCATACAGAGCTGTCAATCAAAGCCTTCTCTTCAACCTGAGACCTTGTTGATGGAGGATACACATGGATGTGATGCAATGACCAGGGGAAATGTGGGTCCTAACATGAGGTGAGACTACTGTGTTATCTTATCTCCAGAAGGCTGATGTGATTGTCAAGTGCTTTCTAGATAAGTCCTGTAATTACACCAGGTGAGATGCAGACCTTGATTTTATAATGAGGTTTTAAAAGCCAATATAATAAAGATAGTTTGGAAAAGGGGGAAAAAAGACAATTAATAACTAGAAAAGCACTCGGAGAGCGCAGACCTCCGCCAAGGTAGTGTTTGTACTTTCCTCCACTAGATGGTGCTGAATGACCTCATATGCAAATCTGTGCCACCATGCCCTATTTCGAAATGATAAGGAATCTTTAAAATTTATTGGATCCAGACGGTGATCCGGAACGCCTCCAAAATGTAACCATCTCTTCCTTGACCCAGAGCGGACATGTCCTGGAAATTTCATCAAAATCCGTCCATAATTTTTGGAGTTATGTTGCTAAGAAACAAACAAACACTGGCAAAAACATAACCTCCTTGGCAGAGGTAGTAATTGGCTGATATGATTGGGGAAAATAAAGTATTATTGAAAATTAACACTTCGATTATTTATCTTTCTTCAATCAGAGCTGGGCAATTTTTGAGTCAAACATCTAAGCCAAAGTAAGAGATGCCTACATAAACAAATGAATAAAATGAATCCTTGAGCAGTAATATACAAGATGTGGGTTCGATTGATTTATATTTTTGAGGTTTTCTTTCTCTTAAACTCAGTAGATATAATATTACCCACTGGTCACTATCAGATGCTTCCAATTATCCTGATACCAATTATGAGATGGCAGGCTGCGCTTATTGTAATCTGACCAGGGCTGTGTTTTTCTTCGAGTCGAACGTCTGGTGAATGAAAGAGAGAGTAAATCAAGGGGAAAAGAGGGAATGAAAAACCTCTCCTCTCAGCATCTTTTAAGTATATTACCAGGTACATGACAGGGTCTCTGCAAACCATTTTCAGCCCCTAAAAAATGTACAAGCTTTAGAGGTTACTGGCCATGTCATGGGTTTCCAGTATCTGTTGCAGTAATTGTTACTAAATTGGAAAAAGCCACTGCTAGCTACTTCATGTGGAAATTGCTGACAGTACACAAAGGGTTTATTCATAATTTCCACAATGAAACATTTTCTTTCCTTTGCAATCTGATGTAACTGCCACCGTGCCCACTTCACACAATTCTCTGTAATGAATGTTAGAGCATGCGTGTGTGTGTGTGTGTGTGTGTGTGTGTGTGTGTGTGTGTGTGTGTGTGTGTGTGTGTGAGTAAGTCAGAGCATGTATGACTCCAGCACTGTGTTAATCTGCATGTCTCTAACTTGACAAGATGCAGATTCAACTAAATGCTGCTCCACATAATGGCAGCCTTGTTTTCTGCTCAGCTGAGACATCTAAATGCACGAAGCCCCTTTTCCCACTATTTCAAGTGTGTTGTGGCACTGAAATGTCAAGTTAAAAGAAAGATATTTTACAATGTAGTACTGTATTGCAGTGACAGACTAAATGTGGTTGGAAAAACATTACCACAAAAATGCATTGCGGGCAATAAAATGTTCTGCAGGGGAAAATAGCTCCCATCATTGATTCCATAATATCTTTACCAAGACATTACAGTCTGAATGAGGCTGTTTTAATACAGTGGACTGCATTTGCGATCTTAAAATGGATGATTTTGTTTGATTGGCTTTGACAGTAGCCCGCAAGATCAGATTTGGATTAAAACAACAAAACAAAGCGAAAAGGTTGAGAAATGTACTGTAGACAGTGTCTGTGCAATACAGTTAAATTATTCCACCAAAGAAAAACTGTTTGACAGGTGGGTGGAAAAAAAGGAGAAAAAAATACAAACTGGAGCAAAAGACGCACACGACCTCTGAGTTCTGCCACCACAGTGAGCTCACACCTCTACGCTCTATGGAAATGGGGATTGACTGGGATCCAGGAGTCACCAAAAACAGGGAGGTTTCAGTAATGTCAAACATGCATGGGCTGCAAGATCAATACAAAGTCCTGATCTCCAATTGATGAAATGCCTCTCCTCCTGGCTCTAGGGATAATCTCACCCACTGATTTATCTGTGGTAGGAATGCTCTGCAGAACATGCAGTTTCTCTGCAGTTTGCTTATCTTCCTTTCATATACTTGAGTCTGCTCCGAATACAATTAAAGTCAAAAGCACATATCTACAATATCATCTGTTATCCTGGAAATTCTACGATAGTATTGATCTAGATGCAGTTACAAGTAACAGCATTGTACATTCATTCATTCATTTTCTATACCCACTGTATCCTCACTGGGGTCATGGGGGTCGCATGGAGCCTACTCCAGCTACTTAAGGGTGAAGGCAGGGTACACCCTGGACAAGTCGCAGGCAGCATTGGACAATTAAATGATAAAATAAATGTAATTCCAATCATTTATCCAATCCAATAAAGTCACAAACCCCTCTAATCCTGGGAACACGGGTCCAATTTGACCATTTAACAACATAAAGGGTTAATACAAGGAGCTGTCTCTATGGTTGCATAATTTGGTTGTATGGTTTGTTTGTTTTTATCTGGGGCGGCTCCCAGCCAAGTGGGAAGCGGCTGGGATGAAGATCAGCACCTCTAAGTCTATGGCTATGGTCCTCAGCCGGAAAAGGGTAGAGTGCCCTCTCCGGGTCGGGTTGAAGTCCTGCCTCAGGTGGAGGAGTTCAAATATCTTGGGATCTTATTCATGACTGTGGGTAGGATGGAGCAGGAGGTCGACAGGCGGATTGGGGTGGTGTCTGCATTAATGTGGACACTAAACTGGTCTGTTGTTGTAAAGAGGGAGCTAAGCCGTAAGGTGAAGCTCTCGATTTACAGGTCGAACTACATTCCGACTCTCAACTATGGTCATGAGCTCTGGGTAATGACCCAAAGAATGAGGTCGTGGGTACAAGCGGCCGAAATGAGTTTCCTTCGCA
>JAQQZY010000029.1:20382782-20400423 GCA_030068375.1 Ostorhinchus rueppellii
TGGATGGATGGATGGATGGATGGATGGATGGATGGATGGATGGATGGATGGATGGATGGATGGATGGATGAAATTCAGTGTGGATGACAGAGTAAGATTTTCCTTGTCCAGACAATCCTGTTTCTTTACTGTACACATGACAATAAACGCTTTGAATCTTGAAGGTTACAGCTCTGGCTGGTCTTCTGTATCTGACATTGCTGAATAAATGCTTTTCTTCCTTTTCATATTATAATATTGCTACGTATTTTCCTTGGGTCATTAGGGACATGACCCATTTTCAATCCTGATCCTAGTTTATGTTGCAGTAAAGAAAACTAATTTTAAATTATATTCGTATTTTGTTATTTCTTCATGTAGAAATCTTAAAAAATAAATAAATAAATAAAGGGGGGGGGGTTACTTTTTTTTTTGTCCAAATCCCTCAACCTTTACCTTCTGGTGTGGAGTCAGAAGATGAATTCGTTTTACCTTACTCTTTGGTTTCTGACTGAATAATCCAGTCAAACAGTATTTCCATCTGTTGTGTTTTGTAAAATGTGCTAATTGGCGAGTAATAGTACGCTAATGTACTACATGACTGAAGTGCAAAAAGACTGTGCTGAACATTATGTCAAATGATGTGTTTTAAAAGGTTCCTTAACTGCTTTAGTTGTACCAGTACCTACGTATGCACACCATGAAAATGTGAAAACACTGTCACTATCAGAAACAGAAACATCTCAGGTTCTACTTATTTTGGGCAAATCTCGGCCCACACATGCAGCTGCATGACAGGACTTTCACAATAACCCGGGAAGGAGAAGCTGGCAGAGATGCTGCATCATTCTCAGTTTGTGCTGACTGACTCACCATTTTGTCCCATCAGACAGACTGAGATGTTGTAGCAACATGATGAAGGGGTTTAAGTTTCAAGGGAAATCACAATCCTATTCTTGAGGTAGAGTGCAACGTTACATCAAAATCCCTCCTGGCAGAAAAAGATAAAAGAAACTGGCCGAGTCCTTTTTCATATGTGGTTGGAAATACCAATTGCAATCTAGCGGCTTATCGAGACGTACAGTATGTGCTAATGTTCCAAGTCAACTCTTTGTTCTGTTAAGTAAGACTTTGGAGTTCTTGTGCAGTGAATGAATGTGACACAGTCGCCTGAAGTATAGCATCTCAGTCAAATTAATGTAATAACCATAATTAAATGAATCATAATAAAAATGAAGGACTAAATAGGCAGTGGCTGCTTTAAACCAAGTTGAAAAATTATAACACGGCCGCTGTGGCCATAAAACAGCATAAAATGTTACGTCTAATATTTTCATGTTATATTATTCATTCTGTATGTGGTGCCAGACTTCTCATAAAGTGCTAGATAAGCTGTCAAATCCCATTAAAGCGGAAGTATCACTGATTGAGTTTACAGAGGCTTAAACTGAGGAAATCCAGGGCAAGTGATTACTGATTGATAGATACGCCGTAATAATAGGACACTCAATATGGGGTTGAGATTCTTCTAAAGTGATTTGAAATTTGGAGATTTTCACTGTTTTAAGGGAAGATTCCCAGAGAAGTGAAATAGTTCTTTTGTCCCTCAGCTTTAACTCAGACTGAAGACTTAATGGAAAAATCCACCCTTGGATACACTTACACTGTTATGTATCATCAATCTGTGATGCTCAGTGCATGCCAGGAGTGATTTTGCAATGAGGTGACATAAATACATTTTTTCCCCCGACTTCCCTCAATTCACCACTGTTTCTATTTTAGTTAGTGATTTCCTGTATCTCCCTAAATGCCTTTTGACAACCACCAGAGAGTAAGGGTGAGCGTGTTGCATTCAGCTGTACATGTTGGCAGAGGGAACATAACAAGTGTGAGAGAATATGGTGATAATAAAAATGTGAGTTCCTTCAGTCAAAAGTTGCATCTCCATTTACAGTCCCCCTGCCTTTTCTTTCTTTTTTTTTTTTTTTTGTTTAGAATGCATTTCTCCATTTCTCCTTGACTGTGGATTGCTTAAAGGGTCAATTTGTTAGATTAAGACTCCAACAGAAGGTGGAACCGTTTTACCAGGAGGTGGTGGTGCTGGTAGATAACTGGTGAAACATATTTAGGGCTAATTTAGTAAACATATTGGCATAAATATGCAAACACATGGACAAAAACAGCATGGAAGTCCCAAGGTTGATTCCCAGACTGGGAGACATTTATTTCGTGTCACTCCTCTGCTCACTATCCCAATACTTTCTGTTTAGCTTCACTGCTCCTGTCTAATGAAGTCAATAAAAGCACAAAAAAGGTCTTAAAACCAAACTCTCCCAGTAAGGTTTGGTAACTTTACAAACTACTGCTGCACAGCCAACTTATCAGCCTATAAAACACCTCACGCTCAAAGCCAAACTCAATTCTTATATTTGATATGTGGTGTCTCTAAAGCAGGGGTGTCAAACTCATTTTAGTTCAGGGGCCGTGTTCCCCCCGAACATAACCTCAAATGGGCCGGACCAGTAAAATAATAACAGTGAAAAAAATAAAATTATATGGTGATAATGTTTACATCTACAAAGTTTCCTTAAAAACCTGAATAATATGAATGAATAAAAGATTTCTGTTGTTGTAATCTAATGAGATATTTTATAACCCTGAAAATAAAGTCTAAACAGACAGCTGATGTTAGAAGAGGGCTACGTTGGAGGAAATGCAGAGAAAAGCTTGCAGACCATTATCACATACTCTGGAATTGCCCAGCCATTCGATCTTATTGGCATGGAATAACACAAGCAATTAGAAAAATATTTGGAGTAGATATTGAGTGCTCTTTTATAACAATTTATCTCAGGAAAATTGCTTCTCATTTTTCTGCACAAGATAAATACCTACTAAAGATATTATTAGCAGCTAGCCAAACAGGGACAACAAGAAGATGGCTGCAACCCATACCTCCAACAGAGACCAACTGGATGGGTATTGTAAAGAGGATTGAAAATAGGGAGAAACTGACCTTTTCGCTTAATCAGAGGGGAGAGAAATCCACACAAAATTGGAAAAAATGGACAGACTTTGCATCTTTTAATTGTGGTATGAAATGCACTGTATGAGTCTGACATCTATTTTGATTTTCACAGAATTATGTGATATATGTATGACCAATTCTTGGTTTGGCTTGTACCGTATGTACATGACTATAAAAATGCTTAATAAAAATAAAGTATATATATATATATATTTTTTAAAATTTTAAAAATCTGAATAATATGTACTTTAAATGTATTAAGAATAACAAGTGCAATTTTAACAATATTCTGCCTCAATTAATCAGTTTATCATTTACACATGTGCATTGCATGCAACTATTACAAATACACAAAACATTTAGTAACAGGTAGAATATTGGTAAAATTACACATACTCCTCTTAAAACATTTCCGTTTGTTCATATTTGTTCAGGTTATTCCCATTTTTTGTAAAAGGATAGTTTGTTAGTGTAAACATTTTCATGTAATTCTACTTTTTTACAATAAAGCAAAGATAAATATTTACCTCCGCCAAGGAGGTTATGTTTTCATCTGCACTGGTTTGTCTGTCTGTCTGTCTGTCTGTTAGCAAGAGAACTCAAAAAGTTATGGATGGATTTTCATGAAATTTTCACAGATTGTCAAAAATGAAGTATCCTACAGATGATTAGATTTTGGTGGTGATCCGTACATTCAGCGCCATCTAGTGGATGAAAGTACAAACACTGCCTTGGCGGAGGTCTGCGCTGTCCGAGTGCTTCTCTAGTTATAATAGTACTCCCTGTAGATCATGTTGGTCTGTATCTGGAACCTGAATTAAAATGATTTTGACACCATTGAGTTTTGCATTTCATAAATTCATCCCACGGGCCGGATTGGACCCTTTGGCGGGCCAGATCTGATCCCCAGGCCACATGTTTGATACCTGTGCTCTAAAGGAAGCGAATGCCTCCGATGTTAGCCCACACTGTGGATGTAGGGATGCTATTTAGCTCTGTTGTCAGGTTCTCAAAGGGCCACTAATGGTACTGCAGCAAAACCCATTTTCCACCAATGATACATAAAACTACTTATTATCAGCATTTATGACATGGAGGTTACATGGAGGTTACAAATGTTCAACTTCCTCAGTGCTTTAAAAAGACATTGCGCTGTATTGTCTGCATGTTTGGTGCTAAGGTGGTAGGTACAGGTGGGGGCCACAGGTGAAATCCATATGCTGAGTGGGTCTAGTCCAGGGGTGTCCTCGAGGGCCTCTATCCTGCATGTTTTCGATATCCCCCTCTTCCCGCACACCTGACTGTCATTATCAGGCTTCTGCAGAGCTTGATGATAGGCTTATCATTTGCATCAGGTGTGTTCAAATCGAAAACATGCAGGATTTCGGCCCTCGAGGACCAGGATTGGACACCCCTGGCCTCGTCTACATGGGTCTGATAAAGCGATAACACATGGACACATTTGGCGTTCAACAGTCTCTGTCATGTCAGCAGAGGAACTTATACATATCTGAGTAGGTATTTAGAAGCACTTTAACATTATGTATGACAACATTTGGGGAGATGAAATTTTTAGGCGAAAAATGTCAAATTACTACTTGATATCACATGAACTTGAAACAGACATCAATTTCTTTTTTTTTCTTTTTTTTAAGCTTTACACAAACATTCCAAACATGCAGTTCTCGACAGAAACTGATATAAAGTAGGACAAAGCCTTTTAGATATTATGTTCAACTATGCTGAAAAATAAATGTTAGGGTAAAATATTGAGAAGTCTGTGTTTTATTGACATGAGAATGTGGTAACCCATGGACAGGTTGCCATAGTAACGCGTGGATAACTCTTTACCATCGTATGTATCACCCAAAATGTTGACTTATTTTTTAAAACAATGAGCCGAATATAATCACAATGTTTTATTTAATGTATTTACTATGAACACAGTGTTATTTAGAACTTGTGCTGGTCCATACTGATACAGGTAAACTACAAATAAAGAATCATTTCTTGGTAACTGTTCACAAATAGTGTTTTTAAATGTGATAGATTGAAGACATTTTTAAATGTTTTAGATATCATTTTTAATGTCAAATTCCAGCTATATTTTTATGTCTGAGGCATGGCTATGGTGTAAAAAGTAAAATCGATCAAATCAGTTGTAACTTTTATTCTACAAGAGGAATTTCAAAAAGGACTACAGCTCCATAAAAAGAGATGTTTAGCTAAAAACTTGATAAATGATGCGTGCAAATGTACTTTTTCATTTTACTTTTTGATATTTACTTTCACTTGATTGGACCCAGATGCAAAATGACCTGGATAATATGGATGTAATATAAAGCAAGTTATAGAGCAAGTTTGGGCTGAAAGGAGCGGGTGTTATTTTAGGATTGGAACCTAGATCTAGTACACGCACAATTTTCTTTTTCTTTTTGTCTGTCTAGAACTAAACTGGATTTTCCAGTGACTCATGTCTCTTGAGGTACAAAGTACAGCTGTGGGATGGGCCGTGGTTCACTGGGTAGGATGCTAACACCAGTAGATATCTATGTTGATGTTTTGCTGCTTGTCTGCTGCTGGGATCAGGTCCATTCATGGATTGGCTCAGTCTGCTTGACAGTGTGTTGTACTTCTGCAGCAGGTACACTCTGTACACTCAGTAGTTTACACCATAGCATATTGTGATACTGTCTTCATTGCAGCTGTAGGTACAACAACTGATCATTAGCGGATGAAGCGACACGTTATAATTAGACATAAGATCTGCGCTTGACTTGCCAAGATACTTACAGTAAAAGTTGGCTCTGACATTTACAAAGATTTCCTGCTAGCTTGGCTTGGTGTTACACATCAGGACATGATGACACATATGAGTATTGATGCAGTGACATTTCTGGATCGACCAGTCTCACTTAGAACCTCAGTAAGAATGGCACTAGCAATAGTATCTGATGGTATCTGGTGGTCCTGGATGTCACCCAGTGGAAACAGTCAAGTCAAGGCGAGTCAAGCTGATACCAGCAGTAGAAAAACAACACTTGGCATAAAAACGGTTATTTCTACAGTCCTAATGACCCTCCTGATGACTATCCTTGGGGTGGCTGACTGTCCAAACACTCATCATTAGAACATGAATAGTAAATGTACACTCCCACTCTGTATATAAGCTGAGGCCACAACATCCACCACTAGAACTGAAGAAGCCTCTGGGATAAGAGGTGAAACGTCTTCAAGAAAATTCTACGTCCAGTTGACCTGATTTCAGCACTGTGGATGAACAACGACCTGGATGAATGAGAACCGTCACCGACATCTACAGACTGGTTCATTTATTACCCCACCCCCTGAAGGGGAGGCAAGGGCATTGTGCAGTTTGTTTGTTTATTTGTTAACACTGTAGCAGCAAAACTATTGGTTTCATTCATATCAAATTGGGTTTATAGATTGCCAGTGACCCAGAATAGATCTGATTACATTTTAGGAAAACTAAGTCAAAGTTCAGATTTCTTACCAATTTTTACAATCTTTTTTTCCCCATTTACTTGTAATGTAAAATTTCAGATGTCTGTCTATAAAACATTCATTTGGTTTTAATGTACTTCAAACTTGGCACATTTATAGAGGCTGCTGATATGCTGACATCAGCACATGCATCGATATGATGACATCAGCTGGATTGCTGCCCAAATAAACTACAATATGTAGAAGGGGCGGGGTTTGTTGTGCCTGGAACCACTTGTTTCACATTGGCTTATTTCTTCACTCTCTGTTAATTCATTAAATTGTTAAAATGACCCATTTAATTTCACCATAAAATTGTATTAAACCTCTTTTCCAGAGTGAGTGACCTTTGATTTGACCAACGTCGCACTAAATGAGACATCAAATCACTAAACATTATTTTAAGACAGTTTCAAACACTTTAGTAAAGTTCTTTAGGTCGCGTATTTTCACTGGTCACATAAAGGCTGGAAATTGATGTCTTAAGCTTTTAGACGTGGTTGTTGGGAGTACATCATCTGAATATTGAAATTAACAGAAAGGATTTTTAAAACACTTCTTCAATAAAGACAAAATTGGTTTGAGTTGATTTGCCATTTCTTCAGCATAATGGCCTTGAACACGGACAGGAAGGGAAGTTTAATATTGCATTAAATATTCATCATGGTTTATGTGTGGCTGCAGGAGAGCTGGACCACTGGAGAGGATGAATTAGTCTCTTTTTCATTTTTACCCAAATCATGTTGGCAGGAAATTTCATAAATGAGTTTCCAGGGTTCTTTGTTATGCTGAATTTTATAGCACAGTCTCAAGATGTACTGACTCACCTGATTTGTTTATAATAGACACGTTAATTTGACCTCAGCTTTAAGTGAAGGACTAGGTTATCATCTAATATCAAGTGCATATTGGAGTTAATGATGTTGTCAATCAATGCTGACCTCAATTTAAAACTGAGGTTTGGAGGTCAACAAAGCGTTGACTTTCATTTCTTTTCCCTCAACAGCAAAAGCTTTGGTCTGTGATCTACCTGCAGCTATCACTCGTCTTGCTTTGGGCCTCTGCCAGTGTTTGTAATGCTTAGTCAGAGACACAAACATCAGTTCATAGTATACGTTCTGTAAATAAGGACATCTAACCCAGAGTGAAATTCAATATTGTCTGTGTTGAAGCGTGGAGGAAGAACATCATATTTTCCGCCTCTGCCATTTTAAGCTATTAGCAAGCTGGGGCATGTGCTATTAGTACATCATAATTAGAATAACACAGTCATAAAAAAACATTAATTTGACAACAGAAGAAATGCTAAGATTAATTATTTTAACACCGTTGCCATCTTCATATTTACAAGCCCTTTTAGACTACAGGCCTTTATTGCACAAATCTCATGCTCCTCTCACGGCTGCTAAGTTTGTTAAATGTATTCCACCTCCTCACCAGTGCAGACATCACACCTCCAACAGCAACATCTGTCAAAAGTCTGAATCATACATATCTCAGAGTATGTTTATTTGGGGGAGATTTCACCCCACGCACCCAGCAGCCTGAGAGGTGCTTAACACCAAAGATAGGTCTGAGGTCTGATTATGTGCGTTTGTTTTAATGAATCCCACTGCAGTGTTTGACTCAGCTTTAAACCACAGCTCTGCATGAAATGAAAAGGAATCAACTGTGTACATTCAGCACTGTATCACATGAATCATCCCTGTACGTCTTTGGTACATTTCTTTATATACCATTGATTCATGAAGGGGGGTAAAAAAAAAAAAAATCAGATTTGTGTAACTTTTCACATTTTATGATCAAGGACCTCACGCTGGCCCGGTGTGTCGCACTTGATGATTAAATGTGAAAAGTTAACTCTTAGTAGATGTGTGTCATAAGGGGTTTTATATATAACCACTAACAGGTGCATTGTGTAACAGCCATTACTAAGAGCTCAAGCAGATTTGAGTTACTACAAGCATTATCCAGCTCACTTATAAGGCTGTTTTCTGCTTTTTGGTGCAGCTGAGTTAAAAACTGAATTGACTGAAGCCCATTTTTCACATCATCAGGTAGAATAACAGCGAAGGAATCTATTTTTGTGGGTCCACAGATCACTGCCATCCACTCCTTCACTGTAGCACTGTTCATTTTACACTGTATGTGATATAAAACCACACAAAAGATAACCAGGTGAAATAAATCCAAAGTAAATATATGGATACTTGTATTAAATATATGAAAAACAAATCATCTCTGTGATAAGGTGAGTCCTGTCAGAACATTTGGGCTGTTTATTCATTTAAACTAAGTGTTAAAAAGCTACAGCACACAACCATCCATTTTAAGATGCTATTTTAATCATGTGGCTAACCTTTATTTGGCAAGTGAACAAGAAATATTGAAAACTGTCAAAGTGCCTTCACATGATGGAAGACTGCCTTCTGTGCATTCACGTACGCACAGATGAAGTGCAAGCTGCCATCTTGGCTCCAAATGCAGCACATTTCCATCTCTGATCATCCTTGTTTCTCTGATATTTCAAAGACAGGTCCTATGTTATGGGGCCAGAAATTAAACAAATGTTTGCTAAATAAAATGCTGCAAGATTGTCCTAGACAAACACTGATTAGATTCCACAGAGCCATTATTTTTTAATGAAAGGAAGAGGGTGAAATGGGGTGCCATACTTTGAGTGCAAAAATGAAAAACAACTTCATGGATGATTAAGGCCAGCACTGGCCTAAATTATTACTATAAAACTAGGTTGCTTATCAGAGTGTTAAGGCCAATGTAACTGACCCTATCAATGAAGTATTAGCCAAGTAGGAAATTGTAATAATTTTAAGGAAGCATAAACCTGTGCTGCATATTCTTCCAAACAGAATTTGTACAATATCAGAAAATTAAATGCACCAGGAATGGCTCATCTTCCCTTCTCCTAAGTTTTTCTGCCCTTTAATTATCTCTGAGCAGGATCCCCTCACCTTATTAATGCTTGCAAATTCTGCTAAAGTACAAGGATTGCCGTTGGCTGAGAAGGTGGGATTTTTGCCTTAATATTTTCTGAACTAACTTTTCAGGGACTGATCTGTAGGTGGACAGGAACTACTGCAGTTGCTCTTTGCACACAGAAGTGGATGGCAAACAAGGATTTTTTTTTTTTAATCATGTGGCACAGGAAGGCTATGGAGGAGCTCAATTCAAAGTGTTCATCAAAATTCAGTCTGTATGAGTTTAGTTTGCAGTGCGGAGGCCAACTTGCTGAGCTGTGATGGAGGAAATCTATAGAAACAAATTAACTCCAAATCTGTTGGTCTGAGCACGTGCAAAGGATAACAGTCTTCAATTACTAAGCTTTTTCTCCTAATTGAAAATGCAGCTAATAGCTTAAGTGCTTGCTACTGTATGTGGCGGTAGCTTAAATAATACAGAGGGGATCACTGGGTTGGGGCAAATACAAAACACTTGTGGCTTTGGGCTTGCATTTTGAAAATGTCTTTCCCAGATAAAGCATCTCTTTCCCTTTCATCTTTCTTGACACTCTCCACTGTGTGCCATTCAATAAAACTGAAAAGCCTTCTTCATCAGTCAGAAGAGATTGTGCTACATTGCTTGTATTGTGATGCAAATAGCTTGAGACACTATCAGAGCACATCATGGGGTTCTTGCGCTGCAACATAGACTGAATTCTGACACAAGTTGCTTCTAAAAAAAAAAAATACTCTATTGGTTCAAAACATTTTATAGCTCTGAATAATTTAACGATTGGAAGCAAGTGCACCATTCTAACTTAAAACACCCTACTTGTAATTGGTCATGTTTACACAGCCCCCCTGCTGTGATATGCGGTCTTGGTTTCACTATAGTGTTTGCCACAAATGTAATAAAGGTGCAAAGAAAAAAAAGGAAACATTACATTTTTTACAATTCAGGCCGTTCCCTTGAGCTGCAGAGGGCAAGGAATAACAAAGCTGAGAGGAGTCTCGGCTCCTTACCTCTGATGGGCTATTAGTTATTCTAGCTAGCAGGAGCCCCATTAGGTCTGCCATTTAATGCTCCCAAGCCACATTCTCACATGAAAGCTACAAGATTGATAAGCCGACCATCTCACCTCAAGCTTCCCTTGGATTTGAGAAATGCTCTGCCACAGATAATCTGACAAAGAGCTGATTTAGCTACCCGTGTACCTCATAGTACCTATGTGACATTGCTGAAAACAACGAAACACATTTGTGTCATCCTCTCATCCTCTGTGGTTTCAGTAAAGGACACACAAAGTATGGACAAAAAGAGTTGGGCTGCAGTACAAGTCAGAACAGCAGGTGCCACTGACTTAAAACATATTATAAAATGATTTATATAGTCTACGTGGAATATAGGAAATGAGCTGTGTGGCAGTGTGAGATAAAACCTCCTCTGTGAGCTGCTCTGACAGACACAGTGGTAGAGAAAGATGTCTCCTGTACTCCATAGCATGTCTTTTTAGTCCAACAAAAGGTGCGGCAAAAAGTCCTGTGACACATTTGTCCCAGCACAACACGTCCTGTTAATCACACTTAACCACACTGACAAATGAAAAAAGCTGCCGGACAAAGGAAGATAGATGTGTAGCATTAAGGGAAAAAAGTACATGGGCAAAAATGTGCCTAATTAAGCATGAGTGAATTGATCAGTCTTTTCTGTCAAGCCTTTCTGTCTCAATCTCTCAATGCCCAAACTGTGGTGCAGAGTCAGTCGTGTGAAGTCGTCCAACTTTAGGGTGAGAATTCCATCTCTATTTGCATTCTTTGACCAAAGTTTGGGTAGGCCAATAGTTTTGCTATACACAGATCATCACAAAACGAAACAGCATAATGCAGCTTGAAAATAGTTGTTACTGCAGTAGTAAAAAAAAAAAAAAAAACCCAAAACAAGCAGACTGAAATCAAGCCCAAGTGTGTAATTTTTCTTTTATTTGGCTGCAGGCCTTCATAGTGTTCTTCTTTCTGCCTGCGGTAACTGTTTGAACTCTGCAGTTTAAATTAATGAGTAAAATCTTAAGAGCATTAATGCTAGAGGTGTAAAAATTAATGGAATAAATATATAATTAGCAAGTATGCGTATAAATATTTACATAATATCAAAGTCTCACAGGGATTTAGTATTTGCCACAAGAGGAGCAGCAAACACACGGGATAGGAAGAGGGCCACCTGCACAGTGACTTGATCTAATGATTTTTTCTGGACATTAATGGTAATATATAAAGTGATCAATGAGTTCTATTAGGTTAGGAAAGAAAGATTCATCAGGATTTTATCAAACGTATCTTCACGTGTTATTTTGGTGAGTGGGACCCAGGCAAGGAAGCTGCAGTTCCAGCTAATGGGAATCATATTTTAGCAATAAAACCTCATGATTCACAACAACAGCTGGGTATTCATATGGAACTGAACAGACCCAGCAGATTGCAAAACAAGTCACCATGCACGGACCTTTAATTCCTTATCCCCAAAACAGACAACAGCAGAGGAGAAAAGAAAAAAAGTCTTTTTCTCCACAGATTGTTAGAAAATTTACCTCTCATGCCTCGCTGTGGAAATGGATTTTTGGAGGGCAACGGTCATACCTCGCATTCCCTGGAGCCTGAGATGGTGTATGTGTAAGGTCCTGTCCCATTAACCAGCACATCCATAGTCTCTGAGTGTGAAGGCTTGTAGTCCACATAGTACTCTTGCAATGGTGAATTAAGGGAGCGCTCAGTCTCCCGTGCCTTTTTCTGGCGCTTTTTAACCGCCGAGCGCTGTTGAAGCTGCTTGATACTGCTGGGATAGCGCTTCCATGAGACATAGATAACCAGGAGAATTATAGCCACAGATAAGAGAAGGGCCACGCTACCAGCTATGATCTTGTGGAAGGACACATACTCAGTGTCTGGCAATGGAATAGTGGGGGAGGCCTCTGAGGGAGTGGGAGAGACTGTCCTGTTCCAGATCAGTGTCTTATCCATCACAGACTGTGTAGGAAGAGGCTTCAGCTCCGGTTGAAACACAGAGGTGCGGGCTGATGTCGTTGAGGGAATAGGAGTCGGTGTTGCTGTACAGACATTATAAGTTTCCACCACATCATTCACTTTCTCTCCTTGTGCCTCCTTAGGGCCAGCACAAATCATAGTTGTCTCCTTGTTGCCCTTAAAGGCCTTTAGCCAGGCCACTAGGGGACATATATTGAGATTACAGTACCACAAATTACCAGCTAGACTGATGGTAGTGAGGGAGATCCAAGCCTCCACCGTCTGCTGGGACACATTAGTGAGTTTGTTGGAGTCCAGGTTAAGAGTTTGGAGATTAGGGAGGCATTGAAAGGTACTTGGATCCAACACTTGGAGTTCATTTCCTGAGAGATCGAGCTTTTGCAGAGAGGTCCACATCCACGGCGGGCCCTGGGTTAGCATTTTGATACGATTCCACTGCAAATACAGCGCCCTCAGATTAGTCAGGCGGGGGAAATGAGCAAAATTTATCTTTGAAAACTGGTTGTGCTCCAAATGTAGCTCAATAAGCTTAAGGAGTCCTGCAAAGGCATTACGTGTGAGGCTCCGCAGCCTGTTGTAGCCAATATCTAGGAATTCCAGGTTGCGACAGTCAAGAAAAACTCTCATGGGGATGGTTTTTAAGGAATTGGATCTTAAGTGTAAACTAAGTAGTTTCCGTAAACCCACAAACTGATTGGGCTGGAGAACCTGCAGTTTATTGTAAGACAGGTCAAGGTTACGCAAATTAGGGACATCGTGGAAAGTGTTGTTTTTTAGCAGTGGGATCTTATTTGAGCTGAGAATCAACTCTTTGAGCCTCCGTATGCCATGGAAAGCTTGGCCATCCACAGCATTAATGTAATTGTGGTCCAGGTACAGCCAAACCAGTTGACTCAGGCCTGCGAACTGGTGTGATCTGAGGTTCACCAGACTGTTGTAACGCAGGGACAGACCCTGTGTGCCTACCGACACGTTTCTTGGCACATCACGGAAGGCATTGGATTCGCAGTATATTATTTTCCCATCACATCTACAGCTCTGGGGGCAGGGACGCTCTCGGATACCGGTTGGAGCAGCAAGCAACCAGGCAGGCACCACCACTGTGAATACAAGCCATCTGAAAAGCACGGCAAGTCCTGCAGACACACAGAAAAGTCATTAAGTGCATAAAACCTGGACTCAGCACAAGCACCATTCACAAAAAGCAGTGGAACACAATAGGCAAGTGAATCAGGCAGTCAAACATTCAAAGCCACAGTGGGTTCTTTTGCAGCCTGCTCCTTTTGCATCCATGTTCATGACACATCTGGACACTTACATCTGTTATCACACTCAAAGTCATGT
Source organism: Ostorhinchus rueppellii (assembly GCA_030068375.1). NCBI lineage: Eukaryota > Metazoa > Chordata > Actinopteri > Kurtiformes > Apogonidae > Ostorhinchus > Ostorhinchus rueppellii. The sequence continues at coordinate 20,396,637 of JAQQZY010000029.1, forward strand.
TCTGGAGACATGGCTGTGGTAATTGATAACCCAACGTATCAGGCATGATTTGTCACATTGTTATAATAAAAAAAAAAAAACTCCAGCTCCCACAGCCTGCAGTCATCACTCATAAGCCGCAGGGGGGCACAGGCACCAGCACCGTTCGCTTTAAGTGAATGGAATTAGGAAACCATTACAGACTAGAGGACTGCAGGCTGTACAGTAAGTAGCTTAAGGAACAATGTACATACCCATATTTTCACGGTGTCGACTCCTCTTGTTTAGGGCTCTCTGTTGCATGTGTCCCGGTTCCACATGTTAGAAGCACTCGCCGTTTTGTCCAAATAGTTGGACACGGACCTAGGACGCCTGTCTGCACGGAGAATATACGCACTTTGCGCTGCAGCCAGATCCGCTTTGCGCACAGCCGCACACCTGTCGGAGATGGAAGTAGCTCCAGAAGGTGTGCATCAACCTATGCCTGTAGTTTCCTCTGTTGCCGCACAACATCAGCCTTGTGCATATTTCACACAGCCACCTTCAGCAGAGCCTGTGGGAAGCTTGTTGCCTCATTAGGATGACACTGTTTAGTGCGTGTGTTTGGAGAGCTGTCAAAGACATTTTAAGCACCAAGCCGCCAATTGTTGAATCTAGGTTAACTGGGGGGGAAAAAGAGACAGAGAAAGCGATCAAGTGAAGACATTTAAGAGGAATAAACTGTGATCCAAACCCGACAAGTAGTTGGATGTATCCGGATCAGATGTGGACAGCGCAGGGAAAAGGCGCAGTGTGCTGTGGATTAGACCCGATGACCGTGGCATCAAGAATAAATCAGTTGTATAGCAACAGGAATGATGTTGGTGGAGGATTCAGCTCAATGCAGCCCGTTTTAAGAGTTAAGATGCCCTCTCCTGGTCACAGAGCGACACAAACCTCATCTGTCCTCATGAAACGAGCCTGTCTATCAATCACAGGAAAAAGGAAGTCTGTTTGGTGTTTTTTAACAGCTTTCATCCTGTGAGTGGGTGACCAGTTAGAGAGGAGCCAAAGAAAACACATCAGGCTTTTAACCCTTTCAGTCTGATCACTACAGGGGACAGCTATTCTGCAGCTGCTCTCTTGGATTTTATTGTTTTAGTTTCATATCAGCTAACACAGTTGACACTTATGCACCATCCCATAATACACTGGCATTCATACTGTTACTGTAGCTTTACTGTTCTTCATAAACCTGATCTGCACATGTTTGAGTGTAAATATATTACTTGTTATTGTTATTAGACTGTCAATAACAGGGTTTTTTATTATTTTATTTTGTTTTTTGGATTTTATTTCTGTAAAGTGTGTGATAACTAGTATTAGAGTAGTGTCAAAATGTGACAAAACATCCGATTAGCAGTATTTATAAAATGATTTAACAGTTTTCCAATCCAACTTTATTTATAAAGCCCTTTAAAACAACCACAGTGGACCAAAGTGTTGTACAGAACACTAGAAACACAATATAAATCAATAAAAGCATTAAAAAAAACTTAAATTAATTAAAAAGTTCAAATATAAAGCAGAACAAAATATCAACATTGCATGAGTTAAAAGGCTAAGGGGAAAGGTGGGTTTTAAGAAGAGAGTTAAAAACAGACAGAGGAGGTCTGTCTGATCTGCAGAGGCAGCAACAGTTTTCACACATTTTATCACTAAATATATGTTTCTTTGCTTAAAAAATTAAATGCACGGTGATCAGTTGAGTGGACATTTTTGCAACTTCTTGAAAAATAATTTCATTAAAAAAAAAAATTCAATCGCGTTGTTTATTTTTTTATGTCTAAAGCTGAATGAAAAAAAAAGAAAATGAAAAAATCTTAATTAAGGCTGTCGTAATTTATGAATTTATGCCTTAAATTTGGTCACACATTAAATATCAGCCATTTAGAATGTTTGTGTCATATTTGGGAAAAATGTATTGAACAGAAGGAAAATATTCTTATTTTTAGTGTCTGTTTTAACCCTTAAAGACCCAAACGTTATTCTTCCTTTCTCTGAGCTTTTATGAATACAGGATTAGTAAATTAAATGTGGAAAAATAGCTGATTTTCACTGGAATAAAAACCCAATATACTGAAGACAACATTACAATAAATGGTGATAAAGCACTTAAGCATCACTTCACTCCATCTTTTCAAATCCAAACTCAAAACCCATCTGTTCAGGACTGCTTTTTCTCTGTCAAATCTTTTAACCTGTCTTTTACTTTTTAGTTGATGTTTTTATTGCTTGTTTTATACTCTTGTTGTTAACTGTACGGTGTCATTGAGTGCCAAGAAAGGTGCCTATAAACACAATGTATTGTTATTATTATTATTATTATTATTATTATTATTATTATTATTATTATTATTATTATTATTGATGGTTAAATATAGAGAAACATTCATTTTAGAAGTGGCACATATGTCCCAGTGGGTACTTATGGGTTAAATATATTGGAATAGCATCTAAATGCAGCAGAGTTAGTGAATGTTGCCTGTGGTTATTTAGTCTAATGTTGCATCTGTTTGCTGCTCTGATGCCACCTGCCTATTGTTTCCATGCATCAGTTTTACATCGCCATTTCCTGTCCATGCACTCTCATCAGATTTATCTTGAATACTCCAATAATAAAATCAGAATAGAATAGAACTTCTTTCTTTATTGTCATTGCTCATGTTTCAGAGCAATGAAATTATTTCCAGATTGCAACCAACCAGTGTCATCCATGTGCAGATGCAGACAGGAAAGGAAAACATCAGGGCTTGAGGTGAGAAAAAAAGACAAATTCCAACCTGTAGTTGAAAAGTCTACGCGTTGGAATTTGTGGGGAAAAAAGCTTCTTGTAAAAAAGCCTAAAAGACAAAAGCAGCAAAGCGTCAGAATGAACCACTTTCTTATTTTTTTTTTTGCTTTATTCAAATTAAAGGAAGACACAGTGAAGAAATAAACTGAAACTTCAACACATACAGAAAATACAGAAACTTTTGATGATCAGTGTAGCAAGAAACAACAGATGCAAAGTTGCGGTTCATCCAGTTCTTTTCTCTTTTCTTTGTTGTCGATGCTTCTATTAACGTAGAGACAAAAGGCTGTGCACTGATGAAACAAAGTACCCCCTCAGCATCTCATAATGGGACTTTAAGTCTGGGTCAAAGTCATCACTTCTAATGGTTCCCTGTGTTCCTTCACTTAATGAGTAGCATAATTACCAGTAATGGACATTAATGAACATGTGAGCTTAAATCTGTCAGTTTGTAAGAAAAAAAAAAAAAAAAAGTCAGTGGAAAGAAAAAAATAAAAGTGGAGCATCAAGCACATCAGCGGCAGCCATTGATTCAATTTCCACTGTTAGATCAATTAGAGAACTGCAGTTGAAGGACAGGGCAGGAATTTACACACACACACACACACACCCTGTTTCTGTCACTTGTGAGGACATTACATAATGTTTCCTTCATTTTTTTGTCCCACTCTGCTATATTTAACCCTTTCATGCATGAATTATGAGAACCTTAATCGAGATTTTTTTGGCATGAAAAAAAAATTGTGATTGACTTTTTTTTTATGAACCTATTTTTCATGGAATTACAAAAATGTCCACTCACCTGGACAAATATTTACTGACATATTGTGTGAAAACTATGAAATAAAAACATGTTTAATGCTGCTAGACTGATGTTTTTTTATTTTATTATTTTAACTCTATTTATTATTATTATTATTATTATTATTATTATTATTATTATTATTATTATTATTATTATTATTATTATTATTA
>JAQQZY010000029.1:20402643-20413741 GCA_030068375.1 Ostorhinchus rueppellii
TGTGCAAAAACACAGTCATGTCCCAGGTTTGTGTTCCAGTCCAATCCTTGATCATTCCCCAAACTCTTTATCTAGTTTCACATCACCCAAATGAGTCCAGGGTGGTCCAATGCTAAACCATTAGATCCACCTGATACATGTCCTAACCTGGAGAAAAAAAAACCCACCAGGGACAGATCCCATGCCCCCCCTGGCAGGCCTTCGTGCCCCCCCAGGGGGGCCTGCCCCACTATTTGAGAAACACTGGTATAATATTAGTAGTTTAATGGTATTATTAAGTTGTATGTTTTCTTGCTTTACAGCTGGAATTAAATGCTAAAAACACAATAGACACAAGGCTGAGCTGCGTTGGGTTCATGAAGCGTAGCCTCGTATGATGCTGTTAGAGGTCGACAAGTAAAATGGTAACGGTGCTAGAGATCAACACAGGGTTTTCTTGAAATGAAAGCATGAAATCTCCTGCCATAAAAACAAAAGTATAGTGCCACCATATGCATTCACCTCACTTTGCAAATAACTCAGCCCCCAAATTGCTTCCTATGAAACTTTAATGACTGTCTGTGACTGACTGAGTCCTGAATAATAGAGCAAGGCAAGGACCTGCTTTTTGCTGCATAATGAATCCCACCGAAACAGGGTGTAGAAATGTATAATTTGTAAAATAATTAGGATAAAAAGACATTCAAACGCTTCTAGAGATTTATCTGTAATTACATATTATTCCATCTGTCAAGCATCAAGTCAATATTTCAGTGTAAGAGGGCTCATTCTAAAGCATCTGCCATGGAACCCCTACTTGTCTCTGGATCAAGTAGAAAGAAAAGACAGAACAAACCAGACAGACTTTTCTTTGTTTTGATTATATGTATGAAGTTGACCTTGAAATTGATCCCATCTTCTTACAGACCACCGAGTGTGTCTTGGTATGATTCTCATTTTAACAAAGTTACTAAAAGTTGTTCTTTTTTCTTAGAAACCTTCCCAGCTGGACTCTGGTGAGAGCACTGAAAGGGTTCTGAGGGTTTGTGATGAATGGAAACTTAAGTCAAATCATATTCTGTTTTATTTTGAGAAATACTTTTGATAAACCTTTCCTTTTTCACACACATATGGAAACACTTGCCCCAGAGATACTGAAACTTTCATGAAATTAATGAGAGTAAGTTGATTAAAAACACCACTAATTAACTCTTTAGATGGTTTTGATGGTCAAAGCAGTATTCCTCTGACTTATCCGACTGTGGATGATGAGCCCTCAGCTTTGTGCGCTACTCTACCTTTTCACGTTTTGCTTGTAGAAGAAAACACACTTCTGCATACGAGCCTTTAAGGATCTGTTGGTAATGCATTATAGAGATGATGATAATGGGCTCCTGCATGAAAATCCTGGTGGTACAAATTCTGTATTTGATAGTTTCCTGCAAGATGAGCTATTTTCTGCAACACTCTTTCATCCTGGTTACTTCATTTTTCATTTAAATGTCCACACACACACATTATGTATAGTATAAGGTAAATTATACACATGGAGGCACTAGACAAAAAGTGTTTGTGATTAAAGAGGCACCTATACAATGAATATGCAACATGTAGTATTTGCCTCCAGTGATACTTAAAGGCCAATGAGAAGCAGTACAAGTATACAATCTGCTCTTCTTTCCTGTCCTTTACTCAGTTAAGTGGACATGGAGATGAAGCTCTGAAGGATTTATTTGATTTTTTTTTTTTTTTTTGTACTTCATTGTATGTTAATACAGCGTGTACACACTGGAGAAAATGTAAACAGACACTGCAGCTTGGCCAAACTGGATGCAACTTTAGACTAACACCACTTTGGAGACTGCACTGTAATTCTTACATCATGCTACAGATTCATATGTCAGTCTGGCCGGAGGCGATAATAAATAAAAAATTATGTTGGTGTCTCAGATTTTGCCTCAGAACTCATTTAGCCATTAGCGAAGCGATTTCGCTTTGCCTATTTCATCTCAATTATAAACTAATTAGCTTCTGTGCTCATTAGAGTATTGTTTCCTATTTTATCTCTTCAAATAGTAAAGAAAGATAATTGTATTGGCAGGGTTATAAAATTTGAGGTTTTTAGAGAAAACCCAATAGCAACGTTCTTCAGCTTTGGCTCACTCATGATCTTCTTTTGAAGAAAAAGGTTTCAACTAACTTTTTGGGGGGTTTTTTCCACTGTGTTTTAAGCCATAATGACCCAGTATGACTTTTGTGGCAGTTCCCAAATGATTTTTCTCTCCATTTAACCTTTCCTAAAGGATTTATCAACATTTATTATAATACTATCCAGTGAAAATAATTTATTTTCCTGTTTAATTCATTATCAAAACAGAAAAAATATCAATCAATCAATCAAAGTTTATTTATATAGCACTTTATATCACAAATACCAAACTGCTTTTCACCTAAAAACATGATCAAATAAGATAATAACAGTTTAATCAAATATTATAAAACTGCATAAAACAATAAGACACAACAGTAGAAAAGACCAGGTAAAACATAACGTACTGTTCACATATTGGCCAAATATAGCAATTATGTTGTTAGGAAGAATTGTTGCCATTAGACCTTGAAAAAGTAGGTCAAGGTGACCTATTTTCAATAGGCTTCTGCTCCATGTCAAGATGCATCCACAGTATAAATTTGGTGCAGATATTTGAATGCTTTCTTCAGATAATGCGACCACATCATTGAATGGACAGACAGACGGACAAATACACGACAAATCGATTATACAATACCCCTCTGGCCTGAGTTGACCAAGAGGTAAAAACTGGAGAAAAGGTGACTTTTTCAGTAAAATGTATCATTAACTGAACATAAACCCAGTGTGCCCATCCACTGTCATTGATCCAACTCTATGGGTTTGACTGGTGAATCAATGTTGTAGAAGATGACGGTGTTTCCACATTTACTACGGAGCCTCTGAATGTTCAAATGGGTCATATCTGATGACCGTGAAAAGACGACAAACTGCATTTTACACCGATTATTTACATGGATTGATAGGATTAGGACCCCCGTGACCCTAATGAGGATAAAGCAGGTTCAGAAGATGAATGAATGACAGGATTAGTGGATCAACAGTTTAGATTAGTAGATGCTTTTTGTTGAAGGGGGATGTTTGGGTCTTTATGGGTTAAGGATAAGCATAATATGATGTTTTTCTGAAGCGCATATCCAGTATGTGTGGAAACATAGCACAATATTGTATTTCATTACAGTTTGTGTGGCTCCTGATTATAATCAGTATGCTGTGTGGTTGTTCCTACCTTGTTTGTTCTTTATAGGCAAATAAAATTTTACTAAAGCACCACAAGATTCATGTATTTGCATGAGCAATGAGATGCTCTAAAAGCCCTCTTTAGGCTCTTATCTTAAAATGGGTACTTGGACATTGGTCTTATTGTGAGTCTTAAAAAAAATAAAGTATAAAAATATTACCAAGTTCACACACCGGAGGAAACTTCCATACAAATAAGCACATGGATTAGTCCTGCCCTCCTGCTTTGTACCGGTTGTTTTTCAGTTCAGGCAGCAGACGTCATGGGATGGGCCTTGCAAATTTATCATCACAGTCACGAGTTGCACTGAGGCAAAGAGGTATGATGAGATATTAGCATAAAAAAAACTCTAAAGAACATTCCAGAAATGAGATTTACCATTATGAGATTATATTCAGTGGTTAAGTATGTGATACCATCCACACATATCAAGACCAAGGCCCCCCAGTTTCATTATGAGATTATTTTTCAGTTATAGATACATAATTCAAGCATAATGAAATGCCAGTTTGAGACTATCAGCATGGACGGTCACATTTCAGTGGAGAATGAGGAGAGATAAAGGTTGGTGACAGATCACTGGGTGAACAGACATGCACATCTACCCGTTCTCATATTACATTTAATGACAAAAAGGGACAGATTCTGTTGAAGTCACGGTTCATATATGCAATTAAAAAGCACTTTTCCGTTGTCTGTCAAATGCTATGTTTGTAGTGTCACATAACATTTTATTAGCATTTATCTAAAACTGAAACTCACAGTGAATGGGTCTAAAAAGGTTTCATTACACATTATACAAAGTGTGATGTATTATCCACTTTTCCCTCCACAGAAGCCATCTATCGCTGGCAGTTAGAAGATTGTAGATGTCACCTGTCTATGGATGATTACACTGTCAGATTTCAAGATTTGGTTACAGTGTGCATAAACAGTCCTTCATTTTTGACGTTTTCATATAGACGATAAGATCCAGTTGATAGACTGATCCCGGGGCTGATACCTGATCACAGTGCAGAACATCCTCCCTTATGGAGCAGTGGTTTTATTTGTTACGTATAATCCACCACACAGTGTTCTCTGGCCTAAATTTCACAAAGCATCCTCTGCTAAAAGCCTTCTTTTCAAGCTGCACATTTTCTTACATTTAAGGTGCACATTTCTTGAATGACGTGTGATCTCCTAAAACACGTGTGAGGCAGGCTTTGAGGAGCCGATTTTCTTTGACATTCAGTGTCTAAATGTGCTACTATTAGTGTAGAAGGTATTATCTCAACAGAAGGGCTTATTTTCCCACCTCCTTGATTCACCCCTGCTGTGGCGTTCATGGTGCAGACTTCATAGATACGTTTCTTTTCACAGAACGCACATGCATCAGGGGAAATCTTGTTTGACCTCGGGTAATAAAAACACTCCTGATTTAATATTGATATGAATGAATTAGTTAAGTTCTTTTAACCATGAGTGATCTGGTTACTGATTTTGTTCTTATCTTTGCTGAAGTCATGCATATGTAAATCAGTGTCAAGAGCTCTTAAAACTGGACATTTCTCGTTGTGTGCACAAGGGGTTGCTGTTACCACATATTACAAGCTTAAACGCTCTAAAGGAGTACAGTCAAGAGTGTGCCTTCCAGACTGTTGTGTGTGATGTGTGGAGAAAGCAGCAGAATTCACAAAGTATGAAAAACAAATATGAAATCAGCACAACATAGAAGATTTCCATACATCCTGCTGCTTCAGCCTCATTTTCCCATCCTTTTCTCTGCGGTGCATTCACTCCCCACTTCATAAACCCATCCATTTGAACACCTATAATCCCACTGGTGCCACCTCTCTAGCAGCATCTCCAGGCACCAGAAGGTGTTAGCTGTTTATCTACATAAACTCCCCCTGCTGCCTCCAAGTGCGGATGGGTGCTGTGTGTCAGCATCACACTTATGCTGTTATCATAATTATCATTTCCACAAGGTGCAGAGATAACTACCATGGTTACCCAGAGCCCTGCATCACCCTGTCATTTCCGAATGGATACTACTAATGAATGGATTCTTTAATACCTTCAATGAGGAGAGAATATACTGGTTTCTTTCACAATAGGCCTGCTGTTAAACTGTGTGTAACAGTATTTTCATTGCACCTCAGGGCAGCACAGATTGTTATTTTTCGTACCAAAGCATCCTTTAATAATCCAACTGCAACAGTATAAAAGCTGATACATTTGCCACTTTATTTTTTTTTTCATGCAAAAATTTAATATATTTTGCTTTGAAATCAGAAGAACCTTGTGAAAAAAATGATACAAGGACCATTTCAAATAAAATGCAATGTTTGTTGGCAATTAATGAATTGCTGGGTTGTTACATAAAACATGTTTATTAGCTTATACAGTATATAGGTGTTTAAAAACGCCTACGCCTCTGAGAAAGAAGAAAAAGGACCGAGAGGGGGAGAGAGAAAGCGACAGGAGAGAGAGAGAGAGAGAGAGAGAGAGAGAGAGAGAGAGACTGCATGGAGACGGGGATTGTGCATCAGTCTGTTGGCGCTCAAATGGGTTATTGCGCACACAGAAGGCTGAACTATCGCACCGACTACAACTATGAAGTGTGAACGCGTCCTATTTCTGCGCGTCACACAGATATGAGGGCTTTGGACCGCTGCGGAAACTTGCGTTTGTTTGATTTCCTCCTTTAATTGAAGACATAAGTGATGCTCACTATGCGGATTGACTCTGGGGCTGTGTGAACTGCGATTTTCTCTTGTGAGAGCAGTTTAATGCGCTCTTTATCCATTTATTTCAGAGGATTAGTCCTTCCATCTTTAACGATGGGTAAGTGATCATGTTCTTCACAATTTAGTGGCACAGTCTCTCTCCCTTGAGGCTCATTCTGGACAAATGAGTCTGTTTGATCAGTTTTATTCTAAGCAGGTTGTTAAGAGGAATTTTATTTGATATTGTAACATGTCAGTAATAAGTGCTGCTGCTCATAAGTGTGGATGGAAGTGATGTTGTCACTGTTCTCTGTCCACATAATTGTGCATATCCGTGTTAAAAAGTGGTAAACGTCACACTCTTATCAATTCTTCATGAAGCAGCTCTGATGGCTCAGACAGATCCCCAGCTGTTTCTCACTATGGGATGCTATTTTTGAAGATTGAATCTCTCATTTGAACTTATGTAAATGTCTTTCAGAACATATTTCCTTAAATTAGTCATTTCTTTGATTGTTTCTGCCCCCACTCTACCCCCAACAGGTTCTGTGATGTTGGACTGGAGGTTATCTTGTCTTCTTCTGCAGGCAGCTGTAATGCTGCTGCTCAGCAAGGGGGAGAGGATGTGCCCTGCGAGTTGTCGCTGTGAAGGAAAGATTGTTTATTGCGAGTCTGGCATCTTCCAAGACATCCCAGAAAACATCACCACAGGATGCCAAGGTCTGTCTCTGCGTTATAATAACCTGCTGGTTCTGTTGCCGTACCAGTTTGCTCATCTCAACCAGCTCATCTGGCTTTACTTGGACCACAACTCCATCAACACTATAGATGCTTTGGCCTTTCACGGTGTGCGCAGACTCAAAGAACTGATTCTCAGTTCCAATAAAATAAATTATCTACACAATAATACTTTCAGTGCCATACCTAACCTGCGAAATCTGGACTTATCTTACAATCAGCTGCAGTACTTGCAGCCAGGCCATTTCTATGGACTTCGTAAGCTACAGAACCTACACCTTCGGTCCAATGGACTGAAGCAGATCTTCATCCGAACCTTTCTGGAATGCCGAAGCCTGGAGTTTTTAGACTTGGGTTACAATCGTTTGCGGAGCCTCACTCGTACAACATTCTTAGGGCTGTTTAAATTAAAAGAGCTTCATTTGGAGCACAATCAATTTTCCAGGATTAATTTCTTTATTTTCCCACGTCTTACCAACCTCCAGGCCCTTTATTTGCAATGGAACCGCATACGATCCATTACTCAAGGTGTGCCTTGGACCTGGCAGAAGCTGCAGAAACTGGACCTTTCAGGGAATGAAATCCAAATGTTGGACCCTGCTGTTTTTCAGTGTATGCCCAACTTGCAGATACTCAACCTTGAGTCAAACAAGCTCAGTAGTGTGCCTGTGGAAGCTGTGGCAGCATGGACCTCTGTAACCACCATCAGTCTGGCCGGTAACGCCTGGGACTGCAGCCCAAGCATCTGTCCACTAATGCGATGGCTCAAAACCATCAGAGACTCCAAAGACATTAGTATGATATGCAGCGGTCCCAAGAGTGTGCAGGGGGAGCGAGTCGTGGACGCAGTGAGGAACTACACGACATGTGTGGACACGTCCAAAGTGTTCTCAACCACGGCTCTAATTGCACTGACTTCAGCCACCGTTGAGAACATTACAGCTGTCACCTCTGCCTCTGATGCTGCAGACTTGGCTTATCCTGAGACAACAGTGCTGATATTAACTCCTCCACCTGTCCATCACGTTGGGACAGACAAAAAGACAACAAAGGAGTCCACACCTATGAATACCATGTCACCTACCTCCCCCGAAGCCCCCACCTTCATCCCAGAGCTACAGTTTGAACATATGGCTTTCCATAAAATCATTGCAGGCAGCGTAGCCCTGTTTCTGTCAGTCTCATTGATTCTCCTGGTTATTTATGTCTCGTGGAGGCGCTACCCCAACACCATGAGGCAGCTGCAGCAGCACTCAGTCAACCATAAGCGCAGGAAAAAGTCCCGAAAGCAAGAGCAGGACCTAAACTCTCAGCTGCAGGAGTATTATCTGAGCTACCATTCGAACTCAGAGACCATGGACTCATTGGTGAATGAGCCAAGGCCGTGCACGTGCACCATATCAGGATCAATAGAATGTGAAGTCTGAGTAGCAACTCCACCATAAGAGACTAAAAGTGCAATTGCTAAGCAGAGGTAAACGATCTTTCCGTGAGATGAAATGGTTTTACCCCTAATATGAGATGATAGATTTCACAGCACTGAAGGAAATACTGGGGGGCATAGTACATTATAATTACGTGCACAGAAAAGGAAGACTGGAACTGAGAGATATATTTGGAGCGAGCTAATTATCACTCTGACTGACACAAGAACAGTGACAGGGTCATCCAGGTTAGCGTGTATGATCTACTGAACCACTGGACCTCTACAGTAGAACTCACTTCTGTAGAGAGACTGACCTCATTCATAATAAGAAATTATTGCCATAGACTCAAGAACCATCAAAAGCTACTTTATACCCACCAGTTTTGATTTATAGTGTAACTTGTAAAGCATTTGGGATGTGTGAGAGCATCTTTGAGTGTTCATGTGTGCTTCTGTCCAGAGTGTATGTATGTATGTGTGTCATGAGGTGCTGATTATCTCCTGGTGGAAGAATTACAGTGCTGCACCTTATTAAAACTATTTGTCCAATTATGCTGTTTCACATCCAGCATATGGGTGCAGCACTTAGAAGAAGCGCTGCTGCTAAAAAGAAACAATGAGGGAACAGTCATAAAGACAGCACCTGGTCCTGAGATATTTTGCATGAAATAACTGTCCTTACTTAAGATATACCATGTTATTAAACAATATTATTCGTTCTGTTTAATGATAAAGTAGCATTTTGATTAATTGTGATATCAACCCCAATATTTCCCACTCAAGAGTCTAATCTCAGGACTGACATTTTCAAGATGTACAAATCTGGTAACAATGTGTCAAACCTAATGGTGTTGATTTTCATAATGAATTTTGTATTGATTACTTTGATTCTGATTATGCATTGTTTGTGTAAAGACATAACAACATGAGTATTAGGCATTCTGTGTGATAATGACAATATGATTAAAAGAAATACTGATTACTGATGAAAATGTGGTGATCAGAATATCATTTAGCTTAGCATTTGATTAATTACACAAAAAGAGCAGAATCTGGGCGCCAAATCCCTGCATTGTATTCCCGATGGCGAACATTTTATTGGATCTGCTGCAGAGACGAGGCAGGCTGACATATTTCTCAGCACGTGTCTTATTTTCTCGCTCTTTTCTCCTATATCCTCTCCTGGCACTGTATTGACAATAGTATTTATTGTATCTGAGTTGCTCAGGATGGAGGCCCGTGTCAGCTTCTGAGACACAATCCAGTCATATTGTGAACGGCGTAAAAATGAGCTGTTTTATACTCTCTGTTCTGCTCATAAACGGGTTGGCTTTTAATGGAAGTGGAGCCCAAGTAGGCGAAGCTATTCTTTGGAAAAGACATTCCAGCCCCTGAAAAAAAACAGAACCTCTGCTTTATATAACCACGTCAGTGCTTAATTTGGAAATATTTCTCTTCTTTTGTGAGAGAAAAGAGGAAGAATAAAGGCTGGCAACTGTGAGGCTGTGGGTGTTACGGGTCAAGGCCATTTATGCTGTTAGGAATACTTCACCCACCTTGGCCTGTCTTCTCCATTTCCCCTCCATCCTTCTCGCCCTCCCTCATTTTTTTTTTTTTTTCACTCGGCTTGCTCGCTGTGATGAGAGAAAATTAACCTGCGCCAGGGGACATCTGTGCATGTTAAGCCAGGCAGGAATCTTCAGAGCTTGAGCTCATATGCGAGAACGGTGTTTTTCTCCTGTGTGAGACTCAGCTTGAAATAATCCAGTGCATACTAGAGTTTCGACCCCATAATTACACCACAGCTAACTGTTGTTGTATCAGACTTGTTATGAAGACAAAACGCTCTTGCATGCTTTTCTTTTTATCTCTGCCAGCATGCACACGCATGTCCTGTCTGAGGCATGCATAAAGATTCAGACTGGTCAAAGGTTGTTCAGATATGGATTTATGATCCCGTATAATTCACTGTCTAAACATGACTCAGGCTTTCTTTAGCCTCTGGGCAGGCATAGAGGCATGCTGCCAACGGAATTTATATCCATATATTTACTTCAAGCGCATGCATATATGATTAATTTTTTTCAAGCAGCCAATGAGTAAATTTGTGAGGCCATACAAAAGAATGTAACATGACTAGGACAAATGATTTGTTGCTCTAATTCTGGCAGATATTGTAATTAGGGTTTGATTTGTCATATTGTGACTGATGAAAAGCAACTCCCAGGGTTTTCAATTCTTTTGGTGTTTTGTTGCTAAGAAAAGACTACTGATTAGAGAGCTGTGGTCTGCATCTTGCAGATCATTATGGAGGATATTTGTTTGGATGAAAAATGGTGGGAGTTCGCACAGTATTGACGCGGCAAAACAATGTAAAAACAACCACAGTCCAGTGGCAGAAGGTGAAAACATAGCCTATACACTCCAAGCCTCCTAAAATGAAAAATGTCTTTTTGAGTTAATAGAGGTACCAGATACAGTACTATAAGGTACTCTAAGCAGATAGGCCAGCCCAGAAACAGCACCACTAAAATCATGCCAGAAATCACCCAGAAATACAGCATATTTTCTGAGCGCTTCCTGTAAACACTCAGTCAGGGGTAACTCACTCAGCTCTCACTCAAGTGCATGAAATTTTGATTTACATCTCTCACTGGGGTTCTTTTCTAAGGTTATATGTAACTTTTGGTTTTTTATTTACTTAGGGTTACACCAGTGACTTTGACAGTAAACACAATACACGGCAGAATGAATATCTTGGGCTTACTGTGTTTTGACTTTGAGCTTCTCAGTATTACATACATTTTCTTCTTATTTGGTGGCATTGTTTACATATTTCTAGATAGATAGATAGATAGATAGATAGATAGATAGATAGATAGATAGATAGATAGATAGATAGATAGATAGAT
>JAQQZY010000029.1:20434145-20449609 GCA_030068375.1 Ostorhinchus rueppellii
CTGGCGACTTGTCCAGGGTGTACCCCGCCTTCGCCCTAAGCAGCTGGGATAAGCTCCATGCGACCCCCGTGACCCTAATGAGGATTAAGCGGGTATAGAAGATGAATGAATGAATGAATGAATGAAAATAAAAATTAAGAAGACAGGATCCAGCATGGAAATGTGTGCAGATGTCATTGGAATATTTGTGGCATCTTTCATATATCATTGTATCTGTAGTTCGTAAACATACTGCAGGTAACCAGCAGAGATGACGATAAATCATATCATAATATTAACAGCAGGTTTTATACAAGTCACTCTAAGTGAATCAATAGGTGAATTTATATCTATTGTATGTTTTCAAGACAAGCTGCACAAGGGTAGAAAGTATTGTTGAAGTGAGTGAATTGACTTTCAATTTCAATACCTGTATGAACATTTTCTATTTCAACATTATAAATTTTTATTATAATTAATAGTGTTTACCTTGACTCAAAGTCACACCTCTTTGAGCTCTAAAAGCTGCTGGGGTGATCTTTTCAAATAAGAGTCAGAAGTCCATGAAAAGCTTTTTAAAGTATAATTGCATTCATACTGTGCCCTCGACTTGTGTCCTCCATAATGTTAGTTTATGATGCCTTCGGCTATACTGTGATTTGAGAAACACTTTTTTAAAAACATTTTTTAAATGAACTAAATAGTGTGATAGTGTGGGTATTGGAACACTGAAGTAGGGATAGATGCCTAAAAGAAAAAGTTTCTAGTCTCTAGTTCTAGAATGGGAAACACATCGTCTTTTAAGCACTGTAAAAAGAATGATATCAACAGGTTTTTCACTACGAACAAATATTACAGCAGTAAGCATTTCAAGGAGGACAGAAAGAGGGAGGCTGTGTTCATGCCACAAATCCATCAATAGTAGAAAACCCTGAAAAATAAAATTATATTTTTAAATAGAGTATGCACAGCTGCATGTAAGTGGAACAATCATTCTCATTAGAACATTAGCCACATAAATAAATCATTATGATATTGTCTTTTTTTGGAATGAGAGGAAAGACTGAATATTTTGTGCATATACGTGTTATCAGCTGTTAATGTTTGCTCTATGTATGAGGCAGCATTGTCAATACTGTGGGTTTACCTTCAGTGATGTACAGAAACACACAGACAAATGATTACATTAATCATACCACGTAGACTAACGGAGGTTTGTACTGGAGCTACAATTCATTTTCATTTAGGTTATGCTTTGTTTGAGAGCATAAGTGTCTGCGCTGATAATGCAGTATAAGAGAACGCACGAGTGTTTGTGCAAATTCTGTGTGTCTCTATTTGCATAAGATTAATGTTTTTATTACTGCCCAGTACTGACCGTAGTTATCGGAATACAACAAAGTCAAGTTCCCTCATTTGTAGCTCTGACAGAGAACAAGGACAAACAGCATCAAAAGAATGCAAATGCTACTCCAAAACTATTGTTACTGTTGTAATGAAAATTGCTCTGGCTCGAAGAATTACTGTTTTGCTTTCAAGCATGGGTGAGCATGTATGAGAATTCTATCTGTGCGCTTCACTCATTTAAGAATCATTTTCTTCCCAAATAGATGTGTGATTTTGTATCGACTGATGATACAAACAGAGAATAAAGCAAAGAATCACCATTCTCATCATCAGTCGATTATTTTTTTTTTCATATCACACTCTGTAGACCAGACTAATTTGGAATATTTCTTCATCATTTAATATTTCAAAAAAAGAAAGAAGTCAGCATTAAACTACATCATTAAATCATAATTCCCTAATGTCTGTGGCAAATATCAGCAGCCTAGTAGTATGAGAGAGGGGAGATCTGAAGTTTTTCTTTCTTTTTTTTTTTTTTTATCAGAGAATACAGTTTCCATCCCACTCCTGCAAGCGAGGCTTAGGGGACTCTCTCTGTATGCCAGACTTCACTGGGTTTAGCACAAGAAGCACAACTTATTGGATTATGGGGTCCACCATCTATGCTCATATAGCTGGAGGCTGTGTGTGTGTGAGTGTGTGTGTGTATATGTGTGTGAGTGTATGTGTGTGTGTGTGGGGTAGAGTATACGTGGGTGGGCAGCTTGTGAACAGAAGGAGGGATGGGGTAGTAAATACATGATAAATTCCCATTTTCTCTCCCATTTTATATGCAAAATTTCTCATAGAAGCATGGCTTTTCATGTACTGAGGTTAGAAGTTTATGCAGACCCGATAAGTACGGTACCGTAAACCAGTCTGTCATGGTTTCACTTGTTTCAACCAGAATTCGTGTCACCTGTCTAATTTTTGTTCCATGAAAAACTGTATTTTTCCTCTCCTTTGTACAGGAAAGGTACCATTTGGCACTTAGCTCTTGTTATATGGACCCTGCTGATTATATTACACTACAATTGTCCACATAAGGAATGATTTACTGGTACACAAACTCCATTTGTGTCCTTGGTTACTATTCAGTATATAACCTTCCACAACCCCCACTCATTTAGGCCAAGGTACTGTGAGATGTTGTTTTTTAAGGTTAAAAGTAATTTTTCTCTTGCTTTTTCTCTCTGATGTACTGCTTCCCCATTTTTTTCGAAAGCTCTCAACACTGTAAATCTAATAATAAAGCAATGACAGTACTGAGGCTACAGCTTTAATATTAATATGACAAAATTAAGACCCAGAAGAAAGTAGGATTTTGTCTTGCTGTGTCCTGCGTCATTCAAGTATGCTCTGATTTTTGGTATACCCTTTCCTTAGTGGGTTATGTACTGAGATAAAGAATCACAGTGGCTGGGAGGAATCCTTGCATTTTCCTCTTTATTATTTATTCTGCAGCAGACACAGAGAACGCATGCAGGGCAGAAGCAGGAACACGCTCTGTTCAGAGAGGAGGGGGTAATCACACTGATTTGGCTGTGTAACAAGACAATGCTTACAAGTGGATGATGACAGGCAGCACTTAAAATGATGCTACCACTGGAGTCATTACTGCACATTCTAACTGAGTCTATACACTACACTGGATATGTTTATGATGGGCAGCAGAACATCTATGGATAATGATCGATTGATGTAAGAGACAAAAAAATCAATTTCACTGTCAGAGTGGACATTTAATTGCAGACTCAGGAGGTCATGAATATACTTGTATATTATACTGTGGCCCATGGTATGTTGGCTGAATTCCACTCACATAGCTCTTTGAGGTGTTGAATGACTGCCTCCCTCTGCTAGGAGCACCATCCTTGTCCCAGTGGCGTTCCACCTTAAAAAGACGAATATATGTGCCTAACTGGCTCCCTGACATTGACACACCGTGACTCACGCTGCCGTGCTATTTCAGTATGGCTGCTGGCAAGCCCAGCCTTTCTCCCCTCCCTGCTTTGGTCATTTGTTTGCCTCCCCTGCAAGGCTGTTTACTTGTAATTTGGACATCTGTCAAGGTGGTTTGTTTGCTACCCTGTGGTGTGATTAGGCTACCTATGCCAAATCTAGGAAGATAAATGAGGTTATGACAAGTCTTGGCTGTAAAGACAGAGCTGGAATTTGAGTACTTCTCATGTACCAAGTTCAGGAGGATAATTAAGACAGCATTAGGTGACTAAAGGGGGGATGTGAAAGAGAAGCAAGACGTGCAGCAGATTCAGGTCAGTGGTCACAAATGCACAAATGCTTATTCACACTCTCCTTCCTGCAGTCTTTTATGGTGGTCTTGTGCAGTGCCCCAGTACTGTCTTTTGTGTCCCGCCTTGTCCTGTCATACAGTCTGTTCAGCACAGCGGTCCACACCAGAAACTCCTCTTACACCTGGGGGAGGATGTGGGGCAATTAACCACCTGCTGGTAATACTGCCGTACCGCATTGCCTCACACACCCTGACATTTGCACGATCACTCACGATCACATTCATATTCATATTTGTAAAGGTGGAGTCATTCATGCACGCTGAATGACGCCCAGGTACAAAACTGCCAAACACACAGAACACAACAAAGGAGGCGGCTTAGGTGCTGATTCTGGATTTGCTTTCTGATCATGTTTCATCCTCTACATTACTAATTTGTTCATCTCCTTAATGAACATTATTGGCAGGATAGCATTAACCCAGCACTTAAGTTTTCTAATGGCTACCGTCATGCTCCATGCTCACATTGCATACTATACACTCTCACATAATCAATACTGAATAATTTCATCGCTCTAACTAACCTTGTTGAAAATGTCCTTATTTAAATTTTTAGACCATCATCCAGATTGAGGTTTTGTTGCTGTAGGTAAATTATGCAAACTGAAACCACTAATCTGGAAATGTTCAACTGTCAACGAAGTACAGTAGATTACATTTTTTTTTTTGACGTTTGGGTAAATTATTCACAGCTGATAACAAAGCAGTAGCAACTGCCAAATATAATTGAAGACGTGATTTCTGCAACACAGTTAATCATGTAATAAAAGCATTATTTACAACGGGGGCATTGCAGCAGCACACTGCAGTCTGCAGCGCTGTCACTAACTTGGCAGAACGTTACAAATCAACATACGCCTCATTGTGTCTGTGTGTTCTACAGCAACAAAGAGACTGTTTTTATGGGTGTGTCTGGAGGGTGTGTCAGTAAAAGGGTGTGGGGGGAATGTAAGGGAAATTTGTAGGCTCTGGGTTACAAAACCAGGTAGAATATTTGCTTGTTGACTATAAAATGAACAGCCAGAGGATGTGGATTAACATGGGTGCATCCAAGTTACTTAAAAACAGAGATTAAACCTGTGATAAAACACTTGTACACACAATGTGGACTTGTTTGGAACTGATAAACATGTTTACAGATAGAGATATTGAAAATGGGTGGCAATAGTTCACACAAGCTTTTCTAAAGTAGTAATACAGAAATGTTTGTAAAAGCCATTGGTAAGACATAACTCAAAGAAATGTTTTGAAGGACAGTTCTGTTGAGTGTTTCTGTGAAAACCTCAACAGACACAACATCAACAACATTTACTTTCTTTGATGAGAATTAAATTACACAATATAAAAGACAGGGGGAAAAGTCCATGTTTGTAGCTTTTCTTATTTAGAATCTTTTTCTCTGTTTTTAGTATCCCATTAACATGAAATAAGTCTTAGAACATTTAAGGGTGGAGTTGAAGGATGTTAGACAAAAGACCTGGAATGTAATTAAAACGGCACTAACAGCACTGCTTTTAAAAGGTTACATGGGAAGTGTGCCTAAATATGAAATTCTTAACACAAACAACTTTACCTGAGAACAGGAACATAGTTGTACTTCCTGTGCCTGGTGTGGTGAAGCTGTCGATCTGCTCAACACATGGCAGGTAATCATTAATCTATGTCACCAGTTACAGGAATGAGATCAGGAAAGAGACATTAAAACAGACAGAGGCATGAAACTCCTTTTTGAGTTTTCACTTTTCTTTAGATTTATACTGTTAAATAAATAAATGGACATAATTCACAAAAATGAGCTTCCGGCAGAAGTTTGTATTTGAATGTGTAGGAGTGTGAATGTTGACAGCACTGGGAGTGGCCAGCAGATGTACTATGGACAGAGAGGGTGGGGACATAGTTACTGCACCTGAGTTTCACCTGAGAACAAAATAAGCTGGATCCACCGGTACTGAAACACTGCCAGGGCTCCAAGGACACACGTTTACATTGGATTATATTTTCACTTGAAGGTAAAGTTCAACTACTACTATTTTCTCTTAATGTCTTTGTCGATCCGGTGAACCCCAGTTAATTTCCTTGGCTGTATATATTTTTTTTTTTAAACCTCAGCTTTTTCACATGCATAATTATTACACTTTCTTTGTTTCAAGAGGAAAAAAAAACATAGACCACTGAAGGTTCCTTTATTTTACCCTTTTAAGATAAACAGCTGTGGTGTACAGGAATGGATGCCAATCTTACAGCAGAATGATTTTCACTCTGGTTAAATTGAATTAGTGCCACTAAATAAAAATCAAGTCAAACGTAAAGTCAAAAGTCACTGAAACTACATTCTGAGTATAATTTTTTCACTTCTTCTCGCATTTGTTCTCAGGGTTTTAATGGATTTTAGGTTTACAAGTGTGAAGCTAAAGGTGGTTCTGTTGTGTCTGCTTTCACTTCAGCTGAAAACAGGTGAGTTTTTCTGTCTTTTTTTCATCAATAGGGGTTATATTCACTTTTTTAAAAGCACATTTTCTGTAAAGTTTAAACAGATCCTGGTGAGCACAAATTATTTGGTCACTTAACTAAGTTTTTACTTTTATAAGGGGATTTTATTTTCTTGGCCACCTCATTTGAATGCATAAGCCTTGCTGAGCTCCTCGCTGACAACCTGATTGTAAAACCACTGCTCAATTACATTGCAGAGGGTCAGTGAGCCATGTACATAATGGAGCTGACTCTCAGGCACCCTACATAACACTCATAGCTTTATTCATACCTACTGCTCCTGCTGCTGAGGGTCAAACGGCTGTGTGCATTTGTAAAGTAAGACCCTAAGCGCTTTTATTGTCCTCAGTGGAGAAATTAGTCTTGGGCTTCCATCCAAGCTGCCTTGGTTTATATAAGAACAACATAAAAAAGGGTAAAATTAAATAAAATGGATGCACCAGGATGAGGCACACAGCTTATATAGATTATGTGTTATAGCCATTTTATCCTCATGCTCTTATCATGTTCAACTAAACCCCACAAGAAGTTTAATCCTTGTGTTGCACCACCTCATTAAACATAGGATTTTTACTGCTTGGTGTTAAGAGGGTTGATTGATCCCTAAAGTTACAACAGGACTTTCTAGTGGTAAACTGAGAGGAAAGTGTTATCTGAGCCTATTGTGTGGCCGATGAGGAAGTGCATGCAATTTGAATATTTGCAAATCTTTGTACCAAGCTTACTGATGGTGAGTAGCTACCTCTCCATATGGAAAACATGTCTTGCCAACAACACAGTACTTCTCCCCACGGGGGGTTCACAGTGTAAATATTTGACTTACTAATGTGAGTTTTTATCACACTGACACACTTTGTTTTTTAGCAGTGCAACTGAAGTGCTGAGGTGTTGTACTGAAGTAACAGATGAGTGGAGTTAAAGAGGAGTCGGTTTGATATAAAGGTGCTTTAATTTGTTTTATGTGTCATCTGTGGCAGTAATTACACCATCTCGGGGACTTAAGTTGAAAATGAGCCAATTCTCTAACCTGGCACATGTACAGAAATATCTATTAATATGTACTGTCCCTGTGATGTTAAAGTATAAATAAAAAGGATTTAACTGATTACTAAACAGGGACATAATGAAAATAACGATGGACATTAACAAAGAATATTAATGATAAACAGGGCTAAGATATTTTTGAAGTGTATTGCTGTACAATAATCATCCGTAATGAGTTCTAACCGTAAACAAGTCAGTGAGGGAAAGTGACAGTGCGAACACAACTCCACTTTTAACTGCCACTAGTTAAGAACATTCTTCATATTTGTTCAGGTTTGCAGCTTTGATCATTTACCAATATATCTCTGACAATTAATGAGCCTCTGGGAGTTTTAAATTAATATGTATCTCATTTTTTGCCAATATCAACACTTTTACTTTCATTCTAGCTCCAAACCCCTAAATCCTCAGATTGACTTAAGAGGCTAATTAGTCTCAGATCAGCAGTCCTGCTCCACTCTGAAACTGTTTATGAGCACAGGCCCAGAGCTTGAATGCCATTAAGTGGGGAAAAATAGTTATGCATTTGAGAGAGCTAGTTATTCCATCTTTTTAATGTTTTCTTTTGGCCAAAGTGATTATTAAAACTGTGGGCTGGAAAAAAAATTCATGTTGTGAGACAAATAAAACTACCTTGGCTGTTTCTCTGCTGATTAGATGTGACAGAGGCGATGCAGATTACATCCACGGGGCCTCAGACCATCCAAAAGGCCCAGGGGGAGATGGTGAATCTGGGATGCACCTACAGCCCCGGCCCCGAAGACACAGGAGAGCTGGACATCGAATGGTCCAACGTCAGCCCTGACATGACACAGAAAGACAAACTGGTAGGTTTATATGTAGACAGGGAGGGGATGTTATGTGAAAAACCTGAATAGGAGCTTGGAGGAATGATTTAAACATACGTTGGTGAGCATTTCAAACATGCGTCAGTAGGGGTTACCTTTTAGCTCGGAGCACAGTGTGCAGTATGGTGGAAAAACCTGCTTTGAAGTGGTTTCGTCACTCACCGCAATCTTGCATCTCAGCTCTTATCCTATTCAGGGGGGCAGACTCACAGCTACAGTGACCCCGGCCTCTCACAAAGGCTAAAGTTCATAACAAACCCCACGCAAGGAGACGCCTCCATCTCTATCTCTGATGTAAGACCCTCAGACACAGCAACCTACCAGTGTAAAGTCAAGAAATCACCTGGTGTGGACATGAGAAAAGTTACCCTAGTAGTGATGGGTGAGGATGAATTCCTTTTTACCGGTTTTACCTGTTCATTTCCTCTGCTGCCTGTTTTGCACCGTTAAATGTTCTCACTCGTGTAGAATGTCAAGCGCCTTTTTCATTCCTTCAGTAGTTCTTTGAGCGTCCATGAAATATCTTATAAGGATGAACCACATAACAAAGCATACCTCTGGAACATTGTTGAACCAGGTGTTTTTCATTCACACATGTTTATTTTTATTCACCAGTGCCACCATCAAGGCCAAAGTGTTGGGTGGAAGGCAGCGAGGAGAGAGGGGGCACTGTCTCCCTTCGCTGCAAATCCTCTCAAGGATCCACTCCTTTGAGTTATTCATGGACAAGAGAAAGTGGAGGAGCAATGCCACCCACTGCAACCCAAGGTAAGGAGGGAACTTTTAGACAGGTCATTTCTATGAGAGGACACACAGACATTTATGTAATACCATTTTTGTGAGTGTTTTGTTTTTTCGTTAAGACCTACAGACTGGGGAGCTTTTGATAAGGAACCACACAGATGACTACGTTGGAACGTATGGATGCATGGTTAAAAATGCTGTAGGCAAAGCGCAGTGCACATATGAACTGCACGCATACAATCGTAAGTCATCACTTCTAATTGAACTCTAAACACCTTTATATCTCGGAGGAATGTTATTTTTACTGCATGGCTTGCGTTTTTCATCTGCTGCAATCTGTAATGAAAGCAATAAACACATTTGTAAGCCTCTTGTTAAACCCAGTATTAACAGCTCTGAGGAGGCACTGCTGTTGTTTGATCTCCGAACACTGTGTACTGTCTTTCAGCTACCAATAAAGTGGGTGTCATTGTCGGGGCAGTGATAGGTGCTCTCTTGCTGCTGCTGCTGCTCCTGCTTCTCATCTGGCTGCTGATCTGCTGCTGCCACAAGCGTCGCTATGAAAAGGAGGTCGCAAATGAAATAAGGTGCACTATCAGAACTGACAAGTATTTTTATAGAAATATATTTGAAGTCGGGCTGTAATGGCATCAAAATATCACAGACTGATAAAATGACAGAATACATTATTATCATTAGTAGTGGTAGAATTAGCTGGAGTATTATAAGCATTATTAGTAGTAGTACCATTATTGTAGTAGTAGTAGTAGTAGTAGTAGTAGTAGTAGTTATAATGCTCTAAATCAGGGTTGTCGAACTCACTTTGGTTCAGGGGCCACATACAACCCAATATGATCTGAAGTAGGCTGGACCAATAAAATAATTACAGTGAAAAAAGTCAAATTACATTGTGAAAATGTTCAAATCTACAAACTATCCTTTAAACATGTGAATAACATAAACAATCTGAAATGCCTTAATATAAATAATTACTTTTTTTTTTTTAAACGATATTTTGCCTCAGCTTCTTGTTGACACATGTAGGCTATATTACAACTTACAGATCAGTGTATCTACAAACAAATAAAACATTTAAAGGAGGGGTCTGAGATATGAGATGGACCATTTTTTACTATGTTGCTAAAAATCCCCTTTACACCACGATTGCAAATAATTAATTAAATGCTCTGACACAAAAATGAAAAGTTTCAGTCACCTGTGGGACCGACAGGACAGAAAAAACATCCATTCATTTTGAGCACCCACTCGAAATGATTGAACAGTGATATGTCTGTCAAAGTCAACTGTCATTTGTCCCTGCCCCCTTCCCCCTCCATTCGCACCCCTATTCTGGCACGAATCGCAGATCCTTCGAAGCTTGGAGCTCCTACCAAGGAAACTGAGTCAGAGCTTGGATAGCTATATTAGCTAGCGTACAAAGTTAAAATAGGTAGACACTTGGAAAGGTGGTAACAACAGGTTGGAAATGCAAAACTGTTAGAGAAGGAAGGTTACTGCCAAGAAAAAGGCTTTAGAAGAGCAGAGGAGAGTGAACATGGGTGTGGCATATGAGCAGTGGCTTCAACTGAAGGACCGGTGTTATGCCAAGGTATGTAGCTTAGAATTGTTTCCCCTGGTTTCGGAAGCATAATTTTTACTTTTTGTCATATTTATCTAATTAATTATGGCTTTCTTATCTCATAATTACTACTTTTTTACCTCAGATGGCCTTTCAGCTCTTAATTATGTCTTTCTTATGGTATTATGATGACTTTTTTCCTCATAATTTCAATCATTCAATCTCATAATTTCAGCTCTTTTTGTCATATTTACTACTTTTTACCCTTTTCACCCTACTTTTTTGGACTTTTGGCTCAAAATTATGGTTTTCTTATCTCATAATTATGACATTGTACCTCATAATTTCAACTATTTATCTCATAATTTTTGCTGCTTAGTTTTAACTTTTAGCTCATAATTTAGACTATGTATCTCATAATTATGGCTTTATTATGTCATTATGATGACTTTTTACCTCATAATTTAAAAAGTTTTAATCGCATAATAATCAGTGGACTGAAAAAAAATCCCCATGGTAACTCATAATTGTGAGATAAAGTCAAAATTATGCATCTATGGGTAGGGAAAACAATTCTAAATGGGATACGTACCTTGGCACAACACCGGAAAAGGCTGCAAAGTGATGCCCATGGTGGCCCTATTTCTACTGGATAGGTAAAATAACATTATGTCTATGATTTTTTTGAGAGTATTTGTTGGTTTCCAGCTTTACATTGTCATTTTAACAAGTATCCATCCAGTTAGAGGATAAAGCTAACTTTAGTGGCTGCTAGCCTGACATCAGTCTGGCAGTTAGCTGTTCTTGCTAGCCCCAGATGACTGGAACACTTATCAATTATAACAAGTGAAAAGTCCAACTTCTATTCTCATACACTGATAAATATAACTTGAAAAAAATAATTATTATTGTTTAGGTCCATTATGATGATGTCAAGTATTTTCTTACCTGTGAATGAGCCATGCGAAAAAAGTTAGCGAAGGATAGCTTATTGATGCTGCGCAGCGCTCGTGAACGTGAACCTTCAAGAACAAGCATTGCGCGGTCTGGAGTCTGGAGGCGTGGCTTCAGGGGTGAGTCTAAAGAAAGGGGTTCTTTTCAGAATGTGGCCAGCTCGAGCCGTTTTTCTAACATCTCAGACCATACATTTAATAATGGGCAGAATATTCTTAAAATTCCACTTCCCTTAAAACATTTCACGTTGGTCATATTTGTTATGGTAATTCACATTTTTGTGAAAGGATAGTTTGTAAATGTAAACATTTTCATGTAATTGACTTTTATTACAATAAATCAAAGTGAAAAGTATGGAGTTATTATGACAGTATTTTACTGGTTCAACCCAGTTTAGATCATATTAGTCTGAATGTAGCCCCTGAACTAGATGAATTGTTAAAATCTCCTGTATAATTTTGCATTTCACTAATCAATCCCATTGATCCTGAGAGTGGAGTCTTTTACGGGCTGGGTTTTGCCATATGAGCCATATGTTTGACACCTGTAACCTAAAGGAATGAAATCAGTGGAAAAACTAATAAAAAATCTGAAAATAAATTGGGGAGAAAAAAAAATCATAATCTCAAAACTAAAATGTCTTAACATTTATTTATTTATTTATTTATTTATTTATTTATTTATTTATTTATCTCCTCCTTTATCCTTTCATAAATTATCTACATTTATTTTCATATTATACTCTGCATTCTGCTTTTTTTTCCCAGTCAAAATAGATTGTCTTCCTATATTCAGAGTAGATGCAAAGGTTATTGCATGAAAACAAAGAAACCTAAAGGAGTGACTTTTTCAGCAAAATATGTCATTAACTGAACATGAAAACAAGTGACTACAACCTCTGTCCTTTGCTAAACTGTGTGGACTTTATTAATAAATAAATGGTGTAGAAGATGATGGTGTTTTCATGTCAAGACAAAGTTATGTCCTGTTGCTGAAAAGCTGAGGAACTGCAGTTTACCTCCCTTATTTTTCTATATTGATAGGATTAGTTGTGAAAAGATATTAAAATGTTTAGATCCATAGATAATTTTGGTCACCAGCAGCTGTTTAGGTCTTTGAAGCTGAAGAAATAACTTCCTTTTCTTTCCATATAATGAGAGGAAAAGGGTGCACAAACATATTTTTATGTTTGTTTCTCAGTAATAAATAACCGTTAGTTTTTCTACCTCGGTGCGTCATGAAGTCGTCTGAACAGATCTCATTAAGTCCTTTGTGAACTGTTTCTCAGGGAGGACGTCGTAGCTCCAGAGAGTCGGCCCACCAGCAGAAACTCCAGCCTCCGTTCAGTGATGGGATACCGCACCCACCCGGGGGTGTCATACACGTCTGTGAATGACCAGCTGCCAAGTATTAATGAATCTGGCCACGATGTCATCTACACAGGAGGGAGTATGAGGACCTCGCAGAGATCCAACGGAGATCAAAAACCACCCCCTCTCAGATACGACCCTAAATATGGATACCCAGTGTAACTACAAGCACCTGACAGACTTCTCATTTCCAAAGTTGGTACATGAAAGAAAAAAAGTTTTACTCAGTAAATAACTTGAGTGCAATATATAAATGAAAAATTGTTCTGTGGTGCAATATAATATATTTAACAAGAGCATAACTGTACAAAAATGCGTGATAATAGATGATTTCTGGGGAATCAGAAGCTGTTGCAGCTCAGACTAACATAACTGACTGGCTCTCCTGCATCACTCCAACACATCTCTGCTACTGTAAATGAGTATTTATGGAAAAGCAATAGTTTGTATATTGTTATCACTCAACAATATCAGCATCTGTATGTAAATTGTGTATTTCATATTGTTTTTTTCTGTGATGTATTTGTAGCTTGCTTCCTACATTTTATAAACCATGTACAATAAAATATTTTACCTATAAATCCAACAGTTTGACTGAGTGACATCCGTGAGTTCAATCAATCAGTTTTTATCTCTAAAGTGCTTTACAACAACCAAGGCTGACCAAAGAGTTGTGCAATAGACAAATGCAGATAAAAGCATAAAAAAATAAATAACAATACTGTGCAGTCTCCTATTAAAACAAAGCGTTAAAGGCCGTTCTGAACAGATAGATTTTAAGTTTTACTCTTAAAGTTAATGCATTATTGTTAGCTAGATGATTCCCAGGATGATGGAACATTATGAAATAATATTCAGAATACAGCTTGCCCCTCTGAGGATGCAGAATATTACCTTTATGATGTCAATGCGTACTTGACATAATAAAACCAGGTATTTAGTATTTCATGCAGAAGTAGGTATGATTAAAATGCCAAATAGAAACAGATAATGGCTGATGTTTTGGATTCGGCTGAGAAGGTCCCTATGTTTGAAGGGTGCATTAAAAATGAAATTAGTGCAGATTATAGTGCATTACCGTGGTCAGACAAACAATCTATATGTTTTGATAGCTCACAGATGGAAGCCCAGCTATACTCAGGCGTGAAGCTGAATCAATATAAATTCAAACTTAGCAGCTTAGGAATCAGAATATTGAAAAACAGAGGAGTCAATTTTGTCTCTGATCCTCTTATGTCCATTTGCCTTCTGGAAAATGTTTCATTTACAGAACAAAGCATCGTAAAATTACCTCGGCTCTGTTGTTGTTGTTGTCTCTCCAAGTTTTGCAAAGCCACCAGTAAAGTCATTATTAGTGCGGTGGCTAAGAACGGAGGCTCTAACCCACAGCTGCCACTCTGAGTCGGCAGAGTCAGCAGTGTGCCCACGGCCCCACCTCCCTCCATAAGGGCTTGAGTTGGGCAGATCCGATCTTCAAAGGGTGTGTGTTGAATTAATAAGAGCTGCCAGAGGTGATGAGAGTTTGGTGGACACTCAATAATAAATTCTACTCAAAGTCCCCTTGAGGGCAGGATCCACCCAGCGCTAATGTGAAAAGGCTGGGCTTTTGTTTAGAAACACTGCAACTTCTCTGAAGGATCAGAGATAATTCACACTAGCTCTTTGTTTTAGTTTTGCTTTGCTTGAAAGTTTAATCAGCAGTACTGTTGTTTGTGTACTGCCAGATACTCAGACGTGTATTTCACTGTCCCCAGGAGGACTCTCTTTGACCTAATGTCATCAACCTTAACCATCATAACTGAACCCCTGACTTTAACCCAAACTAATATTAACCCATCAAGACCCAGTGCTACTTTTATATCAGCTCCCAAAAGGATTTTTTTCCTCTCTATTTAACCTTTCTTAGGTGATAGTTAACATTTATTATAATATTATCCTTTGTATTTTGCATTTTAAATTGAAAATCATGTATTTTCTTCTTTCATGTATTTAATTTTCTATATTTTATTTAGATATTCAGAAAAACTCAGAATTATTAAACAGTTTGTATTAGTAGATGCTGTTGGCTGCCAGTGGTTGTTTGGGTCTTCATGGGTTAACCATAAAAGCAAGTCTTAACCTTCAAAAAGTAGACAATGGCACTCTCACAGATCATAGTGTGTGCTGAGGTTATAGTTTCCACCAGGATAACAGAACCTAACCTCATAACCTAACTTCATCTAAAGAACAAATACAAAAGAGAGACATGAAAATTCAATTACAGTTTATTATACAGTCTGAGACAGATACAAATAGTTATCATCATGACATAGTGCAAGGTCACTATCACTGTAGTAAGAGACAATGACACATGGAGACCTCTGTAAACCTATATATATAAAGCTTCATATATATAAAGCTTCAAATATATATATATATATATATATATATGAAGCTTTTTATGCTCTTTTTTATGTCTATAATCCAAACATAGTGAATGAGAATGATTTTAAAATAAGATTCACGTTATTGAGCCCCCAGATACTTTGCATTTAAGTTCTATTAATTCAATTCAATCCTAATTCATGATTATCTCAAGACACTTCAGATCAAAAGACTTGATGGAGAAAGAAGAAAACCCAATAAATCTGTAGGAAGAAGGCAGGAAATCCAGGGAACAGGACATCACATACATAACATAATATTATCTATCTATCTATCTATCTATCTATCTATCTATCTATCTATCTATCTATCTATCTATCTATCTATCTATC
>JAQQZY010000029.1:20449975-20477557 GCA_030068375.1 Ostorhinchus rueppellii
TCTATCTATCTATCTATCTATCTATCTATCTATCTATCTATCTATCTATCTATCTATCTATCTATCTATCTAAATTTCATAGAATTATAAATGCATACACTATATGGACAAAAATATTGGGACTTATGACATTTACAACTGGCAGGATTTCATATTCCTATTGGTTTGATGTATTATCACAATGAAAATGTTCATATCAGTTGCTATTAACAACTATCAAAAACAATATCAAGTTTAAAGGCAGATTTTTGCTCCTGAGTGAGCCACTTGTGGTTTATGGTCAGAATGTGACAAGTATTTCAGAAATCTAAAGGTAGATTATTTAAGACAATTATAGTGATAAAAAAAATTCAAAATTGAATGTTAGTGAAATTGAGTAAAAAAAGGTCAAAAATTGGAAGCATTTTATACACATTTTAGACAACAATGTAAACAAAATTAAAAGGAAAAATACATTAACTGCAATGATATTTATCTTGATATAAAAGTACATTTTGGCATTTGTCATAGTTTTATAGTGCAGGCGTCTGTGAGCAATAAAACACCCACCCCCACAACATTTAGTTTGTCCCTAAACATTTGTCCATTTGATAATTATCCTTTTCCCATCTAACCCTAAGTTTAACCTGTTTCTAACCCTAAAACCAGCTCTTAACCTTCAAACGGACTTCAGTTATCCCCGTAGTCCTCATGGATCAGAGTGTCATCACGTCTGCACCAGCATAAGAGAACAAGGAACCAACTCCTACAACTTCAGGGTTAGTGATTTGTGTATGCTTCCAGTCTGCTTTACACTGAGACACACTGAAAAATGTGAATACTCATACATGGTTGCATACATATATGTGTAGTGTGTCTTATTTACTTAATTCAGAATTCGACAGAAATGGCTCCGTGACGGGGACCTGCTGTTTTATGTGCACACACAAGTCTGTCCTTTAATTCAAGCATGAAATGAGGAAATATGCACCATAATTATTGCAGAGAATGTAGCATCCTAACACACTCTGGTTATGTTCATAAACTTGTTATAGGGTCAAGTGAATGCAAAGACTCCAAATGTGCTTGAAAAAAATGAAAGACTTGAGCGTTTCAGAATGCTTTATCATTAATGTTGCAATAAAACCATCCATTCAGTCAATAATGACTATGAATAAGATCATGGGCTTTTCTGTCAAACATGTGGCTGAGGACCTTAGAAAACCATTTTAATTACTCAAGCGTACTTGCTGTGAATGCACACAAAACAAGCAAACAAGACGCTTAATTAAAATAAAGACTGTATTTGAGTCAACATCTTTTTAAAAGTCTATTTACAAAGTTTGTGTCCTCCACAGCACAAACTATAGTGATAAGGTATTGCATTAGCATGGCTCTGGAAGGTGATTCAAAGGTGATTTGCTTTTCTTATCAGGTAATAGGTGTGTTGGTGGCTTTGTGTTTGTAAATCTGTGGCCGAGCTGCAGGAATAACCATTTGCATGCTGAGTCCAGTAGAGTGTGGTCTGTGCGTTGGCTGACCTGTCATGGTGCAGTGCTCCACACACAGTAAAACCAGCCGGATATTCATAATGAGCACATACCCTCCCCACCCAGCGTCAATGCAAATATATCACCACAGCTACCTGTGGTTATAACCGATGTAAATCATGTCGAACGCTTCTATATAAATTCTTGTCAAGGAACATTGAGATCTGGGCGGTTCACCTTGCTGTGTTCATCCTGCAGACATCTTCAGGCGAGGATTAATAACGGGATAAACAAAACTAAAGGAGGGATTCTTCAATTGCAGCCAAAGGTACCGAGTTAGACATCATAATGTGATGAGCAAAGAGAATGTTAGAGGAAAGTTTGAGTAGGATTCAGGATGATAAAAAACTCTACTCGTACCCAAGGGATCTTTCCCTCTGAGGTAAAAATGGAATGTGTGTTCTATTCTGCTTAATCTCACCTTTGTGCCTTAGCTTTACTCTCTGTGTGCCCAGCTATTCTGGACATTTCACATGTATTTTTAACCAGAAAAGTAGGTTTTAATTGAGCCTATTTAGATGTGTTTTCTGAATTTCAAAAGCTAAATGTGCGAATCTTTTCCCCAGGCTCTGTGACTGATTCCATTCTGTGCGGAGAATGAAAACTCGTCTGGTTTTGGAGAGTGTGTGCATAATTCTTGCCTTCTTGTCATCTCTTTGAACACAGTAAAAACAAAGCCCTTCAAAACCTACCGCAGACTGCTGAGTGAGTGGTACATAGAAGTCTAAGGCGTTTCTTATAAAGGGTTACACTAGGGTTGGGGTACACATAAACATAATGTTGGGGACAAGTAAACTGGCCATCTGGATAATGACTGGCCTGTTTGCCGTTACAACTGTGTTCTTTAATTTCTACATCTTCTTGATGAGTTTGTTTAAGTACAAACAGACAAAGCAGTGGAGTCCCAGTGAAACCATCATAGCAGCTCTATCAGTGGCTAATGTGGTGCATCAGCTTATCTGTTACTTCTGGATGACCATGGATGAGATCGACCGTAACTGCAACATTGTGCAGATGCCGTACAGTATCATCTTACTGTTGATATTCAGCCTCAAGTTCACCATTGTGTGGGACACCAGCTTTCTCACCTTTTACTACAGCATCAAGCTGGTGAACACAACCAATCAGTGCTTCACACAGATCCAGGCTGTCATCATCAGGCATGTCATTGTGGTTGTTTGTCTCATCCCCCTGTGTGCCCTGGGAACCTGTGTACCGATGCTTGTGGTGTTTGTGCCCGAGAACAAAACCGCAGCCAATCAAGACTGTGGGATGATGACTCCTGACAGCGACACTGGTCGTGCTTATGAAGTCCTGCTCCTGCTCCTCTCTGACGTGCTGCCAGGGGTGTTCATGGTGAAATGCTGCGTCTCTATCTCCGTCCATCTGGCCATCCATCTCCGCAACATGAAGGCCAGTACCAACGGCGCCCACAGCCCCAAGATGGGCTCCCAACTGAGGGTCATCCAGATGGCGTTGTCCCTTGTTGGCGCCTTCCTCTGCTTCCTTGGGGTCGACCTTTATGTAAATTACCAAATAGTGGTGCACCATGAGAATGCTGTTGTGCTCACGTTTTTATTCATCTCCATTTTCACTACTGGAACCCCTGTGGTACTGATCTACGGGAAAAAGTCTATGTGGAAAGCTCTCTTACATGAATACAACAACTTCCTGGATGTATATCCTTGTTTGTCTTGTCTGAAGGTGTCTGAGGAAAAGGACAAACCAAGCACTCCAGCAAAATTAAAAAACTGAAAGGTCATTTTCTTTTGCACTGTGTGACTTCGTGCTAAAATTGGTAGTTGTCTGAACTTATCAAAGGAAATAATTGTTATCCTCAGTGCCAGCAAATTCAGTAACAATTTCCGTCCTACTATAGCAAATTTGACAACCATCTCTTCCATCCGTAGATCATTTTTACTGTGCTGTAAAGGCAGGGAGAAAATCTGCAGAGCACAGAGGTCAGGTTGCCAGCTGACCATTCAAATAATAAGCTCATCAGACCATACCTATGGGTATAAATATTTAATCTGGACAAATAATAGTCAGCACTGTAAAACAGATCCACCTTCATGGTTGCTTGGACATGATGTAACTCCGTACCCATCTAAAAATGTTAAAAAATACATGTGAATGTGGTGAGAGTACACAGAGCATATTAATAAAACAAGAAAGTGCACACAACCTGATTTTTTTGTGTGTTTTAACACAGAGGTATTAAGAGTTTCTCCTACAGTAAGTCAGCCTTTGCAGATGGTTTTTTCTGTACTTTAAGTGTAGAGGGAAGGTGGGGACAACAGTGAGCCAAATCCAACTTCTGCACCTGTCAGCAGTCAAAACATAAACTGGAAAAAGAAAAGAGCTCATAATCGCTGTTTTCTCTTTTGTATCCCTTTGTTGGATATCAATATGGGTGTGTGTCCCTGCACTCGACAGCTCCCTGGTGGGATTGTGCGTGGCTGTGTGTGGGTGTGAAGCTGGGCGTTCCTGAAAAGTGCACTCATGCCCAGCAGTGGCCTGAGTAAATAGAGCTTTAAAAAAGTGCAGCAGACCTCTTTGCAATGCTCCACTAGTTCACACCCTCTGGCACCACCTAGTGAGGTTCAAAGCATAGATACAATAGTGCAGCTAATCCCACTCCACACAGACTCGGGATGCCTCCAGCAGCTAAATGGACAGGGTAAAAACGGGCATATTTTCCTTTGATGCATGGGGGTGTTAAGTCATGTGACGGCCTCAGCCTCTATCCCTGCTGTCTTTCTCTATCTTTTGGAAGAAAGTTTGGCTTTAGCATGACGGGTAAGAAGAGCTCAGCACTGGCCCAACAATAACTCAGTAGGAGGCAGTATTACCTATGCAAATAGTTTGGGAAATTACACTCAAGAGTTAGCGACCATATGTGTAGTTCTGTGCTGGAACTCAAATCCCTCCAACTGTTTTTCATTAAATGCTGTTTTCTTTCCTTCAAGGTAATGGAAAATGTGTGTGTGTGCGCAGAGCAATTGTAAGTTTGACACAGATGCGTCAGTGCTTTGTACTGAATGGAAGTGTGGCTGTAATGTAAATGACAGCCGTGAGACACTCGGGTGATTGATGTTTTGTCATATACAATGTATATGGGGAAGGAAAACAGTTGAAGGGAGCTGGGCTTCAGCATGATGGGTAAAAAAAACAAAACAGCTCAATATGATAAAAGCACAGCCTCGTAATACCCCACAATGAAGCCATATGTAGGTAATTATGTTTAAGAGTTTGCATGCATTTGTGTAGTTCTCTGCAGGAGCTAAAAGCTGTCTTTTTCATTAAGTTTCATTCCTTAACTGCATGTATCACATTTATGACACAGATGCATCATTGGTAAATCATGTAAAAGAAAGGAATGAGACTTTTAATGATGTATGTCCTCATATTTTATACAACAAACCAATGTTTCAAAGACTTATCCTGAACAGGTGTTGAATTTTCTGCCAACATTAAAATCATCCAATCTACTTTTCAGTGAGTGCCGTTTTATTTGCCTGTAACTGTTCAGGTGGCATTTCAAAAAACACAAAAAATTATTTTTCTTTTTAAAAGTCTGAATTGTACTTTTACTGAAGTCAAAAATGAAAACAAAACTATTCCAACACAAAGGATAAACTTCTGACATGATATGAACAGTTTTGTTTTTTTTTTTGCAATGAGGCTTTTGAAATGTTCAATGCTTTCCCTTTTTAATAAAAATCATTAAAAAAAGATAAAAAAAAAAAAAAAAACAACAAAACACTCTTTGCTTCATGAAGCACTAACTGAGGATTAATCACCTATTTATTACTGTCAGATTCTTTTAAAATCGATCCAAATTCAGTAAACTGAAACTGAACAAGCAAATACTATGAAAGTATTAAATTAACACGATGTGAGGATTACGTCTGTATAGTTCAAGCTTTGATACACGTGCTATCGCTATACACTGACTGTAATATAAATGACGGGCATGAGACCATTAATGAGAATGTCCTTATTTTCTATACAGCAAAACAATGTAAACATGGAGATTGTTTCCTTGGCAACTTTCATGAGCATCTAGCCTAACATGCAAAGCTGCTGTCTGTGCACGGATAAACATCACTTTAAATACCCGTTTGCTCCTGAGACTTGCTGAGAGTGAGTGATACTCTGTACATCACTATCTGACAGGAAGGAACAGGCCATTAGAAATCCAGATTAGAAAGACAAGCAACCATCACAGAACTCCTATAAACACCTCATAAAGCCCTCCCTGCAGACATCCTCCCCAGATAATACCTCTTTAGCTTGTGCATCGGTGAGCTAAAGAGGTGTCATTTTCTGACACCCTCAGTAATTGTATTTGAAATGCATAAATCCTTGGCGTCATGCCACTTAGTTCGATGATTTGAGGCTGAATGTGTAATTTTTCACACTATCAGCAGCACCCCAGTGACCATCAATGTTAAGCGGCGAGTTTACAGCAAGGGTGCAGGGAGTTATCAGTACGTTGAAAGGATCACAGTGAAAAGATGAAGAGGATGCTTTTCTAAAATAGAATCAACCATATCTTTATTTCTGTTCAGTCAACAAGTCTGTGTTTATAAAAAAGATCATATAAATGTCTCTTGAGGCATTCACTGATCCTTGTTAGGAAAGGAAACTTTGAAAAATAACTTATAAAAGATTTCAAAAAGTAAAAATAAAACTTCAGTAACAACTCAAGTAAAAATCTAATTTATTATTTTCAAAAGAGTTAACATGCATAGATCTCCAAGGGCACATAAATGTATTGCTTCCTTAAAAGGAACAGAATAAAGTAAAGCAGTGTATTGGTAATCAAGTAAAAAAAAAAAAAAAAGTACACACTGGCTCTGCAAAACAAAGTAGCAGCAACAATGGAAGTGTGTAGGTCTTTCAACCATGTCTTTATTTCTGTTCAGTCAACAACAGTTTCAGTTTGTTTATATAAAAAAAGATCATAAAATATCTCTTGAGGCATTGTTTGTAAAAATTTCTTTGATCCTTATTAGGAAATATACTCTAGAAAAAAGTGAATCCCTTGTCAAACAGTTAAAAATCTAAAAATAAAACTATACTGACATCTCAATAATTCAAAAGAGCTTACATGCATAGATCTAGCCCTCCGAAGGCACATCAATTTATTGCTTCCTTAAAACCAACTTTAACAGTGTACAATAAAGCAGTGTGTGGAAAATGGAGTGAAATAAAGCTGCTTACAAGTACAAAAAAAAACCCCTTTGTACATACTGGGCGTGCAAAAGAATGAATCAATATTTCAATTATTAATATATTTCAATAGTAAGCGAATAAAAGGATCTTCTTTGTACCATT
Source organism: Ostorhinchus rueppellii (assembly GCA_030068375.1). NCBI lineage: Eukaryota > Metazoa > Chordata > Actinopteri > Kurtiformes > Apogonidae > Ostorhinchus > Ostorhinchus rueppellii. The sequence continues at coordinate 20,456,848 of JAQQZY010000029.1, forward strand.
CAGCGTTTAGGGTTTCGGAACTGAAGAACTAGCACTTACATCAACATGATGCAGTCTGGAAGCATCAAATACAGTATTTAGTTCATCTAAGTGTCAAAAACATTAAATATTTAACCTCCATCACATTCATTAATGTCATCCAGTGTCTTGGAAATGTGGTTTGCAACATGGGTTTGATCATATGTCACTATGAGAAATAAAAGATCTACATTTCACACCGATACTTACATTCTGTACATTGTATTCCCTGCTCTTGATCGAAGTTTAAAGTAACTAATGCAGCTTTTTCCTGTGTAAATCTGGAATGCCGGTAAGCCTCGGGAAAGATACGTCATCCAGTGTCACTCCAACACATAAAAATAACATATTACATTGCAGCATTGGTCATTCCTTTTCCCTGCGAGTGATAGATAAAATGCACCATTTCACCGTACACCACACTTGCCCTTTATGAAAAATGCATTCACTATCATTAAATAAAAACTAATCCAAAGCATAAGAGACCGTACAAACTCATTTTTACATCATAGTACCCAACTTACAACGATAACACACATATTCTTCCTTGAGGCTTAAGAAAAACAAAAGTCAAACTCTGGAAACAATGGAGCGCTTGGAATTAAGAATGACTTGCATCAGAAAGAGTTTCTCCATGTAGATGGTCCTGCATCTGTACCACGCTATGAAGCCATACTTTCATCACAGCCGACTCCGAAAATGACTAAAACTGTAAGGCTGTTGTGCAACTGTCGTAAGCATTACTGTGGGTTCTGCTCATACGAGGGGAACATCGACTTGCGTGTTTTCGGTGGTGGTGGAGGCGGTTTACTCTCGTTTTTCACTGGTAGTGGAGGACTGAACTGTGGAGAGAGAGGAGTTCATTTTAGGACTTCAAAAAAATAAAAAATAAAAACAGAATATTTTAACGTTTACATGGCATTAAATATGCATTAGTGAGGGGGTGCTCTTTTCTCTATGCAGATGTACCTCTGAAGGAAACCCAGGGTTGTCAATCTCATGTGGGTGCTTCTTTGGAGGCATGGGTGGGGGGGTCCCTGGGGTGTCAATGGTATTGGCATCATTGTCACTTAGAAGTGACGAATAACCTACCACAGGAGAGAGGAAATGAAAGCCTTTCAAACCACATGTGTCTAGGACTGTGTGCGACCTAATTAGGACTATAGACCAGAATGTGCTTCGACGAGCTCAGTATGTATGATATTTTCTCCTTTTCTGTTAGCGAGGCATTTTTTTTTTTTAAAGATAAAATAAAATGATGACATGCAGTTCAGTGTTTGTCAGAGTGGTGTTTTTTTTTTTTGCTACATACTAGAACTGCGTGGTGTATGCGGTGTGTGTGGAGAGGCAGGCAGGGGGCTGAGGGGGTTCGATAGGCTGAGCTGGGATGAAGCCCCCTGGAACAACGACAGAGTAATACGCCGGTCGCCTAATTGTAAACTCTTGGGTCTCTGCTGCTTCTCTGGAGGGTTCTGTAATAAAAACCAGAAGACAAAGACACACGCTTCCATTTAAAACAGTCAAGCATAACAGTTCTCCCCAAACCCCAGATGAATCGCAGGAGCATAATATCAGGATGAAATGATCTCAAAGATTCACAAAAGCATGAAAAGTATGGAAATGAAAGTAGCGGAATGTACATTTAAAACCTTACCTCGTCTGAATCTGACTGTCTCTCTAGTAGGACCTGGGATTTGCTCACACTCCACTCCTTTCTGTTCTTCCTGGCAATCCTGTTGTCTTCCTCTGAGCGGGACAAAACCGAGGCCCTACGATCGCTGGGACGGGACAACAAGGAACTGCTTGTGAATATCAGAAGAAGAAAAGAGAAGAGATGCACACAGACACACAATCAGAAAGACAAACAGTGCTTTTTGCTTGAGCGCAGACTTTGATTTGAGCAGGAGAATAAACAAAATCACTGAGCGACAAAAACAGTCCCCGTAGTGATGACAACACGGGAGCATCATCTACAACAGAAAGAGACGAGGGGAAAAGTAAACAGACGGAGGTGGAAGAGGATGCAGACACTGACTCTTGGGAGGAAATGCAGGAGGGTCCGTCTGAGGATACAGAGCCACTGGAGAGGCCGGAGGAGGCGTTGGACAGGGTAGAGACAGTGGACATGCGGCGCAGGGTGGAGGACAGGATATAGGGCATCACCACGGAGCCAACACGACTCTTCTTCCTCTCAGTGAGAGAGCAGGGCTGGGACACACAAATGGGATTAAGCATCATCTGGGAATCTTGGCAGAGGAGGAGCACAATGACAAGCAAAACAGGGGTTGCTATGGGCTGGCTAAAGGAAGATTTATAGTCCTGCACTAATATAATGTACACTCCCCTTTGAATGAGAAGCATTTGATAGGAAGGCAAGAGGGCCAATAGCTTAAGTTGGCACCTTCTTACATTAAATTGAGTTTGCTGTTGGCAACGCACCAAGGTTATGACGCCATAATGCTTCTCCACTTTCTCGCGAAGGTCTTGGAAGCAAGTAACCAGACGGTTGTGCAAGGGCTTCAGCTGCTCTGTCGTCTTCTCCCCATGGATGCGAATCCCATCTGCCAGAAGTGGGATCTAAAGGCGAAGACGAGTACTTAAGTAGTACAAAATGTGTTTGGCTTTGGGCGCTGTGTCATTGACAATGATGATGCAAGGATTTACCTGCAGGGCGATGAGGTGTTTAAGAACTTCGATGCGCTCGTGATCCTCTGGGTGCTGTTGAATGTATGTGTCTGTAAAGAATGCCTACACGGGATAAAAAAAAAAATTGGGTAGCATTTTAAACAGCAGCTAATGCTTAAAATATAGCTCTGAGCAACTGTGAGCAGGTTTTCACAGCATGACAAAGAGGCCACAGCATCTCCGATATGAATGCCACTTTGTAGCTCATAACAGGCTTAAAATGAGCCACAAATCAACTGATGAGCAATTTAATAATAAGGGTTGCACTTGTATGCTTTGACTATTTGATCTTTTCTCAGTTGATTACAAGTACAGAATTGGATATTGTCCATGAGTCATAGTTGCACAAGGTAGAAAAGATCTAGGTGTTTCAGACAAAGAATAAAACAAGAAAAAAGACCCGACATGATGCAAGAACTCTTTTTACTTCCTTTTACATTGAAATTGCAACTTAATTATGCAATTGTACCCACTCACTAAGCATGAGTCCACAAAATCCCCTGCTCCCATTACTATGAGATCCTACAGACAATGTTTCTTATGCGGTTGTATGTTGTCTGAACATAATTGTGCTGAAAAATTACTCAAAGTATTATCAAAATTGCAATAAGACCATGTATAATATCCAAATCTCAGGGGCTGCAATTTTCTGATAAAGGTAAAATGTGATGCTAAACGGGCCTATGAATGCTATTCTCTAGAGTTAAAGGGAGCAAGATTTTTTTCCCCTGCTACAAATAGCAGAAAAAAAAATGAAATTGCAATAACTGTAAAAATAATCAGTGTTCAGGCCTAAGAGTGTCACTTTCAGGGTTACAACAAACATTCATTTAAACTGTTGATTATTTTCTCAGTTGATCAGTTTTAGTAAATGATGAAAACTGTTGATCAGTGTTTTCCACGGATGAAACAACCCACACATGTTCCGTTTACCGTCATGGAGGAGGAAACTGCACAATGTTCAAATTCAAGAGACTGGAATCAGAGAATTTTCCTTTTAATATTTGTCAAGTTACTAAATAAATTATTAACAGTGCAGCTCTCATCTGCTCTCAGAGGTCACTTCTAATCATGCCCAGATAACTTGATTGTATAATAACTTACATTTATTTATTGGTGCATCCTGTTAGTAAGGGAAAGACTCAAACCTTCTCATAGTTGGAGAAGCCACCCATGACAGCAGGGTCAACGATGCCACTGAGCATCATGGACAGCGGGTTGATGGACAGACTGCGATCACAGGCTTGCTGCTGCACCAGATTACTCAGCTTTTCATTGGCCATCTCCATGGTTTCTACGGCATTCTCCAAAGGACTAATTTCCTCCTACCCTCAGGAGAATGACATGAATGATATTAACAATCATGTGGATGCAAGTAATACCTGAAAACACAAGTGTTTCTATAAGCAGTGCAGAAGGTGTGCATCATACCACTGAGACAGATTTGACTTCGAACCATTTGAGAATCCCTGGGAAGCGATAGGCTGTAATGTACGTTGTTCTCTCGATCCACATGGTCTGAAGGGCAACGTAAATATCCATAAAATATGAATAGTTGACATTTTAATGTCTTTATTAATCTTCAGAGTGAGGTATGAGTACACAAAGGGTTGTTTATATATATATTAGGAATTTATGGGTGCGCGATTACACATTCAAGTCTGGTGATTTAAAAGTAAATTTGAAAGGTGCTCACAGCAAATTCATTGTCAGGGTCCTTTTCACCTTTCCTGAAGGGCCTTGAATACTGGAACTGGTCCACTTCATTGGTTCTGTAATAGCTGCAAAAGTACAGGGAAGGACAGCAGTGAGTTAGCAATTTGACCAGAGAATTATAAATCGAATGGTATTCACAGGAAAATAAATCAGCCATTAAGTGTTCTCCTCCACACTTTAATATCTGCTCTGGAACCCCCTTGTCTTTAAACTGGTGCGGCACAGTAAGAACCGGCTTGACAGTAAAACACTGGATGTCTGTGAAGTTCAGCTAAGGATAAGAGTAAAAATACTGTGGAAAAGAAAGAAAAGATTTGATTACATTTGAGGTTTTAAAAATCTACAATTATAAAAAAACAAAAAAACAAAACAGAATTTGTGACTGATTCTATGCAGGATACACTGTCCAGGGGAGTTGCTGATGTTGTCTCCAGGGGGCGCTGTGCTCGTCATGCGGACAGCATTGGGGAACTGAGAGAGCAGCTTTAAGCTGAAATCTTCGAGCCACTCGTACTCTTTGCCTCGGTAGATAAACATCTTGTTCTGTGCAGAAAATTTTAGTGGGTCATACAACAAATACAACCCAATGATCAGGCTCTGTTTGTGTGATAGGGAGAAATTAGTTTATCTACCATAATGAATGACACCTTGCTTTATTCAGAGTAATTCATCAAAAACGTGTAACCGATATCAGCATTATTGCACATTGGCCAAGAAATGTTTCAAAAACCCAGCATTGCATAAGCACTTGTACATGAGGATTTTTTTAAGTGTCTGTTTATTGAAATATGTTATAATTTTCTTACCCTGAGGAAAGAAGGAAATCCAAGGCCATAATAACCCACAGCAAAGTACTCTGGCTGTGGCCGCATTGCATGCATTATGTTTTCATAGAACTGGGCTTGCTGTTTCTGTAATAGAGGACAATATGTTGGGAAGGACATTTATGGCATTTGTTTGGCATTTATGTTATTCAATTATTGGTTAGAAAATGAAATAATTCATAACACAATGCATTCCGATTACAAAAACAACAACTTTGTCAGCCTCATATTTTGTGATATAATTAAAGTCACATTAGTTGGCTTCCTGGATCGACTATAATAGATTCTTTATGATACATTAAAACTCCCTGAAAATGAGGTGAGTAAACAGGTAAAAACATCCCATCTCCATTTGCTCCTGCTTTTTTTTTTTTTCAAGCAACTGCATGCAGCAGATAGCAGATAATCATCAGAGTAATTTCAAAGGTATTTAATGAGGCAAAAAATAAGACCACCTCAGTTTATGAGGCTGATTTTTATTTAGTAATTAAATATATTCCAGGAGCTATCACATTGTGTGGGAAGGAATTACAATGCACACATTCTCTTACCAGCAGCTGGCTGAGCTCCATGAAGTCAAACATGTGGCTCTCATGCATCTTGGCCAGCTGCTTGCCCAGCTCAATGGCTCTCTCCCACATCTGAAAAGACATGTGCGCCACTAAGTTAAAAGAGGACATAAAACATAAACATGAAAACCCAGGAGCATCAGCTAGACGCTGCCATCTGTCTAATGCAGTCAGAGATCTGAATAGGCACTACAAAGGCTCCTGTGGCTGGACTGTGAGCTTAAGTAACTTCCTCATGAGTTTCCTAATGGCAACTTAAAAAGCTGATTTCACACGCTGGTTTGTGTTATTTATACAGTGAGCAAAGACAAGCACAAACAGTGAACTTTGGACATCACTTCACATGCAGTCAGTATATTATGCTAATGTTCATGCTCACCTTGCCCTTGTCCAAATAACAAATGATCTCCTGGAAAAGCCTCTCCTTCAGCTCCTGTTGGGTCCATCTATGCTGTCCGTCTCGAGGAATCAGATGAGGTGCACAGGGTTTGTCAGACCACTGGGGAAGCAAATATCCATAAATCAACATTCAGGTGAACATTTAGAAGCCCAGTAATATTATCAAAGGTTAAAGAGCTTGAATGTTTAGTTATCTGATCTCATTTAAGCTTAAAATCAGATTTCATCTAGTGCCAGAGACCTCCAGTAGTTCTGCATGTAGCAGCAGAGTGTAGGCTGCCTCAGTGTAGTTCTCACAGTCCAGGTGCAAATCCCGCAGCTTGTACAAGTACCTGGTTACAAAAGTACAACAGTTAGAAGCATTTAACTCTTATGCCCTAGAACCAGACATTGTGTTATTTATCTCACCGGATGTAAATGTCCTCCCTTTTCTTTTCTTTGTAGAAATTCTGTAAGGCACAAAGTCTTGATGACACATTTTTCTAAGCAGCTGCTTTATATAGAAGTGCAGAAATAGGACTGGGCAGTATATTGACTTAATTTGATCAACTGTGTTTATGAACGTGATGATTATGATGATGGAAAACTGACCTTAGTACTTCCCCTGGAGCCTACCTATAACTCAATTAAAATTCCAAAGGCAAACAGCTTATTTAATATATTCTTAATATGCTACGCCAGCTTCTTCAATTGTTGCCAAAGAGTGATGCTTTATTTCATTTATATTTATTTTCAGCAAATAATGCAAACTGACAGCCTAATAGCTGATATTCTTTTCCTGTTTGTTCATTTACACATAAGAAATGTATTTAGAATCATGACTTGAGTTAATATTGACAGAAAAGATGATTAAAAAATGAATTTCTTAATTGCCCATACCATAATTTTGCATAGCCATACATCGCCCAGCCCTACACTGAGAGTTAACCCTTTGCAAAATAGAGTCATTGAGCATACCAGCACATTGACGGTGCAGCTCATGCGGTGCTCAGGACTTTCATCATGTGTGATGGTGCGGTAAGCAAGGAGATTCTCCAGCAGACTGCTCAGCAGCAGAGCCAGCTCCTCTCCCGACTGTGACAGGTATCTGTGGCGTCTGCAGTGCTCCAGCAACCTGTGCATACAAACATCCTTAAAACAGACTGCTCTTCAGCTGTAAAGGACTACTTTTGGTCCTTTCTCTTGTGAAGGTCTGTTTTTTCTCTCTGATGAGCACATTAAAACCTGATTTCTCAATTGTTAAGGCTCTTTGATGGAGTCCCTGAAGGTTTTCTATTGATTTGAGGGTTCTTACAATTCTGAGAGACCCTCCATCTGGATCCTTGAGGACTTTTTAAAAACTACAATCTAAAAAGGTCTTTGTATTTCAGAACCGGTCCTATGTGAATTCCTTGTTACACAGAATTGAAGGATTTTTGATTGGTATGTTGTACTATTAGAACAACTTTTTAAAAAAGTATTCTGTGTTTGATCTGCTCCTCTGCCTTACGTTTTCTCCAGAAGGACTTTGTACTGCTGATCCCCTTGGCCGCCTTCTACCTCTTGATCCAATTTTGTTATCAGTTCGTTCTCAAACTGTAGAGATAAGAGGGGAATTAAAACACACAACCATGCACATCACAAGTGTCACATTTAGCCAAGCACCATTTCATCTGAAACAAAAACACCAAAATCCTGAACTGCTGAGGAGGTTTTCGTGTACCGTTTCAAATGTGCGTGCTGGACTGAAGTTGTGTTCACACTGCATCATATCAAAGAAGATGGGGATAGTAGCTTTCCTTAGTTCTGGCTCAGGGACCAGTGTGACCTCTAAAATAGGTCCAACCATGGCTGGGATGAACTTCATTTTGTGAGGGCCTAAGGGACAACAAAACATTATCGCACAGAAAAATCGTAGTATGATTTGAGAAGGCAATAAGCTGCATCTTCTTCCTCAAAGAGCAAACAGCAGACAAATCTAATAATGTGGTAAACAAAAACAACAACACACTGTGAAACTGGACAATAAAAAATATTTTCTTGTTATTCCTCTGCTTTACTGGCAGGCACCGAATAAACAATCCCACAAAAGTTTATTATAACAACAGATGGTGAAAAATACTGACCAAGATTGTACCACATATCTCTGATCTTAAAGCCTGCAGTATTCCTCATGTCCCCATACCTGTAACAAATTAGAATCAAAGTGCTATTAAATTAAGTTTACTGCATTTAAATAATATTTTTCATTAATAATAAAAAAAACAAAAAAATATCTTACTTGTTCAGGATCTTATTTCGTTTCTCTTGGGAGAAGGATTCTAGTTGTAATGCTTTATGAGTGAGGAATGCCACGGTCAAATGAAAGTAGTTATTCCACAGCTGCAAGCGGAACAGGTTTTCAAATATTAATATCATAATTAGCTTCTCATAACATTCACTTCTGATTTTCTGTTTCACAAAAAAAATAAACAGTGACCTTTATGAAGACAAGAGAGGACGAGGACGCACCTGCAGTTCAAAATGCGCTTGATCCAGGAAGTACATGTTGAGGACGTCAGAATACTGGTTGATGGCTCTAAGGAAAACCTGCATTTGGACTAGGTTCATGATCATCCAGTCTGCAGGGAACACATTCCCCATGAGGTCCTTAAACATGATAAATGTCTCCATGAGGAAGTCCTGTGGGCGTAAAGAGGGAAGAGGCTTTAATGTCTTTACATGCACAAAAAAGAAACACCCACGTCTAAGTCAAACACAAGGAAATCGCTGCAGCGCTGCTACATATCTGGCACACATAATATTCCTCACATCTTAATGGAGGCCCAGTAACATCCTCATTATGCCAGTCCAATCCACTGCAAGAAATGTCTATAATCAATATTCTCTTAAGGAGCAGTAAGTGGCCTGGCTGGTTTAAAGCCTGTTATTGATGAGATGTTTCAGGACAAGACGTAGCCAACAGAGGAAGAACACTTACAATGATATCCTGTCTCGTCTTGAAGGTGCTGATGTAGTGGGCGTAATGCATGTCATCCATCTGCTTCAGGATGGCTGTCATGCAAGCTAGATAGTGACCCTGCCACAGAGAAGTACAGTATTGTTTACACTCTTTCACAGTGATGCAAAAACACTGCATTCACAGCACTTATTCCTTCTTGTACATTAGCATGTGTTTGTTTAAATAGGTCGGTACATTGTCTTCTTTATGTCTGTTGTGCCTATCACCTGGTATTTGTCCTTTGGTTTATATTTTTGGTTCCTTATGAGCCCATGTAAGGGTTGGGCACATTCTAATGCAGGACACAATAATAAAAATCCATTCATTCATTAACAAATATTCTATGCAATATAAGCTATGTGTTTTTGTTCACACATTGTTGTCATGCTCCGTTTAACTATTGTTGATGTCAGTGTTATTAATATTGCACTAAACACCGGTGATGCAGTTGTCAGTGACATATTTCAGTGCAATTATCACAGTGTGACTTACAATCAGAGGGGAAGATCTGTCCATGTTGATGACAGTGCGATTAACCCTGCGGAGAAGCCGCTCCATTATCAGCTGAACATGCCCTCTGGTTGGACCCTGCAAAGACACAGCAGCCTCAGGTTCAATTACCAGCAGGGGAATAGTAAACAGAACACTGCTTGTGTTAAAAGCATTCATTCACTGGCATTTAAAAAGGCAAATTTCCCTTTTCTGTGCCCACTTCATTTGTTTATCTGACGGTAGGGTGATATTGTTACAATCTGTATTTTATTATTCAAAACTGTAGAGATTTTGGACTTTACAACGTGCCCTGAATGCATCTCCGTTCTTGTCCATGTCAAACAAAAGACAAACAGATGCAGTATATTTGAGTATGAGCACTTCTGACTACATCATTTCCCTTTTACAAACATTTATCTCCCTTTGTGGTCAACGATCTTCAGAGACTTACCCGCCAAATGGAAACTGTACCCACATGTGGCACTCAACATTTATTTCTCCTGTGTTATGTCTGTCCACATCAGATTAAAATGTCCAAAGCCTATTACTATTATTACAATAATGTATTTTATTAAATGCATTACTGCTCATTCCATCAGTCCTAGTTAGTTAGAAGTTATGGTGATATTCATAAGTTGAAACTGCAAATAATTTTAATACATCAGAAAAAAAACATGCAATTTGTTTGCTTTGTACCAACACAAATGCTAACTCCTATACAAAATCTGCTGGTTGAGACAACTGTGTTTTTTCACTTTTTATAGTTTATTTTGTACTTGGCTATGTAAAAATGTCGTGGCTTGGTATGACACAAAAAAGATCCCAGAAAGGAGATGAAAAACAATTCACAATTTTGATCTCTGATTTACAACACCTAAAAACTTGAAAGGAGCTGAGATCAAAACTCCTCTCCACATGGCAGAATGCTAGATGCTAGATTTTACATATCCCCCATCCATCCCTGCAACTTTCTGCCAATTGCGAGATGTTGAAAAATTACCAGATCCTTCAGTGTTAATTGTGTTTCCTTGCAGCATAATAAATGCATTGATCATGTAATGCAGCAAAACCCAACATGGATAGCATTGCATTTTAAGAACAACATAATTGGATTTATACCTTATTTATAGGAATGTACTATATATACACACAAGGGAGGTGAGCTGAACCTCTGTTGTGGCGATCACAACATTGAAAAATCACATTTCATTTAATTTCATTGTGGAAAAGGTTTCGCAATTACTTGGATGAATCATTCTTAGTTTTCATGGGGCAATTTCATCAGTAGAAACAAGGCCAATTAAAGCAGCTCACAGAGACTCCTCCAGATTGTGTCTGGAAACTGTTGCTGCTGTCACATAATTTTTCAGCACACCTCTGTTGTGCTCAGCTGGTGACAGAAACCCAGAGCTGAAGGAAGTATACAGATCTTCTACTTAAGTAAAAGTAGGAATACAGTCACAAAAATACTGTCTTACAAAAGTCCTGCATTCAAAACCTAAAAATTCAAACATATTAGCATCAAAATATATTAAATAATTGAAACGTAAGAGTGCAGAACTGCTGATTAATAGTACTAGAATACAACCTTTAACCCTTTGATGCATAGTGGTCACTACAGTGGACATCTATTCTACAGCGGTTCTCTTCTATATTCATGGGTTTTGTTGTTTTAGTTCCACATCAGCCAACACAGTGGACACTCATGCATGATCTCATACACTGTAATTCATACCATTACTGTCACTTTGCTGTTTGAGATTAACCTGATCTACAGTAACATGTTTGAGTGTAAATAAAGCGTTAGTTGTTTTTAGATTGTAATTAACAGGTTCTTTTTGCATATTATCCCCATGAAGTGAGTCATAACTAGTATGAGAGTAGAAGTAGAGTATGTAAAAATGAGAGAAAACATCAGATTAGCTGCATTAAAATATTCATGTAGATCGCTTTCTGATATTGTTTTAAAAATTAAATGCATGGTGTACAAGTGAGTGGACATATTTGTAACGCCATAAAAAAATAGTTTCATTCAAAAAAATGTCAATCATGTTATTTTTTTTCATGCCTAAAGAAGAATAAAAACACGAAGGACCAAAAACTTGTCTAAGGTTTTTGTAATTCATGCATCAAAGGGTTAATATAATATGATACATTAATGTGTTCATCTGTAATGGTAAGGCTCTTTAAATACTTAATATACTGTTTAGTTGCTTAATCTACGATAATGCACCATAACTTCTCTTTATTTCATATCAATAATGTGCATTTGTAAATTAGCTACTGAGTACAGTAACTTATAACACATTTAGAGTAGTAATAAAAAAATATTATATATACACTCAGGAAACAACCACATACTCTAAAACACTCTTTAAAAATATTGAAACGTATTTATTGTCACTGCGTGGTCAAGTTAGAGCTGTAAAAACTATATTCAACGTATTTCAGCATCAAGCTGCAGGGTGCTGGAGGAATTATTAGGATTACCTGCTCTCTCTTCTCTTGCTCCTTATTTGCCACGACTCCAAGTAGAGGATTGTTATTGATGGAAGACTAATACAAATAGGGTAGTTGGCCCATTTGCTCAGTTTGACTTCCTGACAAGGGCTTGATGCCAAAAAGCAGTGAAGGCATTTTGGAACTTTTTTTTTTTTTTTTAAAGGAGAGTGCCTTAGAGATCATTGCTTCTGAGTGCATAGTATATGGTCAAATCCAAAGAGCACCTCTAATAAAATAACCTTTTTTGACCCCCAAAAGTGCTCCTCTTCCAACATTTTTTCACTTGAGTATTAAATTTGATTTCAAAATGTAGAGAAGTTGATATAAAAAGTCACAGAAAATACTCCAGTACATCAAAACTGTACCTATGTAAATATCATTCTGGTTTCATTGGTTTTACTTGGATGTGATCATTTGTGATTTGTTGATCCATCTTCAAATTCTTCTTCTATTAATAAGATCTCTGGCTTTGATTGACAGCTCTGTATGACAGCTTGCTTGCCTCCTGAACTGGATTTTCAGATCTTCTGCTTATTTCATAAAACACATTTTTCCTGACAAACAGTTTGGCTGTAGCTGTGGTTAAAGGACGATAGTAATAATAATAATAAAACTGTAAAATTAAATTGTCATGCAGTGTTTGATGGTTTCGAGTTTTACCAAATCATTAAGCTAGCATTTAGCATTAGCTCACCTATGACCCATCATGCTTCTGCAGCTTTTCTGCAAATGTGGCCACATCAGGCCACATGTCAACAGCCAAGTCACAGACTACTGGCTTCAAAACAGAATGATGAATTATACAGTCCTCTCATACTCAGTCTATGCTCAAACCCAGGTGGAATAAACCCAAATGACTCTATATTTCCAGAATCTAGATGAACCCATTTTAATTCATGATGTGTCTAACTCCTCACCACATCTTTTAGGTCCAGACTGTCCAACACTGTGCTAAGCAACTGGACGCAGGCCTCATGGTCGGGTTTACTGGAGTGGTCGTCCAGCTGTCCACTCAACTGGTCAGTGACAAGTGGCAGAAGCACATCCCGACAATCTATGGCAGCAAGAGAAAGGAAAAGAGAACGCAGCCCATTGTATCACTGAGCACTTTCTAATAATGGAGCTGACCTGAGCAAGTTTCATGTAGGTGTGATGCAGAATGGAGTTTTTTTTCCCCCTCCTTCATCTTGTGTGTAATGTCATTATGTGGTTTTCAAGCCTCGAGGACTCATACCTACCTGGCTGCCTGAAAAGGTCACTCTCCACCATTTTACACATACATCCCAGCTTCTGGCGCACAAGCTGTGAGTCAGGAATGCTTTCAATGAATTTTGCAAGGAGAACGCTGGAAAATGAAAGAAAAGAACCATGCAGCGGCTTTGACAACATGAATACTTTTCACATTTCACATCTAATCATTAGTGTAAAAGAGAAGTAATGAGCAGCACACTTAATTTTACAGCAGCAAGAATTGAGAATAACGTCTCCTTCACTCAGAAGTAAATATCATCATTTGCACAGAGGCAGCCAATTATCATTTCTTGCTGTGCAAACTCTCTAGAGAGTTACCTGAGCTCCACGGGATCAAACACAGTCTGGATGTCATTAATGATGCTGGGGAGGTATTTCAATATAGCACCCTGGGAAAGAAAAAGAACGGGTCTCATCAGGCTGACACATGACGATGTTTCTGTGTAAGACTTTGGTAAAACAACCTTCTAGCAGAGCATGTTTTCACCTTAGTGAGACTTCCAACAGTGAAATCACAGTTTATGATGATTTGAATGATGGGAAATAATGTCTGTAATTTCCCTTTTTTTTTTTTTTTTAAACTGTACTTCCGAAGTAATTTACATACAACATTTAAAAATGCCAAAACTAAAAGCTACATCTTTTACTGAATCAAACAAACAGCCTTTTACTTTCCTCTGCAATTCAGTGTTTTTTTTTTTTTAAATATTCCAGTTCTGGCAAAATCAATATTCTGCCTACTTCATTCACTAAAAGCATTTGCTATGTCCTTTCAAACTTACTTTTATCTTCACTCCTTCATCCAGTGGTCGGTCCATGAGAGTGTTGAAAGAGAGAAAAAGGCTGCGGATGGAGTTGAAGAAAGCATCCCCATCTTCACTCTGCCCATAGAATCTGCGAATGAATGCCAGAGAGTTTCTAAAAAACAATAACCCATAATAACTATAGAAAAGGAATCTTTGGTGGCAGCACTTTTGTTACCTTAGATAGAGGACCCGGGACTGAACAATAAACCTGAACAGGTACTTGAGGGCTTTGAGGGCTGCATAGAGCCTCTCCGTCAGGACCGGTTCATCTGCATGGCCCACATAGTAGTTAAGAACCCTGGTTAGTTTCCTGAAAAGTGAATGAGTCAGTCATGAACGTCTGCCCGTAATGTGGGTGGGGGTGGAGAAGAGGAGCAAAAGATGTACTAAAAATAAAAAGCACGAAGAGGTGTCAGTGATCAAAATACTGAAGGGAGACTCACATGTAAGCCAAGGTGGCACTGAAATGCTTGTTGATGTAGGTTTCCAAGACAGGGTTAAAGTGCTGGAATTTGATGTCGCCAATAAGTGTGATTATAAATACCTGGAAGACAGACAGACAAGAAACCTGAAAAATCAGGACTAGTTGAGGTACACATTACACAAACATATTTTATATAATGAAATACCTGAGACTGGCAATTTTTATTTTGAGGTCAAAGGTAGTCTGAGTCACAGGAAGCAGTCTGTCAGAGTAAGCCTTGGGCAACTATTTCAGTCAGCATTCACCTCCTCTTCACTATCAGCATCTTATCCTTTTTCAAAGTCTCAATGTGAACGAACTACATACAGAGAATGTGAAGATTTGACAAATATTTGGGTTATGCAATAAGACAAGTCTGTTTGTTTTTTCCCTGATATTTTCTTTGCCAGGGATTTAGCCGTTTTAATATGAAGGCTTGTCTCCTTATGTAAAATTCCACCAAAACAAGTTTCCTCTAACACTTTTGGGAAATGCACGTCAAGGAATTAGGTGATTGTGAGTAGTTTAAAGCAGTGGTCACCAGCTTGAAGACTATGGACCATAAAAAAAATCTGATATTAAAAAAAAAAAAAAAAAAAAAGGTTAAAAACTTAATCAGGCATACTGGGGCCAACTAAGTAACACTATCTGGGTCCTCCAAGTATGTAGGATGCTTATAATATATAATATAATATAATTCACATATACATACAAAGAAGAAAAGGAAAAATAGCACTGTATTAAAATTCATTCCTAAGTGGACGCCATGGCCATTAACAAACAATAAAGTCCAGTAATACTACACATTCTGCTGTACAGTTGTTTTTTTTACCCCTCAGCCAAGGGGTATTCTAATTGTTCTGTCATCTGTCTGTCTGTCTATCCATTCAATGACATAATCACATTCTCTGAAGAATGCATTAAGATATCTGCACCAAATTTATACTGTGGATGCGTCTTGGCATGGAGCAGAAGCCTATTGAAAAATCCTTCACCTTGACCTATTTTTTTTTATAATATCTGAGTACTTTCAAATATAAATATATATGTATTAAGTTTTACACAAAGACAATCTAATCTAAATTATAGGGTAGTAACTTTCAGCAGAACTTTGCACTATATTTGGCCGAGGGGTATTAAAAGTGCATGGCATGTTCTGTTATTCTTCCTGAGCTCACCTCAGAACCTACATTACACTTTAACAGGTAATCTCTCACTCCTCTGTATATTTTTGAAACCTTTTAGCCATTTCCGTTCAAGGTAAAGCACTGAATGATGAACAGAAAATTAAAAAAAAAAAAAAAAAATGACTGAAGGGTCTCAGATCTCTAAATGTGCCTTAGAGCATTACTCAAGTCAGTAAATGACATTCTGCATCCTGAAGGCAAAACTGAAATTCTTTTAGATGGAGTTGGATCTGAACAGTCACTCAAAGATGAAAGTATAAACTCTTACCTTTTTAAAGAAATAATTTCTCAAAACAATTTTCACGTGTTCACTCACATGCATTTTCTCTAATTTCCTTAATGTCCCTGTCCTTCAGGCTTCTTTTTGAGTAGAGATAAAACTTAAACAAGCATTCAAATGTTTTTCTTTATTGATTTTGTAAAGGGTGGATTTTTATTCCTGAAGGGCAAAAGGACAGTCAAAATTCAGACGTGTTTTGTTAAACTTTACTTTAAAACTGAGACTATTTATATGTTACTCAGTAAGATGTTTCATTGAGGTAAAAAGCCCACATTTGTATATTTGTACACAATCATTGAAACGTCAGCTGGTATGGACTAACTGGGTCGACCTCTTCCTAATTTAGTTGAATGTCTCTGTTTCGGAGTGGCTATGGCTCAGGAGGTAGAGCGGGTCCAATAACTGAGGAGTTTGCGGTTTGAATCCCACTCTGTCCTTGGGCAAGACATTTCACCCTCCTTGCTTCCAGTGTCACCCACACTGGTGTATGAATGGGCATGAATGTTCGGTGGTGGTTGGAGGGGCCGTTTGGCTCGAATAGTCAGCCATGCTTCCGTCAGCGTGCCCCAAGGGAGCTGTGGCTACAAATATAGTTTACCACCACCAAAGTGAGAATGTGAGAGTGAATGAAGGATGGATCAATAATGGAAAGTGCTTGGGTGCCTTGAAAAGCACTACAGAAATCTAATCCATTATTATTTTTTAAATTTATTTGTTATTGTTATTATTATTATTATTATTATTATTATTATTATTATTATTATTATTATTGCAAACTTTCAGCTCAAGACTCAAGCCATTTGCCATACTATTTTACTTCTACTTCTAACAGTAGAACAATACGCTGCCTAATTCACATTGCAAAAAAAAAAAAAACATGTTTGAGATGAATAAACCAGTGCAACAATAAAAGGAGTGTTCTTATATCTGAGTCCGGAATATTAATTTAAATAGAGTAAAGTTATGTATTTTTCAAGCGACTCAAAGATTAATCTGTGACTGTTTTTTAGTCTGACCTTTACTTTGAGAAGAGGTTTAAAGAAATATATGGAACACAACAAGTTGTTCCACTATTCATGGAAGATAATGAGTTCATGCAGACTTATATAAGACATCACCCACTGAAATGAAGGTTTCGCCAAAACTAACCAAGGCATTGAACACTAGGGTGTCATAGGTGTCCTTTTCTGACGTCTCCATCATGATGTTGAACAGAGCATCCAGAGTGTCCTGGAGAAACTGTGTAAAACAGAAACCCATATAGAAAAGTGTTATTAAAATGACATTAAAACCATAAACCACAGTGACATTATGCATTTAGTGTGGGATTTGTTTTGCAGATGACTCACTTTGACGATCTCCCCTCCTTCTACCTCCATCAGTCGCTGTAGAATCTGATCCAGATCCTCAGGGTTGGATCTCCAGTTCAACAGACCAAGGAGATCCACTGGAAAAAGGTATTAATGCATCAGAATACAGATGGCAGAAAAAACACTGGCTCTAATATAACATTAGTGAAGGTAAGTATGTAAAAGCCTATAAATGCCAATATGAATCTAATTAGATTAGCATCAGTCCACATCAGTGTCATTCATTTCAGAGCTTTAAAAGGAATAGGAAAAGATGGAGGGCACATGCATTCATTGGTTATAGGTGCAGTTTCATCTACTTAAATGACAGGGCCTTTTAATAATCATGGTGCTGGAGATTAAAAGATTGGTGAACGTATAAATGGTGCCCTACGGTACCGTTTTGAGTGAGTTTAGTGGAGCAGGTGAGCGTGGCGATCTGGAAGCTGTCTTTAGTGACAGGAATCACTCCTGAGTGGTGGAACGGCTTCCCTGTCTGCTTCTCTTTTTCCTCCACTTCAGCCCAGGTTGCTGGCAAGGTGAGATAAACCTTTGCATCCTCAGCTTTTTTCACGTCAACCTAAGAAATTTATAAGGTAGGCAATGAATCATGAAGCATATTGATCGATGGGGATCTAATTTCATATTTATTGATTGAGCTGAGATTCATGCATAATCCATCTACCTACTGTCAGCTGTTCAAAGACATGGGTTTTGTGTAATTAAATGAAAGCAATACATATTTCCTACTTATTGTAAAGATAAGCACAGTGAATTACATTATTTTCTACAAAAAAACAAACACATAATCTTGCGAGAGTACCTTATAGACAATAAGTTCATGTCTGCCGTCTTTCAGTGTTGTTCCATCTCCTCTCATGAGTCGGACAAAGGCCATTCCAAACGGCTTCTCCGATTTGTCCCGAGCTGAAGGATAAACAAGAGCATATGATAGAGTCACTTTAGCTGTATTTGCATTGGCATCAGGATTACACTTGAGTGTTTGTCATACAAATAAGTCACAGTCACTCACAGTCTTGGGAGGATCTGTGCCGAAACGTAACCCTCAAATGACAGCGGCACACGTCTTCAATGGGAATCGTCACCTTGTGAAGAGAAAGGAAAGTCAGGGGAATAATGGAATGGGAGAATACAGGATTATACATATGAAACAACTGCTATCTGTCGGGAGATTTGCATGAGTAGCACATATTCTCCACTGATATCTTTCCCTGGAGATTATTTCATTACACTGAGCTTCTGCAAATCCATCTAAAGAACTAATTTGTGATTGTGCTCCAAGTGAACTTACCTTCACTGTTTCATTCCAACAAGGCTGCTTCACCTGGTAGTAAATAACTGATTTGTACTCTGTGATGCCGTCATAACCGGCTCCAGGAAATATTGCTTTCTAAAAGTGATGGAAGGAAGAAAAGAAATTAGTTTAAATGATGGGAACAAGATCAATTTGCCCTCTGGTGTGTTGGCAATATTTATGGCAAAATGGCTAAAACATGCCAAGAGCCAATTACACAAAGCTACAAAGAAAACACAGAAAAAAAAAAAAAAAAAATCCAGATAATTATTTTCTGCTCTGTGCAATACTGAACGTTACCTCCATTGGATTGCCTTCATCATCATGGACACTCAGTATAACCTCTACATTTTTTGGGGTCTTCTTTTTACCACGGTCAAACTCTCCCTGCAGCAAGGTTACGTAAATATCATTTCTCACGTTTCCTGGACAAAAGACACATCAGATGATAAGGCGGATGTGCAGAGAATTTATGCACCCTGCTCACGGCTTTGTATGCAATTAAAGTGAACATGACCGAGATGTACTGTATGTAGAACAGTGATCAGCAACAAAGCCTTAAAGTCACCAGGGAGGATGATTTCTGGAAAGCCCATTTTCCTGACGATAGCGGTGCTGCGGTCCACAAAGTGGGGGTAGTCCTTCCTGACCTGGGCAAGATCCCCAGGGAGAAGCTTCAGGGTCACAAACAGCCCTGCCAGCAAACATGCAAAGAAATTCAATGAGGCATACACACAAAGAATAAACCCAGTGGACGCCTTGCACATCATTTATTCCACTCAAAACAAAAAGGTCAATTTGGAATGACCCTCTAAAAATCACACGGGACGCACACTGTCTGTGAGTACTTCATTTTACCCTGGCCTTTGTGATTGACCTCCCGTGTGGCGATGACTTTGTTGAAGACAGCAGTGAGCGGCTCATTCTCTCCAATAACTCGGGACGGGATGAGTGGAGACATGATGAGCTGCCTCTGACGGATGTAGGTTTCCATAGCGATCCTGAGAGAGAAGGACGAGAATAAGAAAGAGGCTGAGAATGAGAAAAATCAGCTGCCAACATCTCTGACAGGTGACAAACAAATGGACATTGGAGTTTCAAAGGCAGCGGGAAAGTCTTTATAGAGCTCTTGGCAAGGTGCTCCATTATTCCACTCCACACGCCCCTTACCTGAAGTGACTGCCATGAACCAATGTAACAGAGACTTGTAGCCCTGAACTGGGTTTTCTAGGAAACGGGCCATTTGTGTGTGCATTTCAGCAGGAAAAACTCAAAGGGCAATGTCACTAAGAGAATATCAGTGTAGTGCACTTGAAACATCTATTTATTCATGACCTTTTTTTAATTCATTTGTATAATTACCCAGTTCGTGATTATTACTGTAAAACATTCCCACAGTGTTAATTAGACATGACTGTACTTGGCAAGACTAGAAAGCTTAACAAGTTGTTTCTTTTCAGTTAGAAGATTTTTTTTGTTGGTTTGTTTGAACACAGAGCCCTGGAATTTCCTCAAAGCGCTGCATATTCAAGAAACAGCTATCTATTCATACTTAAAAGGTGTTATAGGCATCTCTAACTCAACACACCTTCTGTCAAATTCACCAATAACACCTGTGAACGGGGGGAAATAAAACGGTGTTTGTACACAGTCGAGAAGGGTGTTAAACTGGTTTGATTGATAGAAACCAACAGAAACATTTGTCATTTTTACCTTCGCCGAGGAGGTTATGTTTTTGCCGGCGTTTATCTGTCTGTTTGTCCGTTTGTCTGTCTGTGAACAAAATAACTCAAAACATTATGGACGGATTTCGATGAAATTTTCAGGATAGCTTGGGAATGATAAAAGGACCAATCAATTAGATTTTGGTGAAG
>JAQQZY010000029.1:20477657-20491070 GCA_030068375.1 Ostorhinchus rueppellii
TATCAGTGCATGTCTTTGGATTGTGGGAGGAAACCGGAGTACCCGGAGAAAACCCACGCAGACACGGGGAGAACAGACAAACTCCACACAGAAAGGTCCCGCCCGGGAATTGAACCCAGGACCTTCTTGCTGTGAGGCATGAGTGCTAACCACTGCACCACCGTGTCACCTTCATTTTACTGTTATATCCATGTGTGTATTTTACTCCCATATAAAGGTTGTGCTCATTTGCTCTCCTTTACAGTGTCTGACTGATTCCCTCCAATGGAGAGTTGCATGGATCTGAATGTGAATTGTTGTAAAACTTGCATGATTTCTAACCTGAATGTTCAGACTGAGGTCAGATCTGTATCTGATTCAAGGCTGCATATGGAAGTGTCCCAGATCAGATTAATAAAATCAGATTTCATGTGATTTGTGCTGTTCACACTGTTATGAAAAGAATCAATCTGGCTGACACATGGGCATAAAAATATTTTTTTTAAGATATAAGATTTGGAAGTCATTTCCTACAGTAAGTTTCCCATCAATATGTATTTCCTCCATCAGTTTAGTTTTGGAGAAAAGTGAAGAGTTCAGTCACATGATTTTCATTCAACCTCAGAGCTACACATATGTAGAACAATGAGATATTGTACACCTAAATACTTCTCTGTGTCTGTAACTCATGCAGATATAGTCCTGGCATTAGAACTCCAGATAAAAGATGACAGTTATGTATAATATTGCTGATCACCAGAGGTTGTGAGGAAATTTGACGTAAAATTTGTGAGAAAAAAGCCATTTTTATTCATTACTGACCAGCTGATGTGTGACATTATGGTCAAGGTCACTGCTGGTTGTCATGGTAACTCTTAGCTTGGGCTCAAAAAACACACGATCCAACAGAACGTCATATCAACAGGAACTGCTTACTCTATCTTTAAGAAACAATAACAACACACGAGTCAAACAAAATGTGTGCCGTTAAAATAAAATTACATTTAATGTTTTTTACCTAAATATGTGTGTCTTGTGATTTTGTGAAATGTGACAAACTGAGAAGAAACAAACAGAGATTAAGTCTTGGTTAAAAAAACAAAACAAAAAGGGCTTAGATGTCAAAACTAAGTCAAGCTATTTTGGGGTCTTTTCTATCTAGGATGCGCGTGAATCTATTATCATCCACCCACTGTGCAGGTGCTATGAACACATGGCACTGAAGCCTGTCGTTGAGCAGAAGTAACACTATCACACTCAGAGTTACAAAGTTTTCCATTTGTCCTTGAAATGCAACACTGGAAAGCAGAATTACACCTCTGGAAAAAGATGTGTGAGCACACAGCAAGTAATTCATGTCCTTTTTCAAGTGTTGTCTATTATTTGTACTCAATAGCACCAGTTAAATAACACAAGGAAGCCTGTGAACAGTATGAAATGTGTGACAACATCAAAAGACTCACTGCTGAAAAGGGATGAAATGCTGTTTGTCCTCATCATCTGTTTTGCCATGGGCGATATCTGTTATGTCCATCACTGGAAAAAAAAAAAAAAAAAAAGGATATGTGAGTGTCAGGGCAGCACAACAGTCAGTTATCAAGAATAATCTAATTTCACAGATGCATTTTAGTTTCTAGCTACTGGGAAAACAAAAGCAACCACTTTGTTTTAAAGGCTTACAATTTTATTTAGCCCTTATAAGTTTGGAAACTTTTTTTTTTTTTTTTTTTAATTTGAAGCAGAATGTGAGCCAGGTGTTGGATGGGACTCACCTGTTGCTTGGCATAACAGAGAGCCACAAGAGTGAGACAGATTGAGTGGGTTTTTCATCTCTAGTTTGCAAATGGGCGAGTTCCACCCAGCTCTTTTCCTAAAGTGTTTTTCCTGGCTAAGAATAATGTGACTTCAGAATGAAACGTTCTTTCTAACTCTGGTTTCAGTCCATTTGCTGGAACACTAGAGGAAACCATTTCTCATCAAATCCACTAATCATCTGGCCAAAAAACAAAAAGACAGTTACTAAACCAATTTCCACCCACTCCTTTGCCAAGGCAATGTGCAGGCATTTTCTAGGTCAAGAAGCAGGTGTTCCCATTTCATTCAGCACACGGATCTTTCATTTTTACACCTCAACAGAACTATTCACCCAAGTACTGCCACAGAAAGGAACAGCCGTCTTTCACTGGATTGGCACTGTAGTGTTTAAACAAATATTAGCTCACCCGCCACACCAAATGGTCTTCTCAGTCCACCCGTGTGCTTCTTGCCCTCTTTGAGCTCCATGCTTCCAACTCTAATGATCTGACACACTAGAAAGAGTCGCTGCCTCATCAAGTCACTGCTGCTCAGGTCCTGGACGCAAAGGACAACCACAAAGATGATTTATTATGGCACATTAAGGGCGATAAGGTGCAATACACATTATAGGAAGTGGACTGTACGAATAATTAGCCTGTCATTATGTGCTGGAGCTGCAGGGCAAGATGAAAAGCACCTTTCCTATATTAATATGTGTTTATATTTCTGAATTCTCCAGTGAGTTGAAGAATCCTGGACCTGTATGTTTTGATTTCAAGGATAGCTACAACATTTTAACAAATCAGGTTTTACAACATTTCAAACTACTGATTCCAAGCAGCTTGCATGTGTTAGAACAAAGGGGTTTGTTTGCAGGGAACTACCGACTGTTTCATTAACATAAAAAGGAGGAAATATAATTGGTGCAAACATATTCAATTTCTCAAAGATGTGCCATGCAGGAGCAAATTGTCTTCTTTGTTACAGATTTCAGGCAGCGGTGGATTGTTTAAATCCAAAGCAGGGGGAATACAGTCAGTGTGGTGGGATTCAGTTACCGTGAAGAGTGCTGGCAGGTTGTTGAGTTTTTCAATTTCTTTAGGCATCCCCATACTGTCCCAACGCACCAGGAAGTTCTCACTGCATGAATTTAAATGGGACTCACAGTTAGATACCACAAAATTGGAGGCACAAGGAAAATACAAAAAAAAGAAATGTTGAATGTTGAAAGCAGTCTTTTATTCATGTCATGTTCATTCATCAAACTTTAAATAACAAAGTCTTTCCATAGAACCATTTTTGACTTCTTTTTAGGTTACACAAACCAAAACTTGAGTGTACTGTTTGTTGTTGGTAAACAGCACCTCTTAACAGGACTGACAAAGTGATGTGGCCATTCGTCTTTGTCTGATTATGTTCACATGGAATTTTATTAATAAGGCATTTACATGGCAAATTAAAATGAATACTTCTCAAATATTTATGCTCACATATACGGATCCCAAATAATAAATGTTCTCCACAGCCTCACTTTCATTCCTTCAACCATCAGATCAATGTTATAAAATGATAGCATATGTAAAAATCCTCATTATATTTCTAATTGAATGTGTCTCTACTTTCTACCATCACAGCAAGCTTTTCCTCTGAGCCTCTATCTCTACTAGAAAGGATCTTTGTTTCTACTCAGTTGACTGTAAACAATCGGCTGTGTGTCACAACCTGCAGTATAAACCCCATCTGTACTGTCTGCATGTCCAAAGAATCCTCCTAAAACAGGAATAATATCAGCACATGCCATATGTTGTACTTGGAAAGCGCGGCATTCACAAAATATACTAATTTGGAATATCCAAACAGAATATGCTGTTTACATGACACCAGCCAAATTCAGAACATCATCACAATTGGAGTAACATTGGAACATTGGTGTGCATGTAAACAAGCCGTCTGTCTACAGCAGGATTAGACAAAAACTACTAGATTTATTTTCATCGAGTTTGATGGAAGGGCAGGGCATAGGCCAAGCACAAATGGGTTGATTAAAGAGGGAGAAGCTGAAATTTCTGGTTTCCTTTCTTTCTTTCTTTCTTTAGGCTAACTTGGGAGAGCTCCAGACTTGCAGACAAACTGGATGTTTGTTACCTTGGAAACGATCAATTAAACTGACTAGGGGCACAAAGTAGTGGAAAGGAAGAAAATATAGATCATAATTTGTAGTTTCTTTCTGGTTTAATATTTCAGAACAAGAAGAGTGTGGTGTGGGGCTTGAAGGACACCTGTACTCTCTGAATGCTCTTCTGGTTTCAGCTGTAATTCTTCCATTATTTTAAAAAAAAGTGGGCTTTATGAAAACTATTTTCACATTATTAAGGTATATAATGCAAAATGTTCAGAGGTCAAAAGAACAGCAGAGTAGCCTGATGACATTGAGAGGTTTACACAGTTCACATTCTCTCCAATAATATGGTGAAAAAAAAGTTTGCAATTCATTTGAGTTTTTCAAGGTTTTAATCACTTTAATGATTCATGCTGACACCATTTTTGCCAGGCTTGGAATAAAGACATTATTTTTCTACTTCAGCAAGCAGAAGAAGCAGCAGCACCTTAATAATGCCTGAAACGAGTAGCCTTGCGGCTTTAACAGTTAATTTAAAACACTAATGCTGTTCCATCAGCGCTACGCAGAATAAAGTGACAATAATGCACAGCCCAGCGATAATTATTACTCTACAAGGTCACAGTATCATAATTTCTCAGCTGAGAACAAACTAGTGTTAAAAGTATTTCAATTCATTTAAATTCTATTCTATTAAACCCATTCCCAATTCAAATAGTGGTTAATTATGATGATTAAAACATTTTTATATTAATTAGTGCAGTATTTTTATTTATGCATTTAGCAATTTATTCAGAAAAGTCCCATTGAGACATAAAATCTCTTCTTCCAGGGAGTCCTGGTCAAGCTAGCAGCAACAAATCATTTCACATATAAATACACTAGGAACAAAACTAAACCAACAAAATGAAATTTAAAGAATTTAGAAGTGTTTAAAGTGGTATGATATTGATCTTGTGTTGTAGCTAACAGGATACAATAGGATAAGAGACTGAAGATGTAAGAAAGACGTAACTTTCCTCCTCTGATGATGAGAGGATAACTAACCAGATTTATACAAAATATAATGGTGAGTGCAGAGATTAGCAATTGTAAAGCGTAAGGACAGTATAATAGACAAAATCCAGTCTTAGTGAGTAAGGATGAAGATGTATACATGCATATATACGTAAATCGCAACACTATAATCTAGTAAAGATACAAATAAAGGCTGAACAATTCTACGTCTGCCCTGGAGGAAAACATCTTTGAAGAAATGTAAGAAATCCATCTTTGGTCTGAGTTATTTTTTACATTGTCAATATTACTTTAAAGGCTGATACTTGATGCTGATATAGGTTTTGTTTTTCTGTTTGCTTGTTTTCTTTGCGATTATTTACTATCCCTGTTGGGCCAAGGAAACAAAGAAATCATCATTATTCAAAAAGAAAAGTTTACTATTTTATAGTCTCTCAATCATCACACTATCTTTGAATGAGGACAATTTATTTTAATATACCTTTAATAAAAACACAACCGATAAACATGGGCCTGTGCCATCTGTAAAATGTCATCTTTTTTTGCAAATAATCAATGCCAGTCATTAAGGCTGAAATATATGTGCACTCACTCACTTTCAATCAATAATTCATTACCACATATGACATCGATGTTAATCAATGACCTAAGAAGATCTCTATTGATGTGGAGAAGACATTACTTTTTGTGTTGCATAACAAAAAGCTAAACATGGGGCATTATTTAGACAGCCCAATGAAGCAAAGCCTACAACAAAGAACAGTGTCACTTTGTGCTAGTGGCTACTAAAACCTCCTCAGTAACCTCAATTTGCTGCTTTAATTTAGAAGAAGCTCTAATTTAGAGGAAAGCCCTCAGCACTAACCTGATGAATTCAGACTGGTCAGGGTCATAGAGAGACATAAGCAGCTCAGCATCCTCTCCAATGTTGCACACAAAGTTTTTCAGGTTCATGAGAAGACTGTATGTGTGGACTGTACTGAACAGGGTCTGACGCCTCATTTCCAGGTTTTGTAGACGCGTCTGCAGAGAAACAAGGACTGTAAGCAAATGGCAATCACTACAGAGAAAAAAAAAAAAGTTTGTGCATCAGATCATCAGAACCTTCTCTTCTTGTATCCTGTCATCGACACTACGGGATGCGGTCTCGTGGGCACGGAACAGACTGACTGTACTGGTCCGGTCTGGATCCAGCGTGTTTCCTGCTTCATCACGCACTACCAGGTCTAGACCCAGGATCCTGAGAAGCACAGCGGAACAAGCAGCTTTAGAGAGTTTATAGAGACAATCTTATAGCCATGACTCAAGCACATAAATTTTTACAATTGTGTTTATGTCACAAGGCAATTCATTGTGGTACAAAAAGGCAGAAGGGAAGACGTCATACCGGTTTCCATAATCAATCTTTGCTGTGACTTTCTTTTTCAGCTCTACAAGGTCATCTTTGGGCAGCGTTCCTGACACTATCTGAGATCGATACTCTATGAGACTGTATGCCATCTGCTGAACATTCCTGAAAAGGGTGGTCTTGTTCGCCTGTCAGATGAACAGGTATACACATTGCATTATGCATTCTTGAGAGGAATCAAAATATAACAACTTTTTATGAGTCATGGGCAGAGGCGTACAGGAGCATATGGCCTAGAAACTGAAAGTGAGATTTAAAAAAAAAAGACAGAAAATGTATACATACCACATAGAGCTTGTGCCATATCTGTGCCCATTCCCTCAGAGTAGCCCCTAGCTCCTGCACAAGGGGTAAATCTGCTGGAATAATTATTTCCTGCTGGCTACCAGCCACAAAAAAGAGAATAAAAGATATTGGAAATGTGGCTCATCACTCATAGATCACATCAAATCATTTACACAGACTCAAGTGCATTTCTATACATGACAAATAGATGTGTGTTTTACTTACACAGCCAAGAAGAGCATTACTGAATCTTCACTTATGATAATTGCAAGTGCTCTATGTTATTGGCAAATGACAAGGTGGACAGCAAAACCACACTCAAAGTGGATTATCATCAAGAGGATATGTTAAATGATATGTGGTCTTACCCTATTCCCTCGACTGTAGCCTCCTTTAAGTGGATATAGGAGGCTGGGAAAATACCCTGAGGAAGTAATGACTTAATATCAGTATAAATACATCACCGCTTTGGTTGTAGGATAATGAAGTGCTAATGATGCCCATACCTTGTGTGATTTCTTGCGTAGTGTGTAGCCTCTATACCAGCCTGAAGAGACAAAGATTAATAACCACATGTGTTAGACAGTAAGGGGCAGCCGGTGGATGATAGTACAAGCAGTGAGAAGGACAATGTGCTAGAGTGCAGACTCATTTACATTATTATGCATGGCATACTCAGTGCTGGTTAGTTCAACATCTCATCCAAGTTCCTGTGTCAGCATGCTCAAGGTAGAAAAAAGCAGATGTGTTACAGCTTGTTGTCTGCTCAGGCTCACTCACCTTCCAGTTTCTCAAGTATGTGCACTGTGTCCCCCACCTGTAGGCACAGCTCCTGCTCTCCACTGGGATCATAATTGTAGATTGCTGAAGGACAAAGCAGGGCTGTCTCATTATATG
The DNA here is from genome assembly GCA_030068375.1 of Ostorhinchus rueppellii. NCBI lineage: Eukaryota > Metazoa > Chordata > Actinopteri > Kurtiformes > Apogonidae > Ostorhinchus > Ostorhinchus rueppellii. The sequence goes on from JAQQZY010000029.1 coordinate 20,485,160, forward strand.
AAACACACACACACACAACAGTCTGTAAATACTGTTAACACAGAAAGATTTCAGCCGACAGTCTGACGGACGAGTTTGCCTCCTCATGGTCCAGCGGATTAAGAAAAACCCCAAATCCCTTTTCAATCACTCTTTGCACAGAGCAGCAGTGCTGTTTTTTTTTTTTTTTTTTTTTTAAGTTTTGGATCAGGGGCTGCAGTTTCTCACTGGGAAACGAAACCAATTCTCCCTCACAGAACTTGAATTCCCAAGTATTGAGGATTGTGATCTTTGACTTATTTCTCCTCTTATTGCTCTTTTAACAACAGAATGCATTTATGCAACAGTGGAGCAGATCAGAGATAGCAACCTGTGTTCAGCTCCAGGTCGCCGTCTCTGATCTGCTCCACAAGCAGGCTCAGGAACTCTTTTGTCTCCCTGGCCATCAGATTGTACAACTCATCACTGAGTGGTCAGGGGGGTTCTCGGTCTCAGTCACGATCACATTAAAACTAATCCAATGTGACTGTAGACTGTTATGTGGTTTTAGTGCAATGGTTTTTCTTGGTTACCAACCTGCCTGTTCCTCTTTTTGTTTGTTTTGTTTCTTGCGTTGTATGTAAAGCCCTGAATATTTGAATTTCCCTTGGAACTAATAAAGTACCTACCTACCTACCTATCTATCTATCTGACTCAAAAAGCATTTTGATCATTCTTTACTGAAATGGATGCCCTGAGGCTGCGTCTACTGTTCCAGTAGGTGGACTGTGCTGAAGCAGGTACATACTGTGTCAAAAGTCAATAGCAACGTTTACAAAATGGTTGGCATCACATCCGTAATAAATCTGATTATCATGTCACGGTGACCTTTAAACATTTGTGACACACAACCCATTTTCGTTTCCACTGAGCAACTCACCTGAGAGCCCAGCCCTTCCCTTCCCTTCATTCATACTCACTTTATTAACTTAACAGCCTTCCTGCAGGCAACTCCTATCTTTTCTTTTTAACTCCCTAACCAGGACACATGTGGGAGGGATCACATATGAATACCTTGCGCACCCGGAAAGACACATTACACCAAACAGGTATTGCAAAATACAAACTTTAGCAAACAATACTGTAGCAAAGGTCTTTGTCATGACTTGAGGGAGCTGCAATTGCATGCAGCCAGTCATTCTCATACAAAGATAGAGGAACTATGAGCAGAGCTCTGCCCTGACTTGCATGGTGATAATGCTTGTTGCTGGAGGCTAGATTTCACAGCACGCTTCAACTGGCTCAGCTTATCACACCTCAGTCTGAATACCAAAACTTGACAAAACACTGAATGTGACTACCCTTCGCGCTCCATGACTTACTCTCTACTGATAGATTTTTCTGGCTTTCCATAACACACATTTGCACAGGCAGACATGTCCATGACAATCAGTTTGTAGCCTGTGACTGTGTGTACCCAGCCCATGAGATTATGAAATACATGTGCGGCTTCGACATCAACTGCACAAGTTCAAACTAATGACACCTTACTCAAAGATCTAAAAAGAAAAGCTCAAATAAAACATGTACTCATAACACTGTAGTGGTATGTGTTTGTTTTAATCTGAAAAGTGTTCCTGGCTGACCCATAGAGTATTTGTTTTCAGCAGGAAATGATTTGTGAAGTCCAAACAATACCAAATGAAAGTGTGGTGAAAAAGTGACATCTGCCTCTGGTCATGCCGAGAGTGACAATGGTCCATTCACTAACTTGACACAGTGTCTGTGCCTGGCAACAACATGGCAATGTGCCAATAGCTGGAACTCAGCTGAGCATGTTGTGATGCCACACTGTCTCAACTAAAGGCAACAGCCTGAGCCTTGGCAGCTGAGGGAAACTCTAAGATATGCTAGTTTCCTCTTACACATACATTCCTGTTCAAAATTTTAAGACCAGTTGAAAACTTGCAAGAATTTACATTTTACACTGTTAGAGCTTAAGAAGGTTCTAAGTAGAGTTTCAAAATCCAAAAAGAAGAAATGGAGAGAGAGACAAAAAAATTTGAGTAAGCAATTTATTGAAAACAAAAATTAAACTCAAGTAGGCTGTTCATCAGCTGATCAAAAATATAAGACCACAGCCTTTAAAATCCAAAATCTATACAAAAAATGTGGATTCAATGTCACTTTCTGTCAGGTATTCACACTGTCATCACCTCCTGATGCCAAAGGCAAAAAATATTCCCTTATTCAGTGTGGTTGGATTGCTGAGCTGCATAAGCAAGGCCTCTCACAATGTGCCATCGCTGCTGAGGTTGGATGCAGTAAGACAGACATTTTGAACCCACTGTCTGCAACTGATGTCCATTTTTGTTCACTTCCCTTGCCATTCATCCTCAAATGTTCTCAATTGGATTTAGGTTAGGGGAGCACGCAGGATGGTCCAAAAGAGTGACGTTATTCTTCTGTTCTCAGTCCTTTGTCAGGTGGGCATTGTGAACTGCAGTGTTGTCCTGTTTTTAAACCGAGTCATTACCACAGACCAGGGCCCTCAGTCATGAGGGATGACCCCTGCAACATCTGCACATAGCAAGCCACTGTTTGATGCCCGGCATGACCTGGACCTCTATTGTTCCACTGAAGGAAAAAACACCACAGATCATGATGACAATGCCCCGTCCACTGTGGCACATATTAAACATCTCAAGTGGAAACTCCTTGTCATGCCAGTAACGTTGTAAGCCATTAGAACCGTCAAGGCTATACTTGTTCTCATCAGAGAATAAACCCTTCTTCCAACTTTCAGTGTTCCATGTTTAGTACTCTTTTGCAAAGTCCAACAGGCAGTTTTGTAGTATTGAAGGACAAGGCCTTTGAAAATGTTTTTTGTTCTTAAAGCCCTTCTCTGACAGATGGGTCTGGTGGAAATTAGGCAGCAGTCGGCCCCAGTAACCACCTTAATTTAGGTCGAGGATCATTCTGTGTCTTGATGGACAGCCAAAAGGATCCTCCAGCTCAGCGTGGGTGAAATTTTTTTGGTTCAACCACTTGACTTTTTTGTTCCATAAACCTCAGGATCTTTTCAGAAATTCCAAATATTTGTCTTAATGTGGCCAACCTCAGCAACGATGGCACATTGCCAGAGGCCTTGCTAGGGCTGGGCGATATGGGAAAAAAAAAAAAAAAAAAAAATCACATCATGATATTTTTTTTCATATCCGATGATATCGATATGTATCACGATATAAATCAAATCACCATTTTTGTCCAGCTTAAATTTTCCTGTTACTCACACGTTAGTTGTGAAGACATCAGAAGGTTATTTTTGATTTAAATATGATTTATTTTCTGTCAGAGGTTGGACATGACAGATGTGCAGAAGAACATTATACAACTGTTTAAACAAATAAGCAAAATAATACATCATTTGATGATACACTGTATAGACCTATTTAAATACAAAGATGTAGCTCATACTATATTTTGCCTAATCTGTGTATGATATTTGCCCTATCCGAGTGGTGTTGTGTGTGCAGAAGGGGTTCATGAATAGAAGCAAATTTAGTGAATTTTAAATATGCAAAACTTTTCTGATTAGCACTTTACAGACAGTCTTGCACTCACTAACTGGGTCCACATTCAAGGCAATGCCATCTACTGATCGTTACAGACCATTTGTTTGGATGAAAATGGGTTGTAGTTTCCTCTCTGTGTTACCAAAGCCACATAGAGCCGTAATTTGTGTCTCAATGATTATTAACCGATGATCTATTGAGCTGTGAGGTGCAAATCTGTGAATCTCTTTGTCAACTTTACTGCAGTGAGTGTTTGTGTTCTTCACATACAGTAGACTACATGTATCTGCGTATTGTATTGTAGGCCCTGATACCAAACGGTTCGTACCCTACTTTTCAGTATTCCAGTCACCTGAGTTCTTTGTCACATTTTCTCCTGATGGAATGCTCATTACTTCCTCCTGCAGCGCAAACATTAGCATGTGTGCTGTGGCTGGTCTTACGCCTGTGTCGTGTGCATCAACCTAACTTCATGTGGCTCTAGCATGATTGGTTTAGTGTGGCACTACTTAATTATGATTAGGTGTTCTTATGTCTGTCAAAACATCGACAAATGAATTCTATCGAAATTGTATCGAGCATGTCTCATTTCTATCGAGGAAAAGTGATATCACAACATATATCGTTATCATTTTATCACGCAGCCCTAGGCCTTGCTTATGCAGCTCAGCAATCCAACCATGTTCAACAAGAGAAAGCTTTTCTGCCTTTGTCATCAGGAGGTCATAACAGCGTGAATACCTGTCCAAAAATGACACTGATTCCACATTTTTGCTTTTACAGGCTGTGGTCTTAAACTTTTGATCAGCTGTTGAACAGCCTATTTCAGTTTAATTGTTATTTTCAAAAAATGGTTTACTACTTCTTAAGAGCCAACAGTGCAAAATGTGAATTCATGCAATTTTTCAACTGGTCTTAAAATTGTGATCAGGTGTGTATATGCACACAGCCCACTAGTGAGCCAGTATCCAGTTGTAAATTTGAATAAACCTTCTTATTTGGGCAGGTTCACATTAATGTGCACAGTAATTTTAAATCAGTCAGCCCAATTCAGCCTTAATTGTTTATCATAGCAGTGGATTAGCTAACAATTAAAGAACTCCAAGGCCGAACAGTTTGAGAAGCTGGGGTTAAGCAATTCTATGGCAATCTATTGTTCTCTCCATTAAGAGAGTGTGAAACTACATGAACAATTAATCCAAATTATTGCTGTGACAAAAAAAAAAAAAAAAGAGTGTAAAAACACAGAAACTGGAATGTATAGTAGCCTAGCAACAAATCCTGGAAAGAAAAAATTGCACAGAGACCAACTAAATTCTTTCTCAATCTCAAATAGTAAACTTTACATTGAAAGACATTATATGATCAGACTACAGCATGTGACATGCTACCTTGTACATATAGGTCCAATAGGTTACATATAATTATATTAGCATGCTCCCTCTCTAAGCTAACAATAGATAGATGTAATTTTGAGCTGCCCTGGATAAAACATGACAAACATAGCAATATCTTTAAGAGAAAAAATGAAATACACTGCCACACAGAATCCCTATTTTTTTTTTTTGTGAGACCAAACTGTCCGAGAGCATGGGAAAATTAAAAACAAAACAAAACAAAAAAACCACACATCACACTGAAGAAGAATTCAGTTCAAATGAATGTATTAAGCAATGCAAGACGTACATTTTATGTGGTTAAAAATACAAAGCTTTCTTCACAAAACTTCCATCACAAATTGCCCTGTTTTTCTGAGTCAAGACTGTGTCCACTTCCTTCTCATCCTCAACTTTGGACTATTTCCATACACATAAATATCACTTCAGTGACAGTGTAGTCATTAACTGAGTTTCATTGTTTATGACACCAGCAACACTGATAGATGATGCACGCTGATGTTTTATTGTGCTTTGACATTACACTGTGTCACTGCCTGAGATTCAGTGGGTGTTATTGCACACCGAGTAGCATGTCTTACCAAAGTTTGTTAGATTTGTGTCGCACAATGTGACTGAAACTTGCATAACTGCAGAAATGATACAGTCTGAAGGAGTCTTTACATACTATTCAAATCATAATGCACTATAGACTTGAAGCATTTTGGTTTACTTCATTACAAAACCCCTGGAAAAGGATTTTATTTAAACTGATTAAATATGAATTTTGTTATGCCAGGTTAACACACAGTGAATAATGCTCTGAAATATTATGGACAAGAAGAACCAATCAACTCACTACTCACTATAAAAACATTCATTCATTCATCTTCTATACCCGCTTTATCCTCACTAGGGTCACGGGAGGGTCGCATGGAGCCTATCCCAGCTACTTAGGGCGAAGGCGGGGTACACCCTGGACAAGTCGCCAGTTCATCACAG
>JAQQZY010000029.1:20491170-20526572 GCA_030068375.1 Ostorhinchus rueppellii
GTGGGAGGAAACCGGAGTACCCGGAGAAAACCCACGCAGACACGGGGAGAACATGCAAACTCCACACAGAAAGGATCCCAAGGGAATCGAACCCGGGTCCTTCTTGCTGTGAGGCACGTGTGCTAACCACTGCCCACTACTATAAAAACAATAAATACAAAATGTAGCCAAGTACAAAAATACAGCAAAAAGTATAAAGTTCAAAGAAATTTGACTATATATATATATATATATATATATATATATATATATACACACACACACATACATACATACACGTACATGTATGAATTCAAGTTTATGGGTATGAGTAGAAAAGCCCTGAAATGACGTCATATTGGTCACAAGGGAAGGTAATCGAACGTCGATTGCTCCAAACGCGCATGCGCCAAAGATGGCTGGCAGCAGTGGACTGATAGGTAGGTCCACTACTAAAGTAAATAACACATCCCTCTTTTTTGTAATTTATTTATTTCATGAAATTGTACTGTTTTAATTGATATACAGCTTATGGATGAAAGACGGTACCGCTTTCTACTCGTACCCATAAACTTGAATTCGTCCTCACAGGGAAGACTTTGTCGTCGAAGAAATTAGAGTTGCACTCACAACTTTTAGGTTCATACTCGTAAAAACAATCCTAACCCTAAATTTATCAATCTCATGCATATGACAGCAGAATTTTGTGTACAAGTTTTTTATTGACATACAAATGTTTAACATTACGAATACGAATGGTTAGAATCATGGACAAATATTTTTGACAGTAATCTTTCTCCACAGTTGGTAAGGTTGTTTAGAGCAGTGTTTCCCCACCAGTGTGCCGTGGCGCATTAGTGTGCCGTGAGAAGTCATCAGGTATGTCGTGGAAAATTATCCAATTTCACCTCATTGGTACTGTAAGCAAGCAGCGTGATACAGATATATATGACTGCATGCACCAGTGATCCACTCTACAACAACAGTCTGCTGTTAACATTTGCAAAAAATAAAAAGTGAAAGTGAACAGGTTGTGATGTGGTGCGTTCTATTGATAAAGTCTCCTTCACTAGTGTTGTTTGGATTAATGAGTTACCCATGATTATACAGTTATTATACTATTACAATAACTATTCAAGTCCTACAAATAAAGAACAGATACAGTACCGTATTTTCCGGACTATAAAGTGCAGCTGAATACTATCCCCACCCACCATATTTTAAAAGAAAAAAAATATTTTTACATATATAGGCCAGAGCTAATTATAAGCCGTGTCCATGTTGTAACATGACATATTTACACAGAAAAATGGTAAATAGAAAGATTTTTACAATATTTATAAACATACCTTAGCTGCTTTTTTTTTTTTTTTTTTTTTTAACAGTGCCTGTAACATGGCAGTAACACAGCAGCAACACAACAGTAACACGGCAGTAAAACGGCAGTAAAACGGCTGGTTAAAAAAAAAAAAAACAACTGAAAAGTCACTCATCGCTGTCTCCATCTTCCCCCTTCCACTGAAACCCCTGAAGTCATCTTCTTCAGTGTCGGAGTTGAACAGCTTCAGAAAGGCTCTGCCACACACCTTCTCAGTCTCTCTTTCATTGCCAGATCTATTGCATATAACTTAAAAGCTGCATCATATGCATTTCTTTGTGTGTTTTCCATGATGAGGGTGTGTGAATGAGCTAAGCTTAAAGCTAGAGTCTTCCTTGTCACATCACCTCTTCTATCCGTCTATCTCGCTTTTGTGCTTCCTGCTATAAGCGCCCCCTGGAGGCTGTTAGCCCATAGAAAATCTATAGATTAGCCGTGTTGTATTATAGACCACAGGATTCAAAACATGGAAAAAAGTAACGGCTTATAATCTGGAAAATACGATATTTCTAAAGTCACCGAGTAAAAGCAAGTCAATTAATGTTTGTTTTCGAGCCAGAATTCCTCAGCCAGACAGTCTAAAAGCACAAAGGCCTCAGTGGAAAAGCCTTTTACCTTCCATCCTCTGTCTAGACAGCTAGAAACGATCCACAGCTCTTAAACTGTGCTTCAGCTAATAAGTCCTTATAGGTTATCCATAAATCACGAGGTTAATTCTGAAGTTCAAAGCTAATAGAACATAAAAGATAAAATTAGACTAGCGTCGACTCATCTTTTTTATACTGGTTAAATTCTGCAGCAACATTTCACAGATAGAAATGTTACATTTGTGTTATCTAATGGAAAACCCACAAATCGATGTCTCTAGATTGCTAATGAATTAAATGAATGATTCTGAAATGAGGTCTGAATCAAACATCATGACTGACCACCCATCAGTTCGATCAAACTGAAACAAGGTCAGCTCTCAATCTCTACATCACATCAGGTTTGACATTGTGAGATAAACAACGCCGTTACCACTGAGATGCATTAAGAGTGGAATTCTCAACATCTTCAGATTTATTTTTCTCATAAGACACCCACACAGTATGTAACACCTGCAGCACAAACCACTTTCAGCTGCCCATCTTTTTAAGGGAACATGTAGGGTACTTACTCCATAATATCACCAAATGTGAAAGACTTCTTGACAACCTTTCCACATGAACATGGTTAAATGCAGACATTAAGCTGTTGTTCATGATTTAAATGGCTTTAATGGCAATTCCACAAGGAAAATTCAAGGTAATTATAGAAGCCAGTAGTGCAAAAAGTGTAAGATATGAAATGGCTTGTAATTATACAGTATGTATTGTAATATCAAAAAGAAAGAAAAGATGTTCTCCAATTATTCACATGTAGTAATTATGTCATTCTTTGGCTTTTTAGACGATCTCTGTCAATGCTAAGAAAAATAACAGACACCAGGTGACAGAATTAAGTTCAACAAAGAATGTAAGAGCGAATAACACAAGAACAGATTGAGACATGACATTAATGAATCTAAGAACATCCATTGTTCCCCTGCTGATTCCAGTGCTTCATCTAACATTGTAACGCGGTACTTGTCTTCTAGATAGGAAAATTACCAGGCTATCCCATTATGATGGAGTCACAAATTCACCGTTAAAGATTGCGATAAGCCTCATATTATTCAAATTTCCCTGTTAGCCAACATGATATAACTGATATTATCAGACACCTCGCAATCTTTTCTTTCATCCAAAATGTAGTTGCCTGTATTGTAGCACAGCTTGGGTTGGCTAATCGGATTAAAACATAAGACCTTGTACAGGGTCTGATGGCATTTTAAGGATTAAGCACAGTATAAGTGACTTCTGCCCCGTTTCTGAGGGAAATGGTGACAGAAACGTTACAGTTTACTAAAATCAAGCAGAGCAACAGTTCTGACACTGGAACCGAAAAGGATTAACACAATGAATTCCTCAACATCAGCTGCTAAAACAAGGTCATAAAACCAAAAGGCGGAGCTTCTGTACTGAAGATTCCTCCTTATTCACCTGAAAACGTTCCGTCTTGACCACAAAGGAGCACAACACATTTTTAAAACATAATACAAAGTCAGTGAGAAGATCCAGGTTAGGCATCAGTAAACCGCCAAAGTCCTGAGCTGTAATTCACACGTTTTCGAGACAATATCCTCTACACACAGACATTCTTCACATGAACCACATCTGCTGCACACCAGGACACACTATCTGTAAAAGAGACTGTGGCCTTAAGCAGCTTTAACTTTATGGCCAACCTGCACTGGCTATGAAGTCCTTACAGTAAACCAGAAGGAGATGTCTCATAGAGCCTACAATTGTGCTGATCTGCCTTGAGGGTGTGGAGTGGCTACTAGCTGATGGTAATCGTATAGTTTACATAAACTGAGAGGCATTACAGGAGACAAGTTTTACAACAGGCAGATGCAATAAATGAAAGAAAGGAACACAAAAATAGTCATAAAAGCCTGGTGATTACTGAGTTCTATTAAATCCCTGAGCAGGCATAGCCAAATGCCACTAACAAATTAAGGTCTATGCAAATGATACTCCCTTATCTCCCAGTGCATACAGTATAGTCACAGCAGTGGCTCCCATGTGCAGCCCTACAGGAGACCTTGAGGACGCTTTCAGGGACCTTCCAGCAAAAAAAAAAAAAAAAAAGGATTCACTTAAGTCCACCGTTACTTCAAAAAAAAAACAAACAAACAAAAAAAACCAAACAAACAAACAAACAAAAAAAAAAACAAAAAACAGTCAGCTCAGTGAGATTAAGCACAAGAATGATTGGTATGCTCATTGAAGTCTTGGCTTCCTTCCATTTTCCCTCGCCACCTATTAAGGTCAGCTAATTTCTATTACAACCAAATCCAAACTCTCTGGGACAACAAGGAGGGGTAGCTAAAGCTTATTATGAAGCTTACATATATGAGGAGGAGGAGGAAGTTTGGAATAAAAATAAAAGTTTGAGAAAGCTAAAATGAGCTACGATATTTACCCACCCTGTGTTAACAACAAACTTATAATTTATATCTTATTTCCAAACTCCAGTGAAAGCTTGGTTCTGTTGAAGTTACTTAAGTTTCTGGGAGTTTTACTCGATGAGCTTTCCAGTGAAAAACGTACGTAGCTTATTTCGAGAACTTACCGACTCCGTACTTCTCTTTTTTAGTGGGTATCCACCGGGTCATTGCTGGGATAATGTAGAGGTGTCTGAATAAATAAATAACTATATACACTTGTTGAACGAGGACGGGCGGTGCATTCCTGCTCGTCCCGAAGTCTACAGTTCCGCCATCATGACTTGTAAACGGGGTGGGGAGAGGAGGGCAAACACGGCTGGGAGAGAAGAGAAGGGATAGGCGTGAACCACACGAGTTTCCCAAACTCCCCCCTCAACACCACACTTTTTTTTCATCGAGTGTCGTCTCCAGGAAACGGCTCTTTTATGTTAAACGACTATCTATTAAAGCCCAAATGAGACAAATGTAAATTCCGGCAAATTGTAGTGCCACTGAACTACTCTTCACCACGCTTCAAGTACCACTAATGGTGTCTGCACTTAAGTTTTGCAGCTAGTGAAACACAATTTGATAATAGAGGAGAATAATTAATTGCTTGTCGAGTTATAAATCACTGGTGCATTATAAATAAATGATTACCAAGGTTTTTTTTTTTATTTTAATTTAAAATGTGATTGATTTGCCAGCTCCTTGTTGCTGCACAAACTGACTGATTAAAGGGACAAATACTGAAATCTGTGACCTTTTTCACTTTATAGGACACTGTGCAGACTGTGCCATTCAACAAATTTTGTGCAACGAAATTAATGGTTCAGATAGGACAACGGACAGTGGTCAAAACAACTGAGATAGACCTGTTCTCTATGAGGTAATTGGCTTTAATTTAAATGCCAGTATCACAAATAATGTCTAGCAACCACTGTGGAGCAATTTACAGCTGCTGGCTCTGATCTGGTAGCCCACTTAGCCTTTTGTTTGCCCATCATGTGTTTTTTTTTCCTGCTGCCACTGGTCAGCCAAATGGTGCTGTCAATAATGTGGAGCCACCAGATGCTTTTGTTGTTCCCGTTGACAGGGTGACTTTAATTTTTTCCCATTCATTGCGATATGACTGCTTCAAAACAGAACGGGTGGGAATTAAGCCACACAACACAGTGTGATTGAAATGTATGATTGAGGGTTTTCACAAAGAGAACAGCTTTCACACTTTGGACTATTGAGCCTTTTAGTTTGGTTTTTTTTTTTACAACTATCAAGGAAACAATGTCTCCAGGTGATCATATTTTTGTTGATGCTCCCCCTTTCAACACATAATACCAAGTGAGCCATGCATGCATAACTGACATGTTCAGTCTGTTGTTCTTATCCCCCAAAAGGTCCAACCACACTGCATGAAGTCGCTCTGATAACCTGTCGACACAGATTATTATGCAGCCATATGTAGAATTTCTTAGGTTATGACTTGAACTGTTACAGGGAATTTTTGCAACCCACTTTTCAGCAAGCTGTGGGTACTTTTCTGAGTATTTGAATTATTGTAAGGAGGCATCAAATCTGCTTATGGCCTCTTCACCTCTGAGTCCCTTTTCCTGTGGCAAAATCTTGCACATTTCATATCAAATGTGAAGAGCTGCTTTTGAGCTGTCAGAGGTATGAAAAGAAGTAGAAAAAAAAAATCTAATTCTCTAAAAAGAATACAATATTGCCATCACCTGACTGCTTTGTGCTATTGCATACAAAAGACTTCCCTTCTCTGGCCCTGAAATTCAACTTTGCATTACATTTTATTTTGTTATGGTACTTTAAATAACTGTGAGTTGCACACTTCACTGTTTTGCCTCTTTTTCTGTACAGAATTCTTGTGGTGTGGTGTGGTGTGGTGTGGTGTGGTGTGATGTATTGGTGCTGGTGTGGGTGTGGGTGTGTATGTGTGTGTCTTGCATTACTTTGTGACAGTTTGACAAGCGGAGTTGAACTCTTGAGTTCATCCGGAGTTGAAGGCTCCAGAAGCAACGGGCAAAGACAGGTAGAGTCTTAACAGTAAATCACCACTCCCCTCCTCTTCTAATTTATTTCTCTGAAGTAAGCCTATGAGAACACATTCACTAGACACAACATTTTAAAAGGAAGAATAGCAAAGGCAGAGATATCATTCCATCCGACTGTTTGCAGATGTGTGTTTTCAATGTAAAAAAAAAAGTGTATAAATGCACAGTGTGCCATAACAGCTTCTTTCAAATCAAGAAACATAAGCTCTGAGAGTGGATTTCAGATGTTGTGGTTGAAAACAGATGAAGTCATTGTTTTTTGTCCTTAGAGAAGGGTATGTACCCTGTTTATTCTGCCTAAGGGCACACAATGAATTAACTTTCAGCATCTTAAAATGATAAATATGTTCTGTATCTACATCCTCTTCTTTCACTTTGGAGAATTTGCGTAACATTTATGAGAAAAAGGCTTTGTGTATTTTATTTTTCTTGTGATGCACAAAGATAAAGTATGCAGTGAATCTGTATGTAGCAAAAGTACCATATAAATAAAGCTTGACCTGACTTGTATCCACTTTACTGCATAGCCAGCATAGCTAAACTCAATGGACTGTGATTTGTCATGATACGAGCAAGTATAATACCTAAGAGACTTCTGAGAGCTCTGGACACTGGCTGTAACCCTACTGAGGTGTTCAATTCCTGAGACAAAAGCAGACAAAACCCCTAATGGATTGATGGGTCTACTGCCAGGGCTGCATGATGCCAGAGGCGAACTGGTCCTCAGCATCCACCTGCCTCCCTGCCTGTAAAATCAGGTAATCATCCAGTCCTGCAGTGCTGTACTAGCTGTGCACAAAGACATGAAATCCTGGGGTTGAAGTTGATTGGAAGTTGTCTTTTTGTGCAGGTTTATCCAAACTTTTGTACCTTATTTCCTGATATTGCATGCTGTACAAAGGATATTTCTCTTGCTCTACAACATTGCACAGGCTTGTCTGTTGTGATTTCACTGTGCAATGATGCAAGACAATCTATCGCCAACAGAACTTTATGTACATTTAGATTACATAAACACAATTTTGGTTTGCACTTTAGATACAGGCAGTATTCATTTACAGTGGCTTGCCCTTAAGAAAACACATATGCTGGTAAACATAGCCTGAGTATATGTGATTACAGTGTCAGACTTCTACAGGTAAGTTAAGGTCAGCACATTTATATCACCAAGTGTCACATCTCATGTCCCAGCTTTGATGCATTGGAAAGGATGTGCTGCGAGGCTCCATCATTTGTCTCAATCTCACACAGGGAAGCATCCTTTGTACCCAGGTAGAGGGTACACAAGACCAACTAAAAGTGTGGCTTTATAAATGTCAGGCAAAGCAGGTATTTTTAGAGTAGGAGTGTCACATTTTTTAAATTACCTGTCTTTTAGGCCAGTGTGACAGCTTGTTCAGCCTTGTAATTAGGCGATTCTCGGAGATCAGCAGAGGGAGCCACAACTCTTATCTAAGACTTTCCTTTCTCTGTGAAAACAAAGCCAAGCTGTATGACAGCAAAAAAGGGAAACTGCAGCACGACCACCCTCGCTGTCTGGACTGGCACTGGAACAGTCTGTCTGGGAGTGGTGGACACACCTACCTGCAATTAAACAGCCGTAATCAGGATGACAAATGCTCCTCTCAAGGTGAAAGTAAAATCTTTTTAATGACTTGGAATACATTATGCTCCAGTTTGTGAGTCTATACTCACAATATGAACTGAAATATTAATGTATTTCTTCCTTTGCTCGAGCAATTCACTGAAGTGCAATGATATTTTCACCACAGTTTTTCCCACAGTACTGCACCTCAATATTATCTTGGTGATAAATTCAGTGGTAACATACAGACTAATGCACAAAACCGTGTAACAGCCAGTGTTGCTGCATACTCTAGTTTGTGGAAGGGAATTTTGTCACCCAGTCCAAACCACTGACCCACTTGAAATATAATATATCAACATTGAAATAGAAAGCTTGTAGTTTTTCCTTGTATAAACAATAAATACGCTGCCGTTTTCAACCATCAACCACCTTTCAAACAACTGTAACATTATATTCATATTTAGATGTGATTTCATTTATAAGGCCCAGTGTGAGAAGACTATAAAAATGTCATAAACTTCATACTGAAACCCCTCGGGCACCGCTGATAGTTGTTTTACCCCTTAATAGAAACTAAGTTGCTCCCAGTGTCTCCTGCTGCAGCTTCAGTTTTTTTACTTTTAATCAGTAGGTTGTAAGTTTGGAAGGTCTCTGTGGGCCTCTGTGATGGAACTCCCTCTGACATACTATATGCCCACAAGTGAGAGAGAAGCTTATAAGATTTATATGGCAGTCAGTTCTGTGCCAAAATTTGACAGATGAAACTGGGATAAAACTCAATACATGAAAAATGAAATGTGATAAAATAAAAATAATAATAAAAAAAAAACAGACAACACAATACAGCCTTGCTTAGCTATCTATGTTACAGGGGACCTGGATCCCACCAAGCCCAGATGTTCAAACACACACACACACACATACACGCAAAGCTTGTGCATATATGCCTTCCTTTGCTATATGCAAGACAAACAATACATAATGCACAAGTTGCAGAGGATGTATCGATACATCATACTGGTAGTTTGTTTGGTGGAGCTCTTTGCAACTAATTCAGCATTCTGTTGGCACAACAGTTTGTTCATTAAAATCCAGCCAATAGTATATCATCATTAAACTTCAGCATTTTAATCAATAAGAAATCATTTACAGTATTGCTATATCTCTGCAAGCGATGAAAGGTATGTCTAAGCAGAGCCAAATTTATTACAAAGTAGAATTTCTAATGATTAAAGTGAGTGCTCTGCTGGACTGGTTCTACTCTTACTGTAGCAACTGAGAGCAACAGAAGGAGGAAGATAATGTCTAGCTCAGGGCGGGGTAAGCTGAGGACAAGGATAATGGAAAGAGGAGAAGGGGGCTGCGTATAGTTTTGAGCACTTCGTTCACAAACACAAAATCATCCAGACCGTCTACCATATGTACAGAAAGGGAGTTACACGCTATATGAGCATTAACAGAAGATGCAATTATACAAAATGTGCACCAGATATAATAAACAGTATCAGTGTAGCTAAACGTGTGTATGAGAAATGAAGATAGAGTGTGTGTACCGAGTTCATTTATGTGATTATGATTGCATCTCTGCAGATGCCTAAAGGAACCCCCTGGTATCTCCACCTCTTTGCTGGATAAAAAAAAACACAAAAAGCCCGTCCTCTGTCAAGGTTTAGTGCAGTGAGTTTTTTCTCTGTTTTCCCCCTCTCTGTCTCCTGATTCCTCCTCAGTCTTCCTCCCTCTCTTTAATGAAATAATGAAATCACTCCCTTTGTCTCTGTCTTGCTGTCCTGCATGAGTTGACGCTTAGCCAGACTCTTTGGTGCAGCAGACGAGCTGAGTCATAAAGGTTTCAGTGTACCCTGATTTATGGACAGTGATGTGAATGTGGGTGAGGCAGCAGGAAAAACACTGGTGTCAGCTCAATGATCTCACAGAGACTGTAGGCATATCAGGATAAAGATGACCTCCTGACTTTCGATGCAGAGAAAAACACCTTGAAGTCCTTTCTTTAGTGTGGCAGGGAAAAAATGAATGTGGGTTTATTGGCAGGTCCTGGTGACAAATGGAAGCATAACACTACTTGATTTACGCTTTTTTTCTCAATAAGATGTTCTTCTGGGCTACTAATATGTGTAAAATAATGCATTTTCATTTTATAGATTAGCTTCGTAAACAGCCCAGACTTGCTGACTTTGCTGGTTTGCTGCAGCCCACTACTGTCAATTGTGTACTGATTTATTAATATGGATATAGCCAAGGGCTCTTTGGCATTCACCCGTGCACTTTTTTCCATTAACCTAAATTATTGTTGTTGTGAGTATACAGAAAAAAAATCTAGGTTAGCAGAAAAAAAAAATATCTGTCCTTGCTTGTCGAGTGAGTCACGAAGCTTGAACAATGAAACGTTTTCTGTTAATGCATTTGGGCTTAATCTCATTTGAATGAACAATACATTGCAACTGAAAAGCCAGCTTTGAGTTGTCATGGCTTCAAGACTTTATTGAGGTTCAATGCAGAACATTGTCAATAGCACTCAGTGAGGACTTTGGTATTGCACATACAGATGATTTTACAGGCATATTTTGGTGACAGTAAAGCACACAGGTGTTTGCAAACAATTCTCCACAAAGCACAATTTCTATTTCAGACACACGTCTCCTCCTATTATCCTCAGTTAATTGATTAATAGATTTGCTTTTAGTTGTTTTCTTTCTCTGCTGGTGCAATTTGCATACATGCTGTGAGCCACTCGAGTCGATCATACAGAGAGGTTTGATTGAACAGCGTCTTGCCTTCTGATTTAGACATTTTCATTGAAGTGGAATGTGACAGAAACGTCCAGGCTGAGAGGCAGAGAGGGTTCTGTCATCCTACAGTTACAGTGTTAGCAGGTATTTTATTGCATGTAGAATTAATCATTTTTATCTGATGATCCGCCCTTTTTCTCCTTGACTTCGGCTTCAGCCTCTGCATCTTTTTCTTGTTCAGTTTCTTCCTCTTCTTTCTCATCTCCTGCATCTCCCTCTTCCTCTTTATGCTCCCCCTCATCCTCTTCTTGAGGTTGGCTCTCAGCATCTCCGCCTTCCTCCTCAGCCTCACCTGCTTCATCTTCTGCTTGTCCCTCTTTATTTTGAAAACCAGACATGGGAGAAGAGCAGTTAGAAATAACCTTTTGTTACAACACATACACACAGTTAAATGGGTGAACTGTAAAAACATCTCTATATGAAGTTACCAGTATTACAGTTACCTTCACCATCTGCTTCTTCCCCTCCCTCTTCTTCTTTTTCTTCCTCCTTTACTTCTTCCTCTTCCTCATCCTTCTCCTCCTCATCTCCCTGCTCCTCCTCTGCCTCCTCTTCCTCATCCTTCTCATCTCCCTCTTCTCCTTCCTCTTCTTCAGCTTCCTCCTTTTCTTCCTCTTCCACCTCTTCCACCTTCTCTTCTTCCTCCTCCTCCTCCTCTTCTTGAGGAGGGCTGGCCTCTGTCTCCTCGACTTGGGTTGCGGATATTTTCTCTTCTGTGGAGAATGATGAACTAAACAAGCGGGAGCTCAGCAGGAATGGAGGTGCAGAGCTGAGCTGAGGCACCATGGAAACCTGTGTTCTTCCATAAGATGGAGCAGCATACATGGACTGGGAGTAAACCGTTACAGAGCCTGGCCCTGTGACATTAAAACGGTTCTCTTCCCCTTCAAGAAGTTTCCTATGAGACACACATAAAATATCAAAGCCACTGAAGGTTGTTGGTTTCTATTTATTACTGTATTATTAAACCATGCCACAAATATAAAATGTCAACATTTCCACCCAGAATTACTTATTATTACCTGTAGGCTGCAATTTCAATATCCAAAGCCATCTTCACATTCAGTAGGTCCTGATAATCTTTCAAGTAGCGAGCCATGTCAGCCTTGTTTGCCCTCAGCTCCTCTTCCAGTTGACTTATTGTATCCTGCAGAGAAAAGATGCTTATTTCCAAGTACATTTTTAAGCTAGATGAAAATTTCACATTTGCACATTTGATTAGCACAGTCATTCACATAAGTCAAACTAATATTAACTACCAAAACATGTTAGAAAATGTGTACTCATGAGTCAGAAGGTGATGTATTTTTCCTGTTTCAGACCTGGAGTGCAGAGATTTCATCGCTCTGTTTTTCCTCCACTTCCTGCAGTTGGTTTTCCAGAGCTTGGTTCATCTCACGACAGGCATCAATCTCCAGCGTCCTGGCATTGAGCAGCCGACGGTATTCTCCAGCCTCATCCTTGGCACTTCGTGCACTCTCTGTGCCACGTGCAGAGCTTACTGTCATCACATTCATCTTGTTGCAGAACCATTCTTCAGCTGCCTGAAGGTTACGTTGAGCCAGGTTCTCATACTGGCCTCGGATTTCACGGAGAGAAGCAGACAGGTCAGGTTTCACTACTTCCATCTCCACTGACACCTCTGCACTGTACTGGATTTGGGCCTGAAGTTCTGCAATCTCACTCTCACAGAGACGCTTCAAGAAGGCCAGCTCATCTAGAAGGGTTCCAACTCTTTTCTCCAGCTCAGCCTGACTCAGTGCGGCCTCATCCGCCCCCTTCCTGGCATCCAGCAGCCTACCCTCTGCTTCCTCCCTAGCGAGAATTTCATCTTCATAACGTTTTTGCAGGTTCCTCAGCACATTCTCCATCTCATCTCTGTGGTCCTGGGCTGCTTGCTTCTCATGACGGGCCTCATCCACTGCACCATGAAGCTGGCGAATCTCATGCTCATACAGGGCCCGGAGGTTGGATGGCTCAGTCTGCCTCTGTCTGAGTAACAGAAGTTCAGTTTCCAACAACTTATTCTGCTGCTCCAATTCATGAACTCTGTCAATGAAGCTTGCGAAGCGGTCATTCAGGTCCTGCAGCTCAGCCTTCTCCTGGGTCCTTAATACTTTGAACTCAGAGCTGACCTGGGCTGCCTGGTCAAGGCGTAACTCAGTGGCAGCTGCGGACAGTGGAGCAGAAAGCAACGCACTGGAATAACTTGAAGCAACTCGGCTGTGTGTTGGATAACTTCTGCGTGAAGAGGCATAAGAAGTTACTGGGGCAGAGTGGCTTGAATAAACAGACCTAGATCCTACGCCTCCACCAGCACCATATCCTGCATTACGCACAACCACCCTCCTTTTATAAGAAGATGGGAAAAAAGGGTCAAAGCCAGGGGAAGCCATGACTTGAGAGACGAGCTGCTCTACGCCTAAGAATGTAGCTAGGTTGACTGCACAGTGAATCTGCATTACTCTGGCTTTTATAGGGCCTGTAATGACTGTGACGTAAGCTTTTTTTGCAGGCATGCTGACAGAAGGAATTGATAATGTTGCCAGCCCACCACTCCCAGCCAAGAGAGAGATGGGGAGGAGGGAGGATGAGTGTGTGTTTTGTGGAGGAGGCAAGGATAAGTGGGAGAGCAACAAGGGACTGCAACAGACAGGTCATTGAGGACAAAAGGGAAAAAACACATTCTACTTTTAAAACTATATGATTTGTACTTTAAAGTCTGAAAAAGATTCAAACATCCTCACCGTACTACTGCACCAACTAACACAGAGGAAAAATGGCAAAAACAAATTTTCAGTGAAAACTGATAAAACTAACATGTATCTAAAGTACTAATGTGTTTTACCATTTTACTCATTAAAACATCAAAAGCAGGCAATGTGAATATCAGATTGTTAACTGAATAGCTGTAACAGACAACATCAAGCAGGATTATAATAAAAGTATGCCTCCTAGTGGTTGACTGTTCACCTTACAGGTTTCAATACAAAAGTCAAG
Source organism: Ostorhinchus rueppellii (assembly GCA_030068375.1). Lineage (NCBI taxonomy): Eukaryota > Metazoa > Chordata > Actinopteri > Kurtiformes > Apogonidae > Ostorhinchus > Ostorhinchus rueppellii. Next base: position 20,505,044 of record JAQQZY010000029.1, read on the forward strand.
TGCTAATACAGGGCAAAAGTATATGAAACGGATCATATCACATAAAGCAGAACTTCATAAATACAAGACAATCGTGTTGTGTAAATATATACAAATAAATATGATTTGAATAACATAACTCAACTGATTGTGTAACATTATAGCTTTCTGGTGTGGATACTATAGAATATATTGTTACAAAGCTCAGTTTAATAGAAACAACTGTCCATCTTTCTGGAGAGACAACAAAAACTCTTGAAGCAGAAAGCTGATGGTAGGCCCATATTGATCTATTTTTAGAAATACTATTTTCCTTACTAAAGCTGATGATCTCGCTACATTTGTTGGTTTATAACTTTATATTTATCACTAATTGTATTTTTATTACACTGACTTGCATTATTTATAGTCTATCCACAATGTACCATTTTGACGTCTTTGTTCGGATTTTTTTTTTTTTTTTTGCCATATATTCTATATAACAACTTGTTTTAGAAATTCCAATGAAAACGTGAAAATGTGTTAGAACGTATGCTGTTACTCATTTCATTCGACAGATACGGGCAATGAGCTTTTTTTTCTTTTTTCCTGACCCTACTACACACAGACGTCTAGGAGCAGCGTTTAAAAGGCGGGACTCCATTCTATATCCTTTGATATAATTGGTCATATAAATACGCCCACAGTTTTTTGACCAATCGCCAACCACTTTACAATGTGGCGGGTAGTAAACGTCAAATTGTGACGCAAGGTCTCCCACCGTTACAAACAACAAAAGGATGATGAATAGATGAAGTTTCAAACTTACTTTGTTGTATATTATCACGTTTGACTGGATTATTCATGAATTTCAATGCCTTTTTGTCATCAGCTAACGTTAGAAATGCAGTTAAAGCTAAAATGAACGGTAAGTTGTCCAGCTTTGTAGAGGATGGCCACCCGGTAAACCGACTACTAGCTAACCTGTCTGCTAAAACTAGCTAGCAAGGTGACAATCTGGACTGTTTTCTGATTTAATATGCTAACGTGCCACGACTTCATTAGCTAACTACGCGTACTCGAGAGTTCACATTATTTTAATTCACGAGTGTGTCATATCAGTTGCAGTAATGCCTTACCTTAATGCTAACATTTAGCTAAGCAGGTAGTGGCAAGCATAGGGAATAAATAGTGAGCTAGCATTTGTTAGTTTCAAGCTCCATCACTATACACTAGTTGAAAAGTAACTCACGTAGGGTTATTTTTCACTGTTCTGTGTTATTCTCATGCAGCATTTAACAAATTGAACGACTATTTGATAGGCTGTTGCAGAAGACATAGTCGATTGGCGTAGGGGATATTTTGTCCGTATAAGAAGCTGAATTGACATATTGTTTGCTCTCCTGTTATTATTTTATGTTTCTGTTGGTCCAATCAAAGGCTGCATGCTTTGAAGGGCTTCTTGTCTGATATTAAAATGGTAAGCCTTTCTATTGAATTATTGACCACATTCGTAGATTTTGTGTCATTTGGAGATCATACAATTGTTTGTGGTTCTTTCCTCCAGATTCGCATAGCAGCGCTGAATGCTGCTGCATCAGCTGCAGACGAGTCTCAAGATCCCTTAAAAAATAGCAAGAGTCAGACTAAAGAGGCTCAGGTACAGATGTTCAAAGCTATCACATTAGGTCTCAGATTAGTAGCAGAGTATTATTACTGCAAATTTAAATGAGTTGCCTTATTTTTTTTCTGTTGCAGGAAGCTGAAGCCTTTGCCTTATACCACAAGGCATTAGATCTTCAAAAGCATGACAAATTTGAGGAGTCTGCCAAGGCTTATCATGAGCTTCTCAAAACACCACTTCTTAAAGAGGTAAAATATACCAGTAATTCATCCTTTGAAAAATGCCTGACTATCTATCTGAACATCTCTCTGATAGGCTAGTTCGTAACACAAATACTGCCTAGTTGAGGTCTGGTTGGGAGTGTCAAAGGGGTTTCGTCAACTTTATGTAACTGCCCCTTTTCACATAATATACAGTTCAAATGTTTGTTGTATGGTAGCTTGAAGCCTTTCCATGTGAGTGGATGTATTGTTTTCAGATATTTTTGGCTCATGAACAAGACTACTCTTTAAATATTACCAGTGTTGAGGAATTCTGTAATGTTATAGGCCATGCCCTCAGAAGATCAGAGAGTGGGCCTCAAGCACCCTGGGTTAATGCTGAAATATTCAACTTTCAAAAACCTGGCTAGTATGGCTGCTTCAAGAGATGACCTTGAGACAGCCATGGAATTTTATTTGGAGGTAAAATGAAAAAAAAAAACAAAACAATTCCTATATGATCATTTTAAAATATTCTACTGCTGACCAATATTTGTTATCTAAAACATTTTTTAATCACATTTGCTGCTTTATTTTTCTTTGCATAGGCTGTCATGCTGGATTCCACTGATGTGAACATGTGGTATAAAATTGGTCAGGTAGCTGTGCGGCTAGTGCGCATTCCTCTGGCTCGCCATGCCTTCGAGGAGGGATTACACTGTAACCCAGACCACTGGCCCTGCCTGGACAACCTCATTACTATTTTGTACACGCTCAGCGACTACAGCTGTATGTCATAAATCAGCATAAGATCTTTTGCTTTGTACCCTCTTGTATTAATATTTAAGTATTGAAAGGAATGAAATGATGTTCTTGAATTTTTCCAGGCTGCCTGTACTTCATTGCCAAAGCCTTAGAAAAGGATCACTGTTACACTAAAGGCCTGGTGCTGAAAGAGAAAATCTTTGAGGAGCAGCCCTGTTTGAAGAGGGACACAATGCAGATGTTTATGAGATGGTGAAGCCAACACAGTCTTGTCTCGTCTGATTAAGATGCACCATAGTTACAGCTGTTTCAGTTACTTTACCATTACTAACAACTGTCTGTGCTGTTCTGTGCATATTTACAGTGATATGTCTATTCACTATGTGGAAGTGGAGGAAGAAGAGCGCAAGACCATTGTGGAGGAGGCAATGGAAATACGGAGGCGAAGACAGGCTCTTTCATATTGTGAACCAAAGCCTGACCTTGTCTTGATTCAGCCCATCCGCTGCCTCTCGTGAGTGTTTATCTTGCAGTGGTTCCCTGAATTGTAACTGTTGCACTGGAATAGTGTAATGATTATTGTAGAAATATAATTTTGTATCACAATATGTTATATTAATGGAATGTTACTTTTCCTTTAGGACTTGGTTTGCTTACTTTATCAGATAAAATACTAGAATGTCTGTTTTTTGGTGTTTATAATAATAGCAATGGAATAGCACTTTTTAGGCACCCAAAGTGCTTTAATGTATTAGAACAGAACAGAATAGAATAGAATGCCTTTATTGTCAATGTATGATGCAGATACAATGAAATTAGGGTGCAGCTCCAGTGCAACAGAAAGTAATAAATACAGTATAAAAATACAATAAAAATCCTGAACTATGAAACTAGAACCATACATACATACATACATATACACGTATAGCGCAATTGGTAGGTTGGCACACATGTTGTGTACAGCAGCATCAGGGAGTAAAGTGTCCAGTGTGCTATTTAAAGTTCAGTTTATTGACCCATTATTCATTCATTCTCACATTCCCCCTCTGGTGGTGGTAAACTACATCTGTTGCCACAGCTGCCCTTGGGCAGGCTGACAGAAGCGTGGCTGTCAATTTGCACCTATGGCCCTTCCAACCACCACTGAACATTCGCACACATTTATATATCAGTGTGAGTAGCACACAATTGACTGACTTTAGTTATTAGACAACCCGCTCTACCTCCTGAGCCATGGCCACCCCATAAACTGTTTCCTTACTTGCACATACGCATATTCTAATGTTTTATATCCATAAGGACTCATTTAAAATCACAAGTAATTGTTTGATTTCCTCAATTCTAGCCCAGGAACAACAATCATCCTTTTTCAAAAATCAATCAACCATAATGTTAATTGTATTTATTGTGATAATTGATTCAGACTGATATGTAATTAGATTTTTTGCCATAATAGCATATTTGGCTCTGTCACCAAACCCTGCTTGAGCACATGCTATTTGTCCAAATACAGAAAATGCAGAAAACCTTTGAAACATCTTTTTTTTTGGTCTGTAATTTTTTTGCACTGTATTGGGTTTTTCAAAAATTCATTTTGTACTAGACTGGATATCTTGGAGCCCACTTGAATTCCTTTTTGAATGCAGTTCTTTGAACCTTTGTTAACCTTAACACCCAGGGAATCTGTGGACCGTGTGTCAACAAACTCTTTCCTTTAATCTCAGTTGGAAGCATGTGGGTGAAAGCCTCCTTGCAATGTACAGACATCAGACCACATGTGAGCCACCTCGCCCCAGTCTTGGTCGAAGGATTGACTTGTCAGAGTACCGTGACCCCAACTTTCTTCAGAATCTGCCCCAGCCCAGCAGTCCTGTCAGTACTTGCCAGACCACTGTGCTGAGCAGCAGCCCCAGCTCGTCCCTTCCTCCAATTACCCTTTCTGAACCGGGACTGCAACTGCAACTGCAACCTGGCACTCAACCTCAGATTATTACCACCCAGACCACGGTAGAGGTCACTACAGTGGCACCCCCTGTTGGTGGGTTAAACAATTTTGGTTTTGTAACACCAAAAGTGTCTTTGCTGTTATTGTGAGACTAAATGTTTCTTAATTCATTCTACTTATCCACAGCTTCAGCTATGGAGGTGTCCCTGACAGACAAAGTCAAGAAAGCACCAAAAAGAAAACGTACAGTAGAAGACAGTGGAGAGACAGCAAAAAGACGCTCAGCACGTGTTAGAAACACTAAATGCAAGAAGGAAGAGAAGATAGATTTTCAGGAACTGCTGTTTAAATATCTGCCTTCCAGGTAGTTGTCATCAAACATCACATGAAATATGCAGCTCATTAAGTCATTTCCTGACAATTATTTTTTTGGTCTCCTCTAGGCTGAAAAAGTTTGACCCTGATGATGATGAGAGTTTGAGCAATCTTGAGACCCAGTGTGATGGGAAGGAGGACATTCATCCTCTTCACGGTGGTTGCTTGCCTGTTGAGTCTGTTGAATACATGGAATCTGGTACGTAGACAATTATAGAGCTGCAGAATTAATGTTGTATTTACATCGTATCAACCTGTGCAATTAGATAACTGGTGATATTTTGGATGACAGTGACACTGAACTAAGAGATTTACTGTGTAAAATGCAAAATTACTATTACTTCTGTGTCTTATCTGTCATTTTTAAAATTGTTATCTTTAAATACACTAGATCAAGTTTGAGTTGAAAGAAAATGGATATTTCAAAATGATGAATAATCAGTTTTTTTCCTTGCTAATCATGGAAGAAGACTCAATCACAATATCGTCCGTACTATTTACCATATGACTTTTTCACCAAAACATACAGACCTTTGTAGGGCATTTATAGTTATCTGTTGTACCATAGTGATGTTTACATCATTTTAATATGCCCTGTTGTCACACATTTAGAACAACAAGATGTTCACAACTTCCTGCTCAATAACATGACCAATGGTGGCATACTGGACCTGATGTTGCGCTATCTGAAAGCAATTGGTCAGAAGTTTATGCAGGATTGGCCTCGGGGGCTCGCTGCTGTGGTGCTGGATGTCTATCAGACCTGGAGGAAGCACAGCAGTGGTCTTCCCAACCCGCTCCTTCGAGACTGCAGCAACCAACACCTTCGGGTACATGTCAAGAAACCAGCTTAGTAAAAAAAAAAAAAAAAAAATGCAGATTTCAGAGGTTTCATACTAACTAATAAGTATTTACATTTCTTATGAAATCATCGTACTGTTTATATGATTCCAGATTATGAGTGAATAACTATAACTCAGTTTTGATCTTTTGGTTTACTTTATTGTTGCTTCAAAAAATTAATGCATTATCAAAATTGTAATATGGCCAAAGATAATATCCAAATAGCAGATGCTGCATTCCTGTGATGAAGGTAAAATTCATTGTGTCATTGCAAATGAAGCATTTGGGTTCAATAGTGATAGACCATTCTGCCCTTTCTTGGTAATGCTTCAGAAAGGATCTTATCTGTCATAAGTGCAAAAGTTAAAGTAAAATGCTAGTAATTTGTATTTTGAATCCAAAACCCTGGCAAATTAAACTACATTCTTCACTTCTCACAGTATATAAAATATAGTTCCTAATATGCAGAAGAATCATTAAGTGCAAATGCATCAGAGGGAAGTTGTATTTTTTTTCTGCCCAACAAAATGCAAATGACAAGATGCTCAATCCTAGACATATACCCTGTAATATATATTTTAAATGCATAAATTTAAATATACCCGTGATGATATGTATTTCGAATTTTTTTTTTTTTTTGGGGGGGGCAGTATTACCAGTAAAAATATGAGCCTAGCTATATTTATGTGTTCCTGATTTTGCCCTGGGTGCATGTATTCAGACTTGTCAGACACGAAAGATTTTATAATGTAGGGCCTCATATTTTGTAGCCTCGGTGCTTTCTAATAAGTGAATATATTTGCTTTATGCACAGGAAATGCTGACTATGAGCTTGGCATGTATGGAGTTGCAGTTGGAGCAATGGCTACACAAAAAAGGGAAGATTGGTGAGTAAAAATCAGCCAACCATGACATGAGCTCACAAAAGCATGAATAAGATTAAACAAGGGTCTTACCACTGTAGCCTGCATCATTCCTGATTAGATTTAGACTATTTCAGATGAGCGTTGCGGTATTGCATTATAGCTGTATTATGTAGCATACAGGAGCCAATATTGTCTGTCAGTTGCTACATGCATTATATATTATCTTAAGCAAATAAAATGAGCTATGGCAGTTTTAGAATAGGACTAATTCATCTAAATAGTCTATACTTTGTGTAGTCAACATTTTAAAACTTGGCGTCCTACAGTGTTTTCTTTCTCTTTTAAAGTGTCTCCAAGAAGAAGTAGTATCAGTACTGGCAACGAAGCAGCTGACTCAGAGTTCCCTGGGCAGCACTTCCAGGGAGATTTGTTAATTCTGGCCTTGGGTTCATCCCAAAGAGACCTCTTTGAAGATGACTGGGTGGATGTCATGGTGCGTGTCTACTGGCTCAAGGCACGATTCTTAGCCTTGCAGGTAAGCTCTTGATTATTTTTTCTTTGTTTTTCTTGACTTGCATCTCAATAAGACCTTAAAAGACAATTCAGTTCACCCAAAGGTAACCTGTAAGTCCGCTTTGCATTTCTTTTGCCAGGGAGACATGGAGTTGGCTTTGGAGAGCTATGATGTCTGTATAGGTCTGCTCCAGAACAAACCAAAGACTGCAGAAGGGAAATATTACACAATCAACCTGCCTAACTTACGAGTAGATGCTGCCATCTCTGTGGAGGAGGTAAGTGCTTTTGTGGCTAATAAAGTGTTATTTTTTTGTGTATTATCCTCATTTTATTAGGTTTTCCAATTCGTGACAAAAAACAAGTTTTTTTTCTGACAGATTGACAAGAGGCTGAAGTCCCTGGAGCGTTGTCAGTCTTTAGAGGAGATCCAGCGTCTTTTCGAGTCTGCAGATTATGGATCTGTTGTGCTCCTGCTGCAGCCCACACTTAATTATGGTGGCAGGAGTAAACCTCTGGAGTTTGTGAGCTCAGCACCAGAACGGCCAGCTCAGCTAATGCTACTGCAGGTTGTTCATTCTGCAAGTCATTAATGCATCAACATTGACAGAATCTGTATCACTGACAAAGCGTATGATAGTAGAAGTGATGTTCTTGTTGACACTTGAATTTTCTGTCTTAATACACTGTGACACAGAACTCACTGTTGAAGCTGCAGGACTATCAGCAGTGTTTGGAGTGCAGTGAGCTGGCCCTGAATGAAGCACTGCAACAGCTCAACTCTGCTTCAACCAGTTCTCCACCTGCAAAGGAGGAGTGGGTCAGCACCATTGGAAAGTTACTGGATGGTACAGAGATCTGCTTTACCAAAGACTCAGCGATACTTAGTAATGTCCCACACTTCTCTAGTATGGCACGACTGGCTAACAACTTAATTCAGGTAAGATGTGTTTTGTTTTTTGTTTTTTTTTTCCCTAAGTATAATTTGCACACATACTGGAATAAATTCTAAGATATTTTCTGATTATAATTGTTTCATTACTCTGTACTTTCAGCTGATTGACCTTAGCATGACCACTTCGGACAATCTCAAGGAGCCATATTTCTTCTCAGTCTTGCCTTGGATTATCCTGTATCGCATTATCAAGCATGAGGAGGCTGCTTTTGATTGTATGCTTCGACAGCATATGTCTGTAGGGGATGATGAAGGTGTGTTATCTTGTTTTCATGCCTTCAGTGTTTCCTCTGTGTACTGTGGTGGTTGCTGTACTGTGTAACCCCGTCGTGTCTCATTTTCAGATGATTCAGACACTCCCATGCTGCCTTCCTCTCTGATGCTCCTGAATACAGCCCATGAGTATCTTGGCCGCCGCGCCATGTGCTGCAATTCTGATGGTGCACTGCTCAAATTTTTTGTAAGTTTGTTTTGATGCTTGTCTCTGACTTTGACTCTCGATACCATGGCAGATATTGTGATTGTAAATTGCTTAGCAATGCATAAGTTTTACTATTTAGTATTCTCCTAGGCTTTTTGTCCTTGAATATTTACATGAACAGCTGGTCTGACATATTTGTGACTAGAATAAGTGATACTGGTCTTTTGAAATGTTTGCCAGAGCTGAATATTTTACATTTTGTGTAGGTTCGGGTTTTGGAAAAAGAGCTTGCAGCTTCTGCCAACACTGAATCCCATCCATACAAAGAGGACCTGGAGGTGGCCTTGGAACAGTGCTTTTTCTGCCTCTATGCCTACCCCAGTAAAAAGAGCAAATCCCGTTACCTTGAAGATCACTCCAGTCCACAGGTAAGGCTTTGGTTTCACCCGGTCATTCCTTTGGTTCAGTATTTTTGATAAGATGAGAAAAGTGTTGTTTAAACTCTGAGTCTGTGTCTAATTTCAAATGACTCTGCCTGTTAAAGATGATTAATTCTACAACAACATGCTGTGCTCTTTGTCTATGCTCTGTTTTTAACCATTGTGGTATTTATTTGATAACAAACTCTTATAGTGGTTGAGCTTTTATTTAGCTGATGGCTAAATGGTGGTGAAGAGGAGGTGAAAGTGTGAAGTAACAAAGTGGCGATTTTCTCACCTGTATTTGTAAAACTACATAAATAGGATGATTGTACAAAAGCAGGCCACTGTAGATGCAAATGTTATCTGTTGTTGCCCTGTGTTAAACAAAGAAAATCTGTTTTATCCATTTGTTATTTTTGTTGTCTTGCAAAACACATGTCTACTGTCTTTGTTTTAAAGTAAGGCAGCAAATGCCATTCATGTCAGTATAGAATTACATCTCTGATTGAGGTCTTTAGATCAACCGCAGACAAGATACCTGTACAGTTGGCTCTACACAGTCCTGTTATTCACCCAGTCCTGGAGCAACTAAAGAAACAAAAATGTACAATACTCTCCAGCTCTGTGGACAGTAAGGGTAGAGTGTTAAATTAAAGACATTTATATCACAACATTTAGTGTTAAAACTCTTTTAAGGTTAAGTAATAAGTGCCATGATCTTCTGTGTTTTTGTAATGTCTCTGTCCTACCACCAGGGGGGTGTCAATTACACAGTTGTGTATCAGTGCTTTTTGGTTGGCATTCTCAATCCAATACCAAAAGAGGGTGGTCATAATACACCTGGTCATTACCAACTGTCTGTGTGTTACACACTAACACAACAAATTTTTCATTCTTTCATTCATTTTTCTGAACCCACTTTATCCTCACTAGGGTCACTGGAGCCTATCTCAGCTATTTATGGGTGAAGGCGGGGTACATCCTAGACATGTCGCCAGTTCATCGCAGGGTGACAACAAATTAATTCAACTCAATTATTTTGTGTTTTGCAGGTTGAGCTGCTTTGGAGCGATGCCCTGTTTATGTTCCAGTATTTCAAGCCAAAGTCATTGCCTGAGTTTGACAGTTACAAGACAAGCACAGTGTCTGCAGACTTGGCCAATCTCCTGAGGAGGTTTGCTGGTATTGCCCCTCAAAGTGACACTCCAACCCTCAGCATGGATGATGTAGCAGCCTATATTGAAAGCATGACAGAGAAGGTCAGTCACTAGACCCACTGTATTTATCAAGAGCATGTTAATTGGTATTTTAACACAACATGTCCCCTCTTGACTTCATTTAAAATGGGTTTAAACACGTTTGTTGTGATTCCTTTAAGGTTCCAAGTCTCCCTGAGGGCAGCGCTCCAGCTCCTCCAATCATTAATGAGATCTACTACCTGCTAGCTGATTACCATTTCAAGAACAAGGAGCAATCGAAAGCCATCAAGTTTTATATGCATGATATCTGCGTGTGTCCCAACAGGTAGCTTTTTACTAAACACAAACATGCATGTGGAGGATCAACTCTTGCTGCTACTTTATAATAACACATCAGATGCTTTAAATGAACTGGATCGTTCACAAGTAGAGATATTATACCTGTTCAAAAAGGGTTGATGCCTGCTTTTTAATACTCACATATTTTTATGAAAATGCTGGTCCTACTGTTTTTATCCAATGTGCCGATGCTTTTCAGCCAGTCTTTCATCCGCATCCTAACCTTAGAGCCCCCACTTACAACTTAGTGTATTAATCAAACCAGCTGCTTACGGACTCTCTTTTATAGTCGAATGGTGCCGCTCAACTATTCTGTGACTTCTGGCATAAGCGCTTTTCCTTTGTTGTTTGGATCTGTCTTTGTCATTAACTTTTCAGCAGTAGTGAAGCATTGTTTTCTTTGCTAAGAAAGCACCCGGAAAGTTGAACTCAGCAGTATGTTTTCTGTAAAATCTTGTGGCTCAAAATAAAGACTTGGTGTCCTTAAGGGAATTTTACTCACATTTATTCTTGATCAATATACAAATGAATTACATTTTGTGACGATTACAGCATTGCCAATATCAAATTACTACGGGTCTTAACTTATCTTTGAACAATTATAAATCACATACAAAAACACCCAGGAACCATAATAATAAAAATAATGATAATAATAAAAATAACAATAATTAATGCCATTAACAGTGTATGGATGATGATAATAATAATAATAATAATAATAAAAATGTTCTGTCTTTCTTTAGGTTTGACTCCTGGGCTGGTATGGCATTAGCGAGGGCCAGTCGTATCCAGGACAAACTGAACTCCAATGAGCTGAAAAGTGATGTTCCCATATGGAAGCACTCCCAGGCAGTCCTTACCTGCTTTAAGAGGGCACTGGAGATAGACAGCTCCAACCTGTCTCTCTGGATTGAGTATGGGACCATATCATACGCACTGCACTCATTTGCTTCTCGGCAGCTGAAGCAGTGGCGCAGTGATCTACCCCCAGAGGTTGTTAAACAGGTGAGGCTCATACTGGGATAATAACACGTTCTCTCATGAGTATTGTCTGTAACATCAAGAAGTGTCCGCCTATTTTGTCAGATGTCTTGCGTGTAAGCACAAGAGATATTACTTCCTGTCACTTTGGCTTGTTCCACTTGTATATTTGTTTTACAGTCAATTGATCTGTCGCTGTGAGCTAAATTACTCATGAAGGCTCCTTTTGTGTATGTCTCTATGTGTGCCAATTCAGATGGAGGAACGCAGAGACTCCATGTTGGAGACGGCGTTCCAGTGCTTCCAGGGTGCTTCCCGTTGTGAAGGTGACAGTGATGAAGAAGAGTGGCTCATCCATTATATGCTGGGGAAAATAGCAGAGAAACGCAAGCAGCCTCCAGGGGAATATCTGCAGCTTTACAAAAAGGTACAAATGACTAGATCTGTAGAATATTAAGATTTGTCCTACAGCTGTTTTATCTTAAAGCATTGAGATGTTAAAAAATACTTGCAGAAATGGTCTATGAAGGGGCAATTGATGACAAATGTGTAGTACATTCAGCTATTTAGATACTATTTCCAATTATTCACTTATGGGCCAAGAATTTTGCAGTGAGTACTTTTGTAATCTCAATGAATCATCATGATGGAATACAAGTCAAGGGATTTGACCTCATGTGTACATACACTACTCATATTTATATTTCATCACATTATTGAGATGTTACCAAAAAACAAAGCAAAAAAATCTGCTTGACTTTGAAGCCATTACAAAAATCCTTTGATAATATGTTTGTTATCCAGGTTAAGAATGGTTTTATAATCCACCTAAAGAAAGATTTCTGCCTTTCCGTCCCTGCAAGATTATTTTTCCCCTAGTGAAAACAACATATGGGGTTACTCACAGCTCTGTTGCTGTGATTAGATCAGTGGAAGCAGATGAACCTTTGGGAAGCTCAGTGTCAAGGAGGTCAGCACACAGTGTGGGTGGCAGTGTGGACACAGTGAACCCTGCTTTCAACTCATATATAGCATATCTCCTTCTTAATTCAATGTTTTTGCTCTGTTTCACATGTTTAGTAATGAATTTGTTTACCAAGAAATTTTGTTGGGGTCTGTATTTTTAGGCAGCAAACTATCTGCATGAAGAAGCTGCCAGATACCCCAGGAAAATTCATTATCATAATCCTCCTGACTTGGCCATGGAGGCCCTAGAGGTAAACTACCAGTCACTGGTAGCTCAAGTACTTTGTAGCTGTGTTACATAAATGCACTGTTATGTAAAACAGTGCTTAATCGAACTTTTCTTAACAACTTCTTTGTTCTAGTTGCATTTCCGTCTCAGTGCCACAGTCTTAAAACTGTTAGAGGCTGGTGTCTCTGATCTGGACCATGAACTCTTGTTCAGTTTGTTGGTTGAGGCAGCTACAGGCCCATTTGCAAGGGGAGAGGAGAAGAGTATGCCAAGCATGCCAAGGTCCAATGAAAAGTAAGTTACAGAACTAATAAATCATATGGAACACATTTGAATGTAGGATGTGATTTTGATAATGACTGAAGGCTGGAGAAACAGCGCTTATGAGTTAAAGCTCATGGTTCTTTCATATGAGCTCAGATTTTTGTAGTCACACTGTTTATGACAGGTGTACTTTATGTATATAAATTAATGGCAATAAGAAAACAAGGATTATTCATTTAAATTGGATGCATCAGATATTCTTGCAACTTAATCTGTTCACGCCGCTGTCTCTGTTACTAGCAGTGTGAGTAAATGGGTGGTGTGATGTCACATTACCTCCAAAATCTAGTACAAAGTGAAAGTCTGTGCCAGACTGAGGCATCATGAAAAAGGGGCAAACATGAGATCACAGTGACTTTAACCTTTGGTCCCCAAAATCCCCTCAGGTTATCTTTGTGTGCAACTGAATGTTTGTGAAAAATTTTGGGGTATTCTATCAAACATTTCCTAAGATGTTCTACATTTTACATATTTACAAGTTGTGCCTGAATATAAGATCCCCTTTATGCATTTTAAACTTTGACACACTCATCCCTTCTTTTTTTTTTTTACACCTATAATATACAATTTTAATTACATTTACTTTGCAGTAAGGTGAATAATTAGAGTAATAGCCGGAAATCTATCTGCATATGCCACTTTCAGGTGGCGTTTATTTTTTACATGACCTGCTGTGAGATTACTTCATGTTGAGGAAAAGTGCCTGGAATTTATCATTGTTATTAACATAAGTTTTTTGAATGACCTTAAATGTTGATTTCATTGTCATTCTTATTGCAGGGAGAAACCTACCTCCATGATGGATGAAGACTTTAACTGCTCATCTGTTTGTATAGGGAATGTCCTTAGCTCCTCCCTCCCATCAGCTGCCACCCCAGGTCTGACATCCCCTCCTTATGTGGCCACGCCGTTTGACCACGATTACGCCAAACGCAAAACACTCCGACGGCAGCAGTGGCAGCAACAGCGGCATGAGGAGCAGCAGGCTGATGGTACAGTCCCAGTCCTAGACACTGTCTCTGGGGTTGGGCCCTTTGCTCTCTCTGCACTGGGACACAGAAGCCCGCTGGGGAGTGCTCAGATCGCTAATCACCATGCTTAATGGCTTTGGTTTCAGTTACAATAATCCCTATGCACTGGGTGATTGGGATGTGGTGAAATGGGCAATATGGCTACTGATTATTTGACTGCTATTTGTGAATAATGAACAGTGTTTAAACACACATGCAAGTTTTGAGATGTGCAGAGCTCATTAATGGCTGTGTGTGCTCTTGTGTGTATGCTGGAACGGCATCCATTTTTAGCTGCTGCTTAATGGCTGATCTCTGTTTTCATCTCTCCTGTTTTAAAATTGTTGCTTTGTTATAAAGTTTTTAAGCCTATAACATAACTGAGCAAATGCATCATTCTAGATAAAACATTGCTATGCAGGTCTGAAGGGGTGTGTGTTTTAGCTTCATTAAGCAGCCATTGATACCCCACTTTATAACGCTGCAGGTTGTAATTGATGTATCACTGTGAGTTAGCCAAGTTTTTGCTGCATTGATGTCAAATTATTTACCTATACTTCAACTGTAGCTTCACATTAAGGTCTTGAATGTTAAAATGTTTTTGCACAGATAAGAATCAGAGTTTAATTAAAAGAAGAAAAAAAATAGGTGACAGCTGGGAAACTCATAAATCACACAAATGTGTGTATTTTTCTGTGTTATAACCATAGCATATTTGAGTGAACCAGGTTGAGGTAATGATTCTGAATATACTAATGTACATTATTATTATTATTATTATTATTATTATTATTATTATTATTATTATTATTATTATTATTATTGGCAATAATGTACATCTCGTGTAATGTGTGTGTGGTGAATGTTGTACTTGGCCTTAGATTTTTACATGATAATGTTTATATAATTCCTTTTACTTCTGGTGTTGCACTATTTGAATTTCATAGACACATGATGTGTATGACTGAGAGAGTTTTTGTGATGTGATATAAACATGTCATAATTTAAAGTACACACTTGTCGTACACACCTCTATGAACAACTAACAAACTGACTTTCAATTTCAGGAAATAGTCTACATAAGGGTTTTGTGAATCAGGAGGAAATGCTTTTTTTTTTTTTTTTTTTTTAAAAAGGCCCAGTCCATTCTTTTCACATAACAAAAGCAGTGCTGTTCTTCCACCCATCCCATGTGTCATGTTTACCTTGAATGTGCAAATAATGCAGCCATATTGCCCATGTTGCCAGTTGTGTCGCCCTCTCCAGATTCCTTCCTACCTACCTACCTGCCTGCTACCTCTTTGCCTGCTTGCTTTTACCACCTGCTTTGCCATTTATATGCATGTAGTTATAATGAGGTGAATGGCTTCACTACCAGACAGTCAGTCTTTTATCACAGTTCACTAAATTGTGTGGTGTATCATGTGGTCATATTTTGTTTCTGTTTGGTGTGGGCCTGATTTGACAGAAAGTCAAACTCATTGGAGAAATTTCAAAACCTTAGATGATTAATGTGTAATGGCAATTTCTAGCTAATTGGATATAATTTCCAATTTTATTCAATTAGCATGGAAATGCCAAGTTAGGAGGAATGTGGCTGGCCTGTAATTGGCGCACAACTCCAACTAAAGTTGATTACCCACCATGCACAAGTGTGTATGTAGGTGTACATTCTCTGGCCTGAGTCTTGCGTAAAGGACTTCTTGGTGATGAGATTGCAGTTGCAGGACCTGATTCAGACATGGAATTTTGAACTGATCACTACTAATAACCCACTCCTGTTTATCCAATATAAATTAGGGTTTATTTTATTTGTTTTATCATGATATGGATCACAGTACAATTAAAACAACATAATTAAGCACTATATTTATACTGCTGCTTTATTAAGTGTAAAAAAGAGATCAGTGTATGAAGTGTTAGAACAAGAGCAAAGGGATTTACAGTGTCTCTGCTGCGCTCTGGAAGTGGTGCTACTTGTCGCAGATTATTGCCTTAATTTTTCAAACAGATGGGGGAATGTGTCAGAACATGTAAACATTTGTACTAGACATTCTGTACAGATTTGTGTGTCTGAATCAGGTTCTGTTTCCAGGGGAGTGGTATCAAAAGTTTACTTTGTCAAGAAAAAAACATGATTGATTATTAAAGGAGATTGTACTAATTGCAGGTGATTTAAAATAATTTAGAGGTACAACTTTGCTTGATTATATTGTAAAACCAGCTCCCCATATCTTCAACAGCCTCATCAGAGTTTGACCATGATTACTGCCTGCCCAGGTCTCCAATGTGGCTGGCTTCCATGAATGGTACTGCTCCTCTAACCCACCAAACTCTCTTAAGAGGCTATGTTTCCAGTCCCAAAACCAGTTCTGCTAGTCTGGAAAAACATTTTTGTAGGAAGCTCTGCTTACACAGTTGTCAGTTTATACAATTCCTACTGTACATACTCTCTAAAATAGCAAGTACTTGTTGTCCTGATTCTGTTTTTGCTAAGACTGCAAAACATGGCAATTAAGAGGAATGTTGGCATTTTGGTTTATGACAACATACACAAACAGCATCTCTCCATTTTAGCAGGAGTGTGAGCGTGTCATTACTGGTGCACTAATAAGGATTTATTGCTTGTAACCTATTTTTGCCTTACAGTATTTCCTTTCCTCCCCACATCACAACAGCGAATGTTTGGCATTTTAGACAAGTCATTAACAATCAGCTTGAAACTAGCCCACTATTCAAGCATGCACTTTTCACATACTTACTACATATTTTAGTAAGAAGTCCCAAAAGTTTTACTGTCTATAGAAAGGTTTTGGAATATTAACCCAAAGTAAGAACCATTTAAACCCACTGTTAGTAGAGAAGACACCTCAAATGATCTTTTCAGTATTTTCTAAGAGTTACATGCAATTGATGGCATGACCTATTATTTTTTTTAATTTTATTTTGTAGAGCGGAGTCAGGACAGTGAGGTGGTGATGCTTTCTGACTCCAACTCCACTCAGGATGCTTTCACAGATCCCACCAGCTCACAGGACAGCAGCCACAAACCTGCCTCTGGCAAAGTCAGTTCAGCATCCTCAGAAAGTACAACCCCTGTGAAGGAAGGACAACCAGCACCTGAGGACACAGGTATGCAAGGCATGATGATGAAAGGCTTTATGACAGGACTTGCATGTGTTGATTTAATAAGTCTATTTTTATGGACAGTGAATTGAATGCAGCCTTTGCCATGTCTGATAGTATGGGCAGCTGTGGCCTAGTGGTTAGAGCATTGGACTTAAGATCGGAGAGTTGCAGGTTCAAATCCCACCCTAACCAGTAGGCAATGGCTGAAGTGCCCTTGAGCAAGGCGCCTAACCCTACACTGCTCCAGGTTGTAACCAATACCCTGTAATAACTGTAAGTCGCTTTGGATTAAAAGCGTCTGCCAAATGCATGTAAATGTAATGTAATGATAGTGAACTTTATTTGGGTGTTGTGCTGCTTAGTTACTGAAGCAGAACACACCAGTTTAAATACTAAAAAGTTAATATATGAGAGAGAAAAAGCATTTTCCCATATTTTACAAAGTGGTTTATACTAATTGTCAATCTTGAAAATAATTTTACTTTAGCATCACACAGTGAACACACTGCTGTTCAGGTGGAAGAGAAAATCATCCAGGAAATAGTAGATGCAGTGGTGGTTACAATTCCTGATCCTACAACCTCCAAGGTCTCTCCAGACCCTTGCCCTCAGCCTATGCCTGTCCCAGCCACCCCTCCAAAGACAGCCCCCTCTCAACAGACTACTCCTCAGACCCCGGCCAGTGAGGGCAAAAAGAAACCAGAGCCCCCACCTGAGGTGATTGAGGTCCCCAAGGCTCTGCCCACAGAACGCCCAGACCAAAGACGAATGCTGCTGGAAATGTGTGTGCGAGCTCTCTTCCTCTGCCTCAGCCGTTTCCCACAACACTACAAGAGTCTTTACCGCCTGGCCTTCTTCTACACCAACAGCAAGACCCATCAGGTCAGTCAGGAAGCATCACCATTAGTGGAGAATTTTTTCACTGTACAATTATTACTTCATCACTTTGTCACAAATTGTTTTAGTGAGCCACTTTCATTTTGTGTGTGTGTGGGGGGGGGGGCACCATAGAAATGGTGATGATCACTAATAGTGAAGCACTTTTTCCATGGTGTTTTCCCCTGTTTTTGCCCTTGTAGTGCTCAATTGGGCTTATCTTCTGCTATGGTTTAAAGCCACCTGAGTGGAGGATTGATGAAACCACCTCTTCATCTCTAGTCCTGTCTTCAGTGCTCCTCTTCTCCATAGGTGTTATTAAACTATTATTAGCTTTACATTCATGATGATGAAGTGATGTACATAGACTTTAACAATTTAATTGAAGCCACTTGATGTAGGAAGACACAGGGGACTAGTGCGTGACTAGTTTTTTTATTTGTCTTTTTTGATTCTCTTGTGGACCGGAGTCCTGCAGTGATACACAAGTTGCTGAAACAGCCTGCATTGGCTATAAGGCTCTGTGGGCAGAGGTGTGCGTGGGTGGTAGCGCAGCGCTCTCTCAGCCAGTTTGGCACAGGGAGGTTGTGTTGAGCTTTACTGTGGTGGCATCCTTCTGTCAGCACTCTGTTTATCAAGCCATTTTAATACAGCCTCTCTCCCTACTTGGTAAAAAAGGGTTTTTTTTTATAGCTTGTAATATATTTATTTGACCTTAGAGTGCCATATGACTCTAAACAGTTGTCTTTTAATTTATAACAATATTGAAGAGACTATTCACCCTTTTCCTTGATTATTGTAGAAGTTCAGAGAAAAAACCCTTCAGGCTCACTTAAATGTTGAATAAGTGAGTCTGATTGAGTTTTACAGTCTGTAAGGATTTTCTTGAATCTTGCCTCAAGTGGAGAGGTTGTGAAGCTGCCCTCACATTCCCTGCGCATCTAGTGTTCAAAGCCTCTGTGCCTATATTTTTGTGCTACATGCTACTGAATCTGTGCAGCGTAACATGAATACATTGGCTCTTCTTTTCAAACAAGGCACTGTTGTAGACACTGATTTATGAGTCATACTCTGAAAGGTGGTCTGCATTTTCATGATTGGAAATTAACGTAATTTTCTCTGTTTACTTGGAAGTGAAATGCAGCATGCTGATATCATCTGGTGATTTTGTCAGTTCTGTGGTTCTTTGATCATGGAGGGGTATTGCCATAAAAACTATCGACTGTGTTTTATTATATTGAAAATATATATATATACAAATGTATGTGGGCTTTTCCATGTATTTATTTATTTATTTCCCACCACAGAACCTACAGTGGGCCCGAGATGTGTTGCTAGGAAGCAGTGTCCCATGGCAACAGCTGAAGCACATGCCAGCACAAGGACTTTTCTGTGAAAGAAACAAGACAAACCTGTTTAATGTAAGTCAGAGTTCAGCTGTGTTTTTGTGTGTGTGTGTTTATCATCTACTTAAAACCAAACGTTAAAATCACTCAAGTTTTAGTGTGGTCTTTACAACAGGCAGAATAATAAATGTCTATATATTTTTTTTTTATTACATGACTTATGACCTAAACAAAGTTGTTGATGTTTCACAGAGTGACTTTAGAGTGCAGTGGTGTGTAACAGAAATGCATGATGATAAAAATTAAGGTATGCCAACATGAACATTGGAAGAAACGTGTTGAATTATTTTACACAAATGTTCAATATTGTAGTTACAACCAAGCACCAAGTAATGTCAGTTTGATGGTTTTATCACAGTAGCAGCCTCCTGTTGCTGGTTTGAGGAACAGAAGACTGTAATCCATCCTGTATGTTTACTTTATCTGCCCACATTATCATGCATAGCAACTGTCAGGTAGCAGCCAATGCAGGCTCTGTGATGAACCTGTGAAACACTGAGGTGCATCCTCCTGTTTGTGACTAATGATCTGTCTGCTGTGAGTGATTGAATGGTGTACTATCATAGTTTACCTTTTCACACACAATTATTTACGTAATTCAATTTGATGCACAAAACCAAGATCTAAATATGGCTCACTAGATACAAGCACCACTATAAATACAGTCAAACAGTGGGAGAATACTGAATTGCCTCTCAGAATTACAAGGCCTCTGTTGGGTTCCAGTGATTACTGTTCGGATCCGTCATCTCTTCAGCATGTCAGTTTATTGACATCTTTTGACTTGAAGCAAATGTGATGCCTTTTCAGTGTTTGTAGAAATTGGCTTAGCTTCTGATTTGTTTCTTGTTTGATTTGTCAAAGCCCAAATGCTCTCACTTTTGTGACAATGCAGATCATTCAAACAGATTGTCACATTAACACAGTACCTCATATCACTGAGTCGTCAGGGCTTCTTTAAGTGCTGCACATTATTTTGGACAGAGCTGATTGTGGGGGCTCTAGAATCCAATCCTGACTCCATAAGGCTTCTGATAACAGACTGTAGTTATGATGTGGGCCAGATCTGAACTGGAGGAGAGCTCTGCAGTACTCTGGCTCCCACTGGGTTCTCACAGAGCCCCTTCTGGAAACAAACCTGCTACCCTGGCATACCAACTGTTGGAGCTTTACTGTTCCCTTCAAACCAAACCCTCCTCCTCTGCCAAAGGACAATGCAAATCTTTTTAAATATTGTTCAAACAAGCCTGTTTTCCCAGAGTCCATAAATTCATGGCAGTTCTTTTTACAATAATAAAGTGCAAACAGATTGAATGGCTTCTATTTTAGCATTTAGATTCATATTTTCAGCCTCATGAGCCAAATTAGAGGTGAGTGTCATACCTCAGAAATTCTGTAACAGACTCAAAGTTCCAGGTAGTTTGACCAAAAATTTGTACCATATCTTTAATAATATGTCAATTTCAATGTATATCAGTTGTGTTGTGTAATAAAAAGGAAAGAAAATATAACACAGTAGTTCATTTGTAACAGTCAGTGTTTTCTGTGTATGTGTTGCATATATTAAAATTTAAATTCCTTTACATCGACAGAATACCATGAAGTGTTCATATAAATGAACAAATTTTGGCTTTTATTGTATTTTAGAAAGTGTACCAACTTTTCTATAAATTGGGTTTGTGTTTTTAGTACATGATTGCCCTACTCTTTATGTAGTATCCACACTTATTCGAAAACTTTTCCCAAAATGAACTTTGAACCTCTGGCACCATTAGATTATGGGGAAAAAATGATATAGAAATGTTTTAAAACTGGTATTCACTTATCCATGGTAAACTGATGATAGTAGCTGTTATTTTGTTGGATTATATTAATGTTTTTCATAAATTTGTATGATGGTATTGGCATCGCCTATTGACCAAATTGTCATTTTAAATATTACGACCAGTCCAGAATTTTACATTCAGTACATGATAATTATGAAGTTACAGTGATCTATAAGTTATAAATGAAGTTTAAACTGGTCTTATAAAGGCACAGTTAATAGAGATGTCCTCCTTACACTCACTCTACAGCGCTTGTAGCAGTGAATAAAGACTCCAACATCTTCTATACCCGCTTAATCCTCATTAGGGTCACGGGGGTCGCATGGAGCCTATCCCAGCTGCTTAGGGCGAAGG
>JAQQZY010000029.1:20585042-20596481 GCA_030068375.1 Ostorhinchus rueppellii
TATATTACTTTAATTCTTACTTTTTGGAATCATTATTAGTATTGTTACTGTAGTTACTGTAAATATTCATCATATTATTGATATTGTTGTTATGAGTACTATTCTAATTCTTCTTACACATGTACAGTACATACATTGCTACATACATTGCTGTGCTGCAACTGAAACCTTAACTTCACAGAGGGCTCTGCCCAAGAGATCAATACATTTCTATTTAATCTTTTTTTTTTTTTTTTAAGAAAAATAAGCTCAAGTTAAACAGTATTATACCTCAGCTTATCATTTACACATTTTCATACAGATTGGAGTGGATCTACAAAGGCAGAAAACAAATTGGGAACAGGCATCTGGAACTGAAATATAATATTTAACTTTATGATCAAAACAGTGAGTGACCCTTGATTGTTAATGTCTTCTGTATAATTTTTACACTGTAAATTAATTCCACCGACCTGATTGTACCCTCTGGAGGGCCAGGTTTGGCCTTTGGGCTGTAGGTTTGACACCTCTGACCTAGACTTTAACCTGAAGAGACCATTTGTGACCCCACGCTCCTGTCACTGAGTTTCCATGAAAAGCAATATATTGGCAGTGAGGCAGGAAAACATGCATTTGTTGCAGTGCTTTGATGTCTTTCATTGGGAGCAATATGAGGGGTATGTCTTCAGTATTGATACTGACTCATCTTCTTTGTCTCTGAGTAGAATTAGGGTCTATGTTTATTAACATAAATTATATTTTGCAACTTAATATATAATGATTTCCAAAAGGACCACAGCACTGGAATTTAATTTCTAATTTTATAGATGTTAATTGCTCTTGTTTTTAAGTGTTTTTACTTTTAATATTTACTATTTATTTAAAGTACCTTTTTTTGCCTTATTTTAGCACTGTACAGTAGCAATGTTTTGCCTTGTATTGTTTTATGTTTTTATTTCTTTATTTCTCATGTTCTGTCTGTATTTTATTTTATTTCATTTTAATTACCTCTGCACCACTGAACACAATGGTTTCCTTCAGTGTATTTCCAGAAATTTTCACTTTGTTATTGTTATTGCTGTGTTGTTGGTGTTGTTTTCTTTGTTTCTCTATTCTAGTATGATGTACATATAAGTATGCAGTGGCTTGATTTGACCAGAAGAGAGCCCTGTTGTATCTTCTGCCTTGTTTAAATGCAGTTAAAGGGAGACCAATGTACATGTTTTCATCCTTGTACCTACAGAAGAAAAAGAAATCTTCACAACTTATTACATTTTTGTGTCAATTCTTGTGTTGAAACCATTCAACCTGAACATTGAGAGGTCTTGGTCAGATGTTCCACCTGTTTTCAATATGAAGTTCGCCCATAGATTAAACTGCTTTATAACTGAGGCTCTCAGACATTGTCAGAGTGAGATACAGAAATATTTGGCATCTCCCTGCTACACAAACACACAGAAATATCTTATGATTTCCCATCATAATTAATCAATGAATCGCCCAAGGTTAGAGGAATACTAAATAATTGCATTTTGTTGCATACATCACAGACAAACCAATGAATCACAGACCAAATGTTAAAACACCAGTCACTGTCATAAATATAAGATATGAAACTGACACTGCCTCTTCAAAGTCTGTAATTTTTTTCACATGAAAAACACGAGCTTCCCCAGATATTAAGTATGTTTCATTTGAAGAATCTGTTCCGTCTGCTCATTTTAAAGCTTTAATTACTAAACGCTTCCGCACATGAAACACACTGCAGCCTCCCTTCTGTGTTTCCCATGGCTTAATACACCAATAAAGAAACTCTCTTCTATATTAATTTGTTAGAGTCAGAGTTATGTGTTTTAATCTGAATCTGGCAACCCAGTGAAAACAGGTCATCTGAAAAAGACAAATATTTCCTGTTCTATAGCGGAAGATATCCTGACAGCTTTAGAGGTCACCATTAGACACTTTAACCCCTGTGTTTAGTGATACAAGACTGAAACAGTGAGAATCTACCTGTTGTGGGCAAACAGTTCACCTATAATCAGCTTCATGAATGTGTGAACTTCCTTTATTATGATCAAATACAGGGGGAACAGCGGATGATAAGAATACTAACTGCCTATATGTGTTCCCCTGCGATAAAGGAACACATTTAATGATAAAAGGCATAAACTTAGAGAATCTACCTGTTCTGGGAAAACAAGGCATCTGTTGTGGTTAAATGGTCGTGTAAACTTCCCCTAATGCAGAACACTATCTGAAATAGAAAACCCAAGTACAGAAGAAGAAGATTGAAGAGGAAGAACTTTGGCTTATAAATTTTGAAACAATTTCCTACTGCTCTTGCTAAGTGTTGTATTTATCATTTTTGTCCCCCACCAATATTTGATCTCCATTCTATCAAACAGATTTCTCACTGATTTCCTGCTGTTTTTTTTTTTAAGTGTATGAGCCACCAAATGTGTTTCTTAAGGCATATATGTATAATGAGGTTCGACTCTCTTTTTTTTTTTTTTTTTTTTTTTTAATTTAAGCTTCCATATTGCTTAGGTTTCCACATTCTCATTCATCTTCTGCTGAGTTTTCAATTTGCATATATCATTTCCTGACATGATGGGTAGAGATTTTCTTACTTGCAGAAAAAGCGCCGTGGAAACAATCCTTCACTTGATTTATTTTCCTGTCTAACATACATTACAGTGGAGTGCACAGGGAGAGTTAAACGAGGAAAAGCTCCTCTGGCCTTATGTCTTGGGTGTGAAAATGCCCTTTTCAAAGAGTAAATGATAGCTTTTTTTCCAGTATTTGTATATTTTTAGTAGCTCTATCAGTTATCGGGCTAAATAAATGGCCTGTGTGCACTTCACTGAATAGTAAACGTGCAAACTACTGCATCAGTTTTATGCAGATTAGTCTATGTTTAAACTTATATGGTATATTTTACTCAGACTTAGTTTCTTTATTACCACTCCCTGTTGCAACTATAATAATGAAATAATTACTCATTTAATTCTATAATATTGTGTATTGAACAACCAGTCATTTGGGAGTTTCTTTCGGTGATGAGTAAAGCTTCTCTTTATCTTATTATTTCTTATTCTCTTTATATTATTGTACTATTATGTGTGGATCTCCACTGGCATTATGGTTTAGATTGATTATGGCTGACCTTCAAATGCACAATATTGTCGATGCATCTCAATACACTACATCCATAGATTGTGTATATGTATTGATTATGTCTGAACTCCTGTTATATAACCATTTATTGGTATTTTACAGAGAAGTTCAAGATACGTGAGTCTACTGTCGCGTTTCCAATACGTGGTAGAAGCTCGACTGGACTGGAATGGACTTGGCCTTTTGCGTTTCCTGTATGTAAAGAACCCAGAATCTGGTACTTGGTACTACTTTTTTAATACTTGCTTGGCCGAGGTTCCAAAATGGGTGAACAGACACTAAAACGTGAGACGTAAACACTGCAGACCACTGATTGGTCAGCGAGTTGTCTCTGCGTCATTGCATCATCAATGTGCGACGCACCATTTTTGAACAAACAGATTCAGAAGTTTACAGTAAATGTACTGGTAGGCTAGTCCATGATGACAGCCCGCAAAACTGTACAGTGGTTGGTCAAGGAGGTTCAGACATTTCTATCATTGATGGCCAATGAAAAGTGAGCTTGATGGGAGAACACGTAATGAGCGAGTTTATGAGCAACTCTCTGAGCAGACGGAAGTGATACGCAGTGTTGCTACAAACTCCCAGTATTCTAAAGTCGTAAGTATCCTGTAATGGAAACAGTCTCCAGGAATAGTACCTGGTACCCAAGTCAAGCCAGTACTACATAGTGGAAACACAGGGCTTTTTGAAGGCAGCACCTAGTGGCAGTCAGTGGTATTACACCTAAAGGCACCTCTGCATTGGCTTCATGTCAGAGCTGAGGTCCTTGCCCCTTGATCACATCCAGAATTGTATTTATTACTACCATTCAATCATAAAAGCAGTCATGTTAGATAAACCTTTCAAAAACTGGATTCTATAATATAAACAGCTGCATCTTTTCAAGACCAGTGTCTGTGTGACCCACATCAGCGTGTAAAAACTACAAAAACGAAACATCCACTACAGATGTGTTGATTGTCCACATGATTTGACTACGAAGTCTAAATCAAGATGCATTTCTTCTTTTACATAAGAAATGTCAACCTAATTATTTGTCCGTTTTTGACTTAAAGCTGCTAACGCTAAGCTGCTAATGGTAACCATATGTCTGAGTAAAGGATGTACAATATTATCTAAGATAAGACGCAGGAGTTGCAAATTACTGTTTCATTTGACAGCAGCACATTTCACTGTTTAAAGGCTCATGAATATTTCACACTTTTCTCGCTGATAACGGTGACATTATCACAGGTACACAGTAAAGCTGGTTTCTGCTGGAGCTCTCACAAATGCATTCAGTGGATGTGAAAGACTGGTTTTGCCATTACAGAGAGTACAGCATTCCACTACATTAGCAGCAGACCGTCTCTTCTCATCAGGAAAAAGCTGAGCAGTAGGCGCATCGCAAGCCAAAAATAAGAAACGGCAAACACATGGAAACAAAGTGGGCTGCATTTACAGGATTAACTGTCAATCTTTGCTCTGAGCAGACATAATGTAGACTACAGTAGATACAGAGATGTCTGATAACTTTTATCTGAACAAGATACAGTGCCTTGAGTTCATATCATTTGCTTGGTAGAGTTGGTGGGTAAAAAGGCCTCTAACTTAGAATGTTTCCCTGGAAAAAGCAGGTGTATGCAGAACAGAATGGGTCTTGTATGCTCAATCAGATAAGAGAAGTAACCAGCAGACCAGAGGACAATACAGCTGATTAGTTTGGGACAGCGCAGCTCCAATAGAGCAGTTCTTTCTACCCATATCAGTTTCCATGCCAACTACCTGCCATCTGCTGTGTGCCTTGGGAAAATTGACTGGCACATAAAAGAAACTATTTTACCAGTTTCATTCAGTGGACTCGAATCAAGCTTTATGATGACATTTCTCCAGCCAAAGTGTGGAGATCGCATGTCAATTTTCCAAAGTTCATGAAGGGTAGCAGTGAAAAGTTAGCAGTGTCACCTCTATTTCACAGTGATTTCTTGAGTTAAACGGGTGGCTGTAAGAAGTTGGCAAACTGCACCGTGGTGTTCAGAGAGCTTACTGTTTGAGTTTTTTTTTCAAAAATTACAGATAACAACATTTAAAAAGTACTCTGGTAAGCTCTTGTTTATACTTTTCCCCTTTGATATCAAAGTGAATAATAAGAAAGCGGATGAAAAGTAGCAGCTGCTGCCTGCTGTGCAACTTTCAGCTGCACAGATGCATGCATTAATGGGGAAAAGAGGCAGAGAGATGCTGTTTATGCCAGTTAAACTAATAGTAGGAACACTTCACTGTTGTATTTTGCTTTAGAAAAGTGAAAAGGAAGGATCAGGACCTTTTCATATGTTCTGTGCACTGTTTCATCCATGCATCAATGATCAGGGCACTCAGAGAACGCTCTTACATCCTCTCATATAGTTCACTCTTCTTCTCATTTCACAGCATTATAATGTGCAAACAAATCACAAATCTGTTAATGCTGGTTGGTGTAACTGGCTGTTGCCATGGAAACAAAGGCCTTGGCTACTCATACATTGGCACTGGTTAGTTTATTTAGATATTTTTCTACATCAAATCCTGGAGATTCTGAATTCAACAGGAAAATAACACCAGAATTTGGAAATACATTCCATCGACCTGCAGCTAATTCCTATTGGTCCAAAGCGTAAAGACAGATGACCTGATGCTTCTGAGACCATTCCTTCAGGCATCTGTGCCAGGAGAGTGGTAGAGTCATGTATGACAGAATCTAAACGGTGATTATAACTGTTAATCACATTTGTAATGCCCCTGAAAACACATACAAGCTGCTGAAACCTCCTGTTATAGAGCATGATTTCCTTTAGGCTTAATACAGAGTCCAGGACACTGAGTTGAATTCTTGTTTCCTGTCAGACCACTTGAGTTTCACTCATTATAAAAAGGTAATTATGGAATTTTTGACACCAAAAAAAAAACACCCAAAAAACAATGAAGTACTGTAGGTTTGAAAGTTTAGTGCACAATTAAGAGGAATCTAACAAAACCAATCCAAAGGAATATTCAATTATGTTGTCATTAGTCTCTGTTGCATTGTATTATATTGTATTGCATTGTATTATACTTTATTGTGTTTTGTTTTATTGTATTGTATTGTTTTATATTGTATTGTAGTGCAGTATACTGTGTTGTATTATATTATACTGTATTGTGTTGTATATTATTGTATTATATTATGTTGTATTTATTATATTGTATGTAACAGGCACAATCATAACCCAGATGCAAGACCAGAAAACAGGAACAAAATTTACAACAGCCTTTATTCTCAATAGTTCAAACAGCTCCAAACAGCTCAAAGAATTCAGTCCAAGGTCTTGGTTCAGAATCCTTTCTGACACCGTCTCACCACAAAGACAATTTCCAAGAAAATCCTCGACGATGAGGTTCGACCACCTGGTCGAATCAAGGAGCAGACAAACAGAGACGAGAGGACAGGCGAGGGGTCGAGAACCAGGAAATGCGGCATAAGTAGAGGAGAAGGCGTAGTCAGAGCCAGAAGGCAGGTCATGTTTACCGGGGAGCAGACTGGGAGATGAGGTCAGGACAAAGGGCAGGCAGAGCAACCAGAGGACAGGCAAGGAACCGTGGTCAGAAGGCGAACAGAGTCGGATCTAGGCAGCAGACAAGGCGGGTCGAAAACAGGGAACGGTCAGGAACGGAATCAACAAGCAGGGAAAACACTGGAAAGTCATGCAGGTGCAGAGGAACAATCTGGAAGAGAACAGAGCAGATGCACAAATATATACTGTCCACCTAATAAGCCACAGCTGTGACTCACAGGTGGATGGAATCAGGAGGTGTGGCAGAGTGAGAGAGAGAGGGGGGGTCAGCAGAAGAAAGCAGATTTATGACATTGTATTGTATTGTATTCTAATCACCTGGATGGTTTGTTAGGTTTTTGTCACCACAGACTGAGCCTTTTTTCCTCTTATGTTGCTACGGTTATTACGATGCTTTATTTTACCTTCTACATTTGAGTGTGGACCAGCATTAATAGTTCCTAAAAGCACAGAATGGATCAGACTTTATCAGTAAATATCATTGAATACTATCCACTGAACCTTTAATTAGCTCTTACCTCACTAATGTTTAACAATCTTAACACTTTCCTCCAGAGTGTAAGGGGTTTGTCCTTGGCCTAGTCACCAACTGTCTAACCAGTTTTAAGAAAATGAATGTAGTTTTTGTGTAATTCTGTTTCCAGGCAGCTAGTGGTCACCTCTTTGACAAGAAGATAATAGGTGTCTACTTTTTCTATGGTGGAATGAGTCTTTACTTTTGTTTGAGTTACTCTGCTTTATACTTGGTACTTGGTGATTCTTGGTGTTAACTGGAGGCAGAGGGTTGAATGCTTTTGGCTGCTGATGTGGGCTTGGCTTTAAAACAAATGAAACAGACAGAGTTTATGTTTGATATGTATATTACTACTAAGAAATGGACAGTTTATCCTGATTTGTGTATTATTATGATGCGAATTTGCATCAATAGGCATCAAGGGGTTGAAGAAAATCCTTGTCTGTATTGCCTGAAGTTGCTATAACACTTGTCTTTACTGGATTTTCCCACAGTTATAGGGATATTCCCACAAAAAATAAAATTCACCCAGGCCCTTCTTATGTGTTCAGAGGATGGAGGTCGGTGTGGTGATGTGTTCATTAATACAACCAACAACTGAACATTTTAGGTAATGAGCTCAAAGTTTGACCATATTTTCAGTATGGACTGCAACTGATGCTGCTGACAAACAGTTATGTCGTACTTGGAGGAAGGTTCATCGGAAGTCTTGGCCTTACATGTGCAAATGTCATGATGTAACTAGTTACAGACGTAACTAATTAAGCAGGAATTAAAAGTGGTTGTAGAAATCCACTTGATTTTTTTTGCCAAAATGACTATAAAGATAGCTTTGCAGCACCTGGAGGGTTCAAATTCAATCTTCAAGATTCAAGAAGTTTATTGCCATTTGTGCATATCACATAGGGATTTTTGTGCAGTCGCTCCCAGGATCAGATAAAACAAAAACACAAGACAAAATAAATAAAAAATGTTTTAAAATTATAACAAAAGACAACTAGAAAACCTATGCACATACAACAAGGTTCATAGTTTCTATGTTCTTTTAGTTTATTTGAATTCTGTACCAGACACATTGTATGTCAAACATACCTGACATGTTTTGGCGGTAAACTTCCGTCCCCGTCAGAGGAGATGGTGTGTGTGTATCAAAAATATTTATCCATGATTCTAACCATACGTATTCATACTGTTAAACATTTGTTTGTCAATAAAAAACTTGCACACAGAATTCTGCTGTCATATGCATGAGTTTGATACATTTAGGGCTAGGATTGTTTTTACGAGTATGAACCTAAAAGTTGTGAGTGTAACTCTAATTTCTACGATTACGAAGTCTTCCCTGTGAGGACGAATTCAAGTTTATGGGTACGAGTAGAAAAGCCCTGAAATGACGTCACATAGGTCACAGGGGAAGGTAATCGAACACCGATTGCTCCAAACGCCCCGGCTCCTTAGCGTGCAAGCTAAGCAGTACCGTCTTTCATCCATAAACTTTCTCCAAATGTGACGTGTTTAAAATGACTGATGTTCCCTGGGCCCCAGTGAACATGTTTGACATACTACGTGTCTGATACAGAAGAATTCGAAAAAACTATGCACATACACTCTAAGAAATGAAACATGGATGTTGATTGCATTAAATAATTAAAAATTAAAATTAATAAATCCTTGCATGTTTGATGATTAAATCAGGAGATTTTCTGTATATTAACATAACAATACTAGTTATTGGAATTACAAAACTATTCTGAATTGAATCTATGGGATCAAGCTAATGAACTGGATGAAGGCTGTCCCAGTGCACTTAACATACTTTCTTGCACTTTTATTTTGTCAAACTATTTGAAAAAGCCGTTTTCCCTTTTGGATAAATACAGTTAATCCGTACTGTTATCTGTATAATCCTAGTAACACACTGATGAGGAGGATTTTTCTGAATGGCTGTAAATGAATACATTTTTTTTAGTGTTTTGTAGTTTTTTTTAATTACTTTTTCTGTGCTTTTTTTTGTATCTCACCCTTATAAAAAAGAAAATAAGGAAAGACAGCAGAGATGGGCGGCAGCATGGCGCAGTGGATACTACTCATGCCTTGATCAGCAAGAAGGCTTTAGGTTCGATTCCAACACCAGTCCATGGTGGGACCTTTCTGTGTGGAGTTTGTATGTTCTCTCTGGGTACTCTGGCTCCTCCCACCATCCAAAGACATACACTGATAGGTTAATCTAAATTGTCCATAGGTTTGAATGTGAGAGTGACTGTTTGTCTATATATGTAAATACTTTGAATAAATTCTGCTAAACTCAGTTGCGTGCGATCGGTTGACATAAGAAAGTTAAGTAAATCTGACATTTTATTTCTTTGAGTGTACTGTATAGACAATATATCACATAAAACCTGATATAAAAACCCTATGAGAACTGTTTAAAAACCCAGGAGACAATAAATACAATAAAACAGAATAAAATACGATAAACTGCAAGAAGGAAGATGTAATTATTTCACACACATCCACGAACACACATGTACATGCACAAATAAATGAACCAAAGACTAATATAAGTGGATTTAGCAAAGTATGATCCCTTTAAAAGATGAATCTGCCTTCAGGGTTTACATCTTAGCTTGAAGGTGATTGGAATACAGCCCTGGAAGATGCATTACTTCTGTGACTGCCGGAGATCCTGAAACAAGTCATCAGTTTTCCTCAACGCCAAAATTCTGTAACACAACAACATTCAGCATCAGTGTGTGATCAAGGCTGTCAGCCCTCTAAGATGGCAGCCATTGGGTGATGCATAATTCTCCTTGTAGAATAAGCAGTAGGGGGTCATTTACACTGCCACAGGATTTGGAGAAATTCGTTCAGCATATTTTATTGTGTTTATGAATCATTTTGCAAGAATTTACATGCCAAAGTATCATTTTTACTCTGTTTTCAGTGAGAAATCATGAAATAAAAGAGTGGAAAATATTGACATTTATTGTCTGACCATAACTGTTGCTCTCAAATTAGCTGGTGCTCGTGCCTTGTTCCTCCATGTGGTACGACTCATAGGTCAGTGTCAGAAAAGGTCGGGAGATTTCCAAGGCTCTCCTGGGAATTAGAGAAAACAAACCACTGTTGGTGAAATATTTAAGCCTTCCAAGAGTATAGAGTACAGACAGGAAACAACGGTTACCAGCTGGTCAAATAAAGCAGAGAATAATAGGTGTAATCAACCACTTTCTGTAAGGTTTGTCTGTTTATCTTTTCTAATGTAAGGCTGGAAAGCAATTTTATGACACTGACAGAAAAAAAGAAGGGATGTTTACAGCTTATGTTTTGTGCATAGTCCACACAAGGCCACACGTCTCCCAGTGGATAGAATTATACAAGACGACAAGCTGAGACTTGATCGCATCTTTTGTCTATTGAACAGCTGCACTCAAAGGGATTCATTTACAGGACATTTCAGGAAACTGCAAAATCTAATCCAACTTTATTTATAAAACACTTTAAAACAACCACAGTGAACCAAAGTGCTGCGCAGAACACTAGAATCACAATACAATTTAATAAAAGCATTAAAAATAATTTAAATCAAATAAATACAAGTTAAATTAATGTGTTGTTTGTTTGTTGTTTTTTTCTTTTCTGCTTATAACAATTATAAGGGTATTTCTATGTTGGTGTAATTATCAAAAAAGGTGTCATATTGTAATGTTATTGTCATTGTTATTGGTATTAAATTAGCTATTTTTATTATTATTATTATAAGATAATAATTGCTATTATTTCCGTAGAAACCATGAGGAATAGAGATTGGGGGTAGGAGTATATAAGTTTATACTTTTCGAGCATGTGTCATTTTATTTATTTATTTTCTAGTTATATTATTACAAAATGCATTGCTACATTGTACATAACATTGTTTACCGATCAACGTTTTAAGTTTTGCTATTGATATCTGGTTGGTGGGTCTTGTTACCTCCACCAAGGAGGTTATGTTTTACTGTGTGTTTGTTTGTTTGTTCGTTACCATCTGTCCGACTTTGTTTGTTAACAACATAACTCAAAAAGTTATGGATGGATTTTGATGAAATTTTCAGGAACTGTTGGAAATGGAAGGAGGAAGAAGGAAGAACTGATTAAATTTTGAGGATGATCCGGAAGAAATCCTGCATTCTGGATCACTTTGAAATTTTTGTTAAC
>JAQQZY010000029.1:20604436-20615632 GCA_030068375.1 Ostorhinchus rueppellii
AAAAAAATGATCTCTACACATTTGCTACACTCTGGCTGACTCAGAAATGAGGCCCAATGTCCAAAATACCGGAGTGTTGCTTTAATAGAATTTATGTTTTCTTGAGTTTTATACAATTTGTAAACTGATGAATACTGTTATGTCTGATCTTTCCCTCTCTGACCTTTCACCTACCAATTACCTTTCCCGCTCTCGGCAATCAGCCTAAGTCTGAGCACCTGGTGAGTCACAGGTGTGGCTCATCAGGTGTGCTCTATTTAACCTGCTCTTCCCCGTTTGTTCTCTGCCAGATCATTCAGTGCCTTACCTGACTGTCCAGCGTTTTCTCTGTCTGATTCCTGTGATTCTGTTATGACCTGATTCCTGCCTGCCTCCTCGTTGAACCTCTGTTTCGTTTGATTCCGTCTGCTGTTTGATCCCCGCCGAATCAAACCGCCTTTGTTGGACTACGCCCCAGTGCCTTGGCCAGTAGCCCGACCTGCCCTCCAGCCCTCGACTACCTCTCCGCATGCCCTACGCTGGATTTCATGGTGCTCAACCCACGGACCGGTACCGACCACAGAACCCGCCAAGCCCCTCGGCTTCTGGACACCTCGAACTATGGGTTTGATACTGGAGCTGCCAAACCGAAGAGAACTCTTTTTGGATTATGTGTTGAACTGTGCTTTGGACTATTGAACTGTTTATTTGTGCATTTTTACAATAAACCCTTTGTGACTTTTACTCTGGTGTTGACTCTGCATTTGGGTTCATTCTCAGATCATTACAAATACACATGGTTCCATAAATCTGCCAGGTATGTGGGTATATTTCTGCCAACAATTATACACTATGAATGGCACTGTAAGACGCTGCCATAGAATAGAATGCATTTGACTATATTTCTGCATTATTCATAAAGTGAGTGGTTGTAGGAATAGTTACCAGGACATTTCACCACACTTCTAGGAGCCTTACAGTTTCATTTTATAACTCACTATTAGGGTCAGTCAAGTCAATATGCTCAATAATAAAGCTTTGGCACTGCACCATATCAAACTAATAATACTCATTCTGAAGCTATAAAAAATCCATATACGCTTCTCACCAGCAATAACAGATATTCAAATGGTTCTATGTACATACTTCACTCCTCATTCAGTAGTTCTCAGTAGCTATTATTTTTGCAATGTTCTGGAGAGTCAGGCGTCCTTCTCCTCAGATATGTTTTACTGTAATTGGGATATTATTTCAGCGTGGTGTTTTGTTTTGTGAGTCGGAATAATGGTCTAATAATGAAGCGTCTCATGCTGGATCTATAACGCAAAGGCCTCATGAAAAAGAGAAATTAAGAGCCATGTTTCTGTGCATGTCATTATGTGTTTTCCTCTTCAGAAAATCTTGACTTATACGATCTGTTTTACCTTTTTTTTGCACATTCTTTTCATTTTTAACATATTTAAGTCAAGTGTGAAGCCATACAGACACGACATTTCTTTATTTGTTTTGGCTGGCTGATGTTAGAATTCATTTCACAGCTCCACAGCAGAGAAGAGGATATTAAAGGTTTGTTACATTAAAGTGGGAGTTTTTTTGTCAAGACAAATAAATCACCCCAAACCAGGCTGTGCACCTGAAAAATGGAGGAGAATCACTCCCTGAATACTATTAAGCATGGATATGGGGAGTTACAGAATGGGAGCAATTTTTTGTTAATGGGGCTGAGCACTTTATTGATTTACACTGGCAGTGACACATAAAACTATTATAAAAATTCCCACAAGAAAGCCGCCTTATGTAACTTGAGTTCCAGTCTAAATCCAAATATGGTCATGTATCTGAATCATGTCACATCATATATTGTGTAAATGGACACAGGAAATGAGACTAAACAGTTGATAAAGTGTACCGAATGAAATCAGCAATCAAAGAATAGTCAAATATTTCATGTGACAAGCCAGGTAAATATTTTATGAATGTTCAGAGCACATTATCTGTTCCTGTTTCAGCTTATCACATGGAAACTGTTTGTTTGAATGAAAATGTTTGCCTGTGAAGCCATGTCAGCCTTTCCATGTAAGGTATTATTCCAGATTGAAGGTACAAGTTTCTGTGGCCAAACTTTGATGTATTTACTACATCTATCAACTTGTCAAGTATCAATCAAATGAAATTGGTATTTAATGTAAAAAAAAAAAAAAAATCAATTTCATGGCACGGAGGCTTAGAGGTTATAGACTTTTAAGACTCATTCTTTCTTTCAACACACTCAGAGTTGAAAGAAAAAATCAAAATGTGAGTGACAGTTATTAGAAATTGCAAAAGGTGAAAAGTACGACAGTCTTTTCAAAGCAATGTATTGAACAGGGTGAAAGATAGAAAATAAAAATCTAGTCCTGTGGTACCTGTATCGACATTTCTGTGCCCCCCCCAGAAGATATAAGCATAGATTAATTGTCTTGACATGAATGACTTGACACTTAAGTTTCTGTGTCAAGTAAACACCCACAGAGCTGTTGTTGGTGGTGGCAAGTCATTTCACCGTTCTGCCTCTCAGACAAACAGCTATTACTGTTCTCTCAAACAGCCTCCACTTGAAACAGGAGTGTGTGGGGACAGTGTGAAGAAGCAGTTAACAATCTGTTGCACAAGCAAGAAAGGTGTAAAACATGGGTTTAAAATAGGTGCTGGTGTTACAGCTTCAAAAGGATGGGTTCACTTTTTTTTCATGGTGGATGAGGGGGGGTTAGATCACACAGGTGCATGATGCAGATGTTGGAGAACGTGGTACTTGGAATTGAATATATTAATCATACGTTGGCATTTCACATGCTTATGACAAATGTAATATTTTTTAGAATAAATATTGAAGTCAGTTTATAGTCTGCTATGAGTCATGCACCAACATGGATGGATGCTGATACTTATCACTATTTGTGTTTGGGGTGACAAAATAAACAACAAATAAGATGATGTTTTCTTAATGTGCTCTTTAATTTGACACTTGGACTCACCAGCGACAAATACACTATTCATCACCCACAGAATCTCGCAGTATGCAGGAAAATCTGTGCCCAAATTTCTGTGAATAGTAGTTCTGTTTATCCACTATGATGCCTTGATTTACAAATGTGCCCCATGTGACAAAAAAACACACATTACACTGAACAATGCATTATTTTACAGGCTTTATAATGCACATATGCAACCAGAGAAATGGACAAATTGCACATGTCATTATAGCATCTAAATTTCAGGGACTAAATGACTCCTCTAATGTGTCCCCCTAATATATGCTTCAGGTGCATGAAACAGAGCGTGTGTAGAAAAATCCCATAATTCAATTTCCCCATTGGCCTCTGTGCGGGCGCGTGCCTGTGCGCGTGCCAGTGCGAGAATTTATTATGTAACATGTTCCCAATCACATCCCCGCGTGAGTCTGAGGCATAAGGTCGCTTTAAGAGATATCTCAGTGCTACCAGGACACCTCCTACCTTCTGTTCGATCAAAAACTCTGTTGTGTCTCACCTGATAAGAGGAATAGCGCCAGATCCAAGAGGACGGAATACTTCGGTAAGAAAGAATGGCAATCTGATGAAACTAATAAATCGGAAGAGTGGAGGATTTCATTTAATTTTATTTTATTTTTTAAAAATTGTTTTATTATTATTATTATTATTATTATTATTATTATTATTATTATTATTATTATTATTATTATTATTATTATTATGTTATTTTTTATTTTATTTATTTATTTTTTAAGTAAAACTGCACCTGTGTGGTCTTAATTTTTCTTCATGATAAATATCTGGTCTTGAGATTCGTTTCGTGAGTTTTAATAACCTTCTCCCATATGCTGGTGTTTTTTCTTTTTTTTTCTCTCTCTCTACTGTTAGTCTGATGGCTTTTATAGTTTTTTTCTTCACTTACCGCCGGTGTGTTCTGCTTATTGATACTAAAAGTGTATAAAAGCCGTTTAGTGGAGCGGTAAAAGTGGGCGTTCAGTGGGTTTTCAGATGGGAATGAGTGATATGTTTCCTCTGGACAGGAGAGCAGTGAACACGGAGCGTGGTAGTAGACTGGATCACACTCAGGAGTCCTGCACCTACCTGTCCGGAGCTGAGAAAGTCCTGCTCACTGTGAAAAAACACGCACAAAAGGCATAAAGTGGATCCGAGGCAGCTGCGCCTCTCCAGGGTAAGATGCACCACAGTCTCACACTTTTCATCCATCGACGCATGATTGTCTTGATGATTTCTGCATGTGCACATCCACATTTATGGCCGTTTTTGAGCTATTTGGTTTGAAAAAAAAAATGTTTGGGGCATTTTTAAAGGTTTTCTGTCCGTTTTCTTACATGTAATTTAATAACTGTCACAGTTTGTGCATATTTGCCGTGCTTAAGAAGATCAGATAGCTCCACAAGATACAGCTATGCATCACTTTAAGTGTCCAAATGCTCCATAAATAACCAGGTTCAGAGCTGCAGGACAGAAAACATATGAGAGCCCATGTATTGAGAATTTTAATTGAATTCCACAAGGGTTCATGACTGTTTTCCTGTTAACAAATATTTGTTTTCATAATTTGTGTTATTACCGCTGATGAAGCCCTGCATTATCATACAACAATATTGCTTGTAATGAAGATAGCCAAAAGCAATCAATGTCCTACCTGTCAGCATCTATTAACTCTAAGAATGGCTCCATTAGAAATGATTAATCCTACAAATCCAGTTGATTTTATTTTGTTAGCATAACTTTTTTTCTAAACTAATTTCTGCTGAGCTGTAGGCAAAACATCTCCGTTAATCAGTAGTGTTTCCCCTGATGCCAGAACACATGCATAAATATGCACGTGAGCACACAACTGCGCATACTGTTCAGATGATCTTGCTCTTATAGTGTAATGCAGTTTCTGTTCTGTTTTTCCAGAACATTAATTTGTTGGTGTCCATAAGTGCCACATGTGCAGTACAATCCAGGAGGTTATTGTGAGTGTTCACTGACAATGAGAGGTGTCACCTCCCATATGGATAAAACAGAATCCATTCCCGCTGTCAAAAGGGGAGAAAACAGTTGGAGGGAATGATTGTCTCTCAAGGAACAGTCATTATCGCAGTTATTGCGATGGAAATTGAAATCAGTATGCCATTACAGCATACCACAAAGTCAGGATCTATGCTGTTTTCTTGATGGTATGCCATCAGTGTATCATTTCTTCTTATAGCCAGTATTCACGAAGATAGAGATCCAGAGCTCTGCTAAACAGCTTCATGATATCTGCGTTACAGTATTAATTATACCTGTCGAAAAACCTCTTTTTTTTGCCAGATTGAATCTAATAGTGCATAAAGGTGAAATTGGACCACAAAATACTACAAAGAATGGCATCCAGGAGGGCTTCTAATGTAAAAAATCTGTCCTGCAGGAAGATAATCTATTTCAAATACATGCACTGGAGCAGAGACTAATGGTTTCTTGTGCAAGTGGAGATTGATTTCTTTTCACGATACAGTTAACATCTAATAACTTGTCTCATGTCATGAATGTGTTTACTTTTCCCCTTTTTGCAGGCACTCAATGAAGACAGCTGAAGATTAAAAATGAAGGAGAGTTTTAAAAAAGCCAAAATTAACTCATGAAGTAGTTACAACAGGTCCAACACAACAAGTCCTTTCAATTAGACCCTGGTCTTTGAGATAAACCCAGGAAAACCATCATGGAGCTGCAGTACAACACCCATTACAACCATGCCTTGTGGAAGGAGATGCCGTTTTACCCTGATGACTGCTCCCTCTCTGTGAGCGGCACCACGTTTCTGATTGTTGCTTACAGTACAGTTATGGCAGTGGGTCTCATTGGGAATTCCTGCCTCGTCTTTGTCATCACACGGCACAAGGAGATGCGCAACGTCACCAACATCCTCATCGCCAACCTGTCGTGTTCTGATATCCTCATGTGTATTGTGTGCCTGCCAGTTACCATTATTTACACTCTGATGGACCACTGGATCCTGGGAGAAGCCCTCTGTAAGCTCACTCCCTTTGTCCAGTGCATATCAGTTACCGTGTCCATCTTCTCCCTCGTCCTTATCGCCATGGAACGCTACCAGCTCATCGTCCACCCCACTGGATGGAAACCCATGGTGAGCCAGTCTTATTTAGCCGTCGCTGTCACCTGGATCGTGGCGTGCTTAATCTCTGTGCCTTTCCTGCCGTACACCGTCCTCGCCTTGCCTTTCCAAAACCTGAGCATCCCCTTCCCAGTCAGCGACCACCTGGTTTGCATGGAAAATTGGCCCTCAGTTGGAGAGCGACAAGCTTACACCACCTCCCTTCTCATCTTCCAGTACTTTCTCCCTCTTCTCCTCATCATGGTCTGCTACCTGCACATCTACCTCCGCCTCAGGAGGAGGAAGGACATAGTGGAGCGAAGCAAGAACACCACTCAGAAGAAAAACAAGGGGTCCACAAGGATAAATGCCATGTTAGTCGCCATAGTGGTGGCATTTGCCCTCGCCTGGCTCCCCTTGAATATCTTCAACACGATTTTTGATTGGAACCACGAGGCCATCCCAAATTGTGGCCACGACATCATCTTCTCATTCTGCCACCTCACAGCCATGGCGTCCACTTGTGTCAACCCCATCATCTACGGCTTCCTCAACAATAATTTCCAGAAGCAGCTCAAGACCACCCTAGTGAGATGTCGCTGCTGGGGGGTGACGGAGAGATACGAGAGTGTCCCGCTCTCTACTGTGAGCACAGAGGTTACCAAGGGGTCCATCTTGAGCAATGGATCTATCACCATCAACACTTAAATCAGGGCCTTTCAGTTAAAAAGAAAGAAAATCTGGGGCCTCTCCCATCTTCATTGTGCCATCCTTTCAAGTTTTTTCTTGCTTCGCTGAGTGTAAAACCGAGGTTGACATTTACAAAATTATAAACCTCATAATAGCGGTCCAGTGGGAGCTGAGAAAGACACTTAACCGGCATGGCGCTGTGTCCTCTATTTGGAACAAGCTCACATGAAAGAGGAAGTAGATAACAAAATGATGGTTCAAAGGTTGGACAACTGTAGGAACCATTTGACAAATGAAAACTCTTTACACAAGCACTTTTACAGCTGTATATTCTATTCTTGGTGTGCTGTGGCCACATATATAAAAGGACATGGTTTTTAATGTAGTTATTCTATGTATACATCTGTCATGTTGTATACAGGACACAGGGTTTCACCCAGAAGTCATGTTTTCATTTATATCTGATGCTTAGTCTTTGCTTTTCATTCTTTTACCTGTGCAACTATGAGTAGAGGAATCCCAGGAAGAATTGACAAAGGATACTGGAAATGTTCCTTTAATGTTACTGGTTCATGGGGATATTATTGATGACATTGTAAAGGGATTGTAACCTGTAGTATGTTAACAATTATTGACTGAGCAGTTTACTACATAGCTGAATGAAAAGTACATTAGTGCATTAAGTGTGCCTCCAGGCGTTCATTCAGAGGATTTATTTGCATCATGATGCTGCTCTTACTACCTATAATGATCACAAAGTGTTTAATGATCTTTGGCAAGAATTTACATTTCACGCTCCAGTATATTGTTTAGGTGTGGTGTTTTTTTCTCATAAAATGTGACATAAA
Source organism: Ostorhinchus rueppellii (assembly GCA_030068375.1). Taxonomy (NCBI): domain Eukaryota; kingdom Metazoa; phylum Chordata; class Actinopteri; order Kurtiformes; family Apogonidae; genus Ostorhinchus; species Ostorhinchus rueppellii. The sequence goes on from JAQQZY010000029.1 coordinate 20,612,071, forward strand.
ACAACCATATATCAAGTGCCATAAAACAAAGTAAGAGTGGCAGTAAAGGAGGTGGTCAGGGGTGGGTTCTCCTGCTGTAAATAACCTTAATAAATAAATAAATAAATACATGTATGGCCTGTAAAACATGTGACACAGTAATAGTCTGTGGTGTGGTTGGCAATAAAGAGCACTGTGTAGCATAAACGATATGTCCTAGAAAACTTGTCAGTCACTTTTCTTTGTGGTATTGAATTAAAACATTTAAACGTATCTTTAATAATGAAGTCTATGTCGTAATGTTTGGTTTTATTGATCATAACCTGAGGTGTCATGTGAAAGTACAACACAGAATACTGATCTTGCGTCGAATTGATTTGCCTTTTACATCACAGGTCATTCATTCACATTATTGTCAGCTTTCAAGACACAATTGATCGGTTTCCTATTTAGGGCAAAGTGACTTATGCAAAGTGTTGTGTTAAAACATGAGTCAATCAACACTTGAATATGTGGTGATAATTAAAAAACGCCACTTCTAAACGCTGGTTATTTTAAAACCCCCGTTCCTTCCTGAGGTCAAACTCAGTGCATTTCCTTTTACTGTGCATTATTCAGAGGGAAGTCTTAGATCACAACTCATTTTAGATGTGCTTGTAGTGTTAAATAAATCAGTGTTTTGTTTGGTGGCACTGATGTTAAACAGCACAGACATGTTGGGATGGGGGGGGGCTGTATGAGATATCAGCGAGAAGTTGCAGAATAATTATTTCTACAGGTCAGATGCTAACTTTTATTCGCCTCAAAAATGAAGAGAAGTTAAGAAGGTCATTCTCTGAGGTTTTGAAGTTTGTAATACTGGCAGGGGGTTTAAGTGCAGGATGTTTTCCACTGTACAGAAAGCCGGATGGGATTTTAAAGGGCACTAAGAAACACACGACAATACTAAACAACATTTTAACAACCCTAGTTTGGCGGGTTGTCCAAAACTCTGACGTTTCAAGGGCAGTTTAGTCCTGAAGAGAGCTCTCACAGGTCCTCGTCCTCATAATTGACTGTTTTCTTCGACTGCCTTGGCCTGAGATGACCACTGCAAACTGTCTATCGCCTCTTCTGTCCTCACATTTTCCTCGTCCTCTGTCACCTGTAAGCGCTCTTAAAACACAACTAAATAAGGAAGGAAGGCTCACTTTGAAATACCGGACTAAAGGTACTCCAGCAGCTCTCGACGGTGGAAATTAAGTAACACCGTTTTACCCGAGTGACTGTTAAAGGACCGCATCGCCGTGGTATGAAATGAAGCTCAGACAGAGGAAAAAAAAAAATCCACTTAATGAGTCCACAGGGCCAGACTCCCTGTCCGTGGAGCAGTTCCAGAAAGATTAGCATCTTGGCTCTCTGCATTTTCATTTAGAGATTCTCATATAAGAAATCACAGGAACAACATGAACTACATAGTTGGCTGGAGATTTCCTCAAGCTGTTGTTTTGAAAATTTAATTCTCAGACACATTTTTTGCCTGGGTGCAGCTTTACTGCTGAAAGAGTGGGACATAATTTGGCCTGTTTTGCCTTGTTCTCTTATTAAGATTCACAATCAAACATAGCTCTTCAGCTCCCAAGAACAAAGCCTGTTTGTCTTTGTGTGATTACATTTCCCTAATCAGAGAAATAAAAGAAACACATACTAATGAAGATGTATATAGTGTCCTTCATCAATCTTGTGCATTTCTGAATATCAGATTCCATCTTTTTGTTGTCTCCTGGGCTTCAAAGACGCTTTATTGCTTACAACATAAAAAATTAATAGGTCATAGTCATTAAAACTCGTGCAACTTTGAAACCAGTTAAAATGCATTTGTGATTGTGAACACTTATATAACCTCATGAGACCCAGCCAAGACAAAGGATATTCATTCAAAAAAAAAAAAAAAATTAAATGTAGCTGATTTTTTAATTTAATTTAATTTATTTATTTTTTGCCTCATGCTGTTTTCTCTTAAGACAATTTTTTCATGTAAATTAGCATAAACTTGTACTATTCTGGGCCTCAGGAGGATGACACATCCCTCTATATCATATCCAATGTACCTTCAAAGCATGTACATAGACAGTGCGCTAATGATCTAAAATATTTAACAACTTTTGAACCACAAATCCTATCAATACATTGAAATAATTTGGATAAAATGCAGTTTCTTACCTTTTCAGCAGCTCCATAGTGAATGTGGAAACAGTCATTTTCTACATCAATGATTCATCAATAAAATCTATAAAGTTTGACAAATGACTGAGGTTGTAGATGTTTGTTTTTATGTTGAATCAGTCGTATATTTTGCTGAAACAATCACTTTTTCCTCAGTTTTCTGAACCTTTCGATAATTTGCTAGCTTTTATGAACATCTACCTGACTTTTTTTTTAATATAAAAAAATACAGGATACAAATCTACCTCTGTAAGGATTAAAACCCTTATTTCTTACCCAAAGCAAGAACTAAGGATAGTCTTTTTGTATTCTGTAGCTTATTGATGTGGCTTTTACTGTTTTATTTCTAACACAAACTGACACAGAGAGTCATTAGCTATAGAGATTTAAAACCAGTTCAAAAACAGTTGTGGCTTATGATTTTGGTCTAAACTGACTCGAGAAAAAAGTTTTTAAAATGTGTGTAAGCTGTCAAAATATGAAGTAATGTCAAAAACCAGCACAACATTACCAAATTATAATTTAGTTGTGCAAAGAAAGACCTCAGATACAATCACATATCCTTTTGCTCTTAAAATATTTTCAAAAGCCTTATTTCTTTCTTTCTTTTTTTTTTCTTTATGAGTGTTCCTCCTCACATAAATCAAGCACAGAGAGTCATTAATTTTATGGATTTAAAACCAGTTAAAATACAGTTGTGATTTCTGTCTGAAATAACTTATAGTGTAAGACCTAACACTTTTATTGTGCTTGCCTTTAAAAAACAAAACAACTCTTTATTTATGAAAGTTTGTTGTTTTTTTGTTTGTTTGTTTTTTTACAGTTATCAAAACAAAAAACAGAACCAAGTGGTTGTGAGCTTAAGGGGTTACAAAGATCTCACTGTTTGGACAAAAAAACAGAATATTTACACTTGATGGTTTACCAGGCACGGAGGCTGGTGCACATCTGAAAAGTCTTCAGGCGACAGACACAGAGGAGCCTGGGTTATGAGTAAAGAAGCATAAAGGTACCACACACTGTCCATTCAACTTACAAATAATTGTAATATAGGATAGTAGCATTTTGGTACTCTGGACCTTTTTCAAGCAGATATTTAAAAGATTTTTCGTCTTTTTCTTTTACACGTAATGGTTTACAAATTAGTCTCACAGATTATGTATGGGTCAAAACATGGCATTCGAAATCTTTCTGACAGGACATTTTAGAGACAGTTTGACAGATTGGTTGTTGCTAAATGACCCACATTTTTACTGTTAAATTCATTTTTGCTTTAGTTGGACCAGAAGGGGCGCAGTGAATAGCACTCGTGCCTCACAGCAAGAAGGTCCTGGGTTCGATTCCCGGGCGGGACCTTGGGACCTTTCTGTGTGGAGTT
>JAQQZY010000029.1:20630585-20650261 GCA_030068375.1 Ostorhinchus rueppellii
GTTATTAAATTATTAACATTTTTAATCCAAAGGCATAACAACAACATTACAAGATATTTTTATATAGCTATTTAACAAGAAAGTGTTTTTTTGTTGTTTTTTTTTTTTACATTCAATAAATGCAGTTCTAAATTCAAGACATAATCGTGTAAATAATTATGATCTCAATATGGATCAAAATAATCAGGATTATGTTTTTTTTTCCATAATCGAGCAGCCCTAGGTTTAATCCATATCTGGGAAATTATGCCATTGCAAAGTTTAATGTACCCCAATTCATTTGACACTGAATTGAAGGTGCAACATGAATACATTAGTTAACCTAAATTGTACTTACCTGTTACAGTAACTGTCCAAGTAATGATGTACGGGTATTTTCCTGAAATGTGGTGATTTGCACAATTCTATCCCTTTTTATTGGTCTAAAATGGATGGTTTTGAACTGTTGACTGATGTAAAATGCATCATTTTAGGTTGTAGGAGGATATATATATATATATATATATATATATATATATATATTGCTTTAAAACAGTCTTTCACCTTTTTATATAGGTTGGTGAAAGGAGAAAACAGCAGATTGATTGATAATGAAAATAATCATTAGTTACTGCCCACACTAGAGCAACTGAAAGGTTAATTTTGCCCTACACAGTAATCCCTGTAGTTTCCAAGTGTTAATCCATGCTGATTGTCAGCGGCTCATTTAGGAATGAAAAGGGTCCTCTGCTGGAGTGCTTTCAGGAGGGACACTCACTGTGAATTTTTTTGGGGTTGCTAATGGCCAGTGTCCTTTTCTTTTGCTTCCTGCCAGTCCTGCCTTTTTTCTTATCAATCTCCTCTATACGTCACCACCCCTTCACTCTGCAGTGGTCAAACCAGGAAAAGGGATTGTGCCATTGCCATTTTTTTGTGTGCCACAAGAGAACATCAACCAACCTGACTTTACTGCATTCAACCATCACTCCAGTGAGAGCAGGAAATCCCAGAAGTCATTCACGCGGCATATTGCTTCCTATCTTTTAGCCAGAGAAAGTTCCATAGACTGGCGCCAAATCTTCCTTTTAGTTGGTCCTTAATTTACAGACTAGTGAGTTTCCCCCCATTTTTTTTTTTTTAAACCTCTCCATGCTTGGGTCTGTTGGAAAATTCCTTTCATGATTTATGTAATTAGGCTGATTTTAAACAATGTCAATCAAGTTTTCCAAAAGGTGAACAGAACACGAGAGACCATTCCAGATGGGCTGCTTTCTGAAAATATAGTCCTTAATCCATTTTAATCCAATCATAACCCCAGGAGGATTAACTCGGATGAAACATCCTCATTTTCAAAGGAGATACTGGAAAAATGGCTCTTGCCTCCAAACAGGGACTAGACAATAAATGCAGTGTGAGTGATACAGGTGTGTTAGTTGCTACCATAATTCTCCCATGTTGTTGGTCAGAAAAGTTACTGGTTTAGGACAAGTTACCTCAGTTTGGGTATGATGTCTTTTATGTCATTTAAGGTTAAGGTAGGTTGTCACAGAAGTTTTTCTGTGGTCTACAATAAAACAAGAAGTACATTTTGCAGCTTATATGGGCATTTTTATCATGCCTGTGGCCAGATTCACAGCTGGGATGTTGACTCGGCCTTATCAGTGTTCTCTATTTAGAGGGCAGGGGCAGAGACATTGTGGACAGTTTGCAACCTTGCATTTTTATTTTGTTTTTTTTGAAGGCTGTGTCCAGGTTGGATAGCAGTAGTCCATCACTAAATGCCTCGTCTGCTTTCCCCCCATTGGTTTTGTTTTTGAGGAGAAAGTTGATCCTACCCCCTGGCCCCCTTTTCCTGCTGGGATTAAGGGCCTGTCAGACATATGTGATCCAGGAAATACCTTTACTAGGCCCAAGTGGGGTCACCATAGCAACTGGCACTAGAACCTGCCTCTGCAGGCCCTCTCTGGCTCGCTCCTATGCACATGCTCACTGGCTCGCTGTGTCTGCTCCCTCTTCCCCTTTATTGTTTGAAGGCCTTTGTTGTGATGGTGGGAGGGATTAGACAGGTTTGCTGATGTTGACATGAAGTTATACTGTATGGATATGCTTCCTGTTGAGAGGAAGTGCTTTTACAAACATACAGCAGGCTTTGAGAGGAGTTCAGTTTTCTTCTCTTGAGGGTTTACTCACCACTTTGCAGATTAATTACCTAGTTGTAAAGTAATTATAGTTTAAAATAAAAAAGACAAAGACTTTCAAAAACACAAACTACAATTAACAAAACAATAAAAAAGTTAAAATCAGCCATTTTCACTCAGCGTTAGTTTTTTTTATGGCGAAGGAGAACAACATAGTTTGCTACAAAATGAGACTTTTAAACGATGGTTTTCAAAGTTGGATGTGATTATCGTACACCTTTAAGTTTCTATAAGTCAAAACATAATGTGTAATACTGGGAAAAACTAAAATATGAATAAAAATAAAGTAAAACCAATCAGATCTTGAAATTAGAAAATACTTGTGAAACTAACTAAAACAAAAAAAAAATTTTAAAAAAAAGAACAACTTGAGCTGATGAACATGCCAGTGTCTTGTTTACTCTTTCTAGTTGTAACGCAGAAGAGGATATGGTAAATGTAAAAAACAGGACTAAACGCAATCAGATTTTATGTTTATGTACTACTGGATTTATTTTGGAAATCAAGCGCCATTTTGCTCTTGATTGAAACCTTGTACATCTCTAAGTTTTTAGCAGTGTAGTGTGATTCTCAAGCAAGAATGTCAAACAAGTTGGCAAGTGACGATCTTTACCTTTGTAACTAGACAAACAACACCATTGTGATGGACAACATGTCAGCATAATTGGGTTACCTCCTCCCCCTAGCGTACTATGTAGTCATTTAGAACAGGGGGGCTCAGGTGTTTCGCACCATGATGCCTCTCTGCTCTTTATTCCTCTAATTGAATTCTACCTTCCTTTTCCAAAGTAGCTCCTTCCCTGCCCAATGATGGGGCTTTGACTAATTTGGGATGTGATTTAATTTGAGAAAGGGCTTAGACGGGCGATGTTAAGGGAGGAAATCAAGGAAAAGAGTTTTCTGCTTGCTCTTGGACAGCTTTGTCATGTGTTTACTCTACAGAGCCAGCTCTGTTTTCTCTAAAGCATAATTTGTGATTTATTTAGTCAGAGACATTGTGCATATTTTTGTGATGTAGTAGTGTATATACTGTGTTTATAATTGTATTTAAGTTACTTGGTGTTAAACATCTACCGTCCTCTTACTTTTCCATTGTAGTCAACTCAGAAACACAACCACAGCTCTTCACCCTTGATTTTGGAGATCGTTTGGATCTGACATGTCCTGACAAGGATTCCCATCGTGCTGTCAACTGGACCAAAGACCATGTGGCGATAGTTGATGGAGAACACACGCATATCCGTAATGGCCAGCTGGAGATAGAGACAGTGGAGCTGGCAGACTCTGGCCTGTACACATGCACCACCTTTGGCAACCGCAGCATTTACTTCAATGTCACAGGTAAGATAACAAGGATGACTATTACAAATCAGAGCGTTATCTTATTGCCCTCTCATGTTATGATGGATAACAAGTGAGCATTTTATACTCTGAGTGTTAGAATTTATTGATGATGGTTATGAACAGTCATCAAAAAATATATATCTATATATATATATATATCTATGTTTAACACATGTTGATGTAGTCAGGTGATGTATGTGTTGAAATCTGTGTCATGCTGGGAGCGGAATGGTTTTTGGTATTGGCGAATTACATTTTTACCCTATCAGCATTTATTGAGATGGATGGATGGATGGATGGATGGATAGATAGATAGATAGATCCATTCACCAGGGAAATTGAGGTCTCCGTTACACAGCACTGTAAGCACACAATAGGAGTACCTGACACCATTGCAAAATAGACACACCACCAAAGTATAAAAATCTAAAAAAGGCATAAAATAAGCATAAACAGATAAATAAGCTGTACAACAACAACAAGATAAAGTAGAGGATTATGAAGATTTTTCTTAGGAAAAGCTGTCCCGGAGCCTCTGTATATGTCATTATATTGTGTTTATTATCATGGATGTAGGCAAATGAAACCATTGTTAGCTCCAGAAAAGAGTTAGGTAATGTTAACAAATGACGTGATCCAACGCAAAACAAGAGTCCAATATACACTTCATGTAATTATGTGATCATGTATAAATCTTTCATCATCACCTTTAACAATGTGGGCTAAAATGTCTGTATGTTTAAGCCAAAGGTTTTGCTATTTCTATTAACACATGCAAAAAACCTGCTTTTCTAAGTGACAGCCACTTTTGATAACTATCAGAGGAGAGAATGTAGTTAAAGTTTAATAAGCTGTTTTAAAAGTACTGCTTCCTTTGTACTCATTGTACATTATTTCCATGACCCATTCATTTAATACACATTATTACAAGATTTAGTCTTAAGAAGAAAAGTGCAGTTAATGAAAGTGAATTCATCAGTTTATTTTGGAATGGTTGACAAAGCCTAATAAGTACCGTACTTTCCGGGCTATTAGCCGTACCTAACTATAAGCCACAGGTGTCCATGTTGTGGCATGAGACATTTACACAGACAGATGGTAAACAGAATGATTATTTAAATATTTATTTACATACCTTCATTGTTTTGTTTGTTTGTTTGTTTGTTTTTTCCACAAACAGTGCCTGTAAGTCAGCAGTAAAACAGCTGGTTGAAAAAAAAAAAAAAACAGAAAAGTCATTGATCACTATCTCAATCTTCCTCCTGGACACTGAAACCAATCCTCTTCTTCAGTGTAAATGCATATGCATTTCTTTGTGTGTTTTCCATAATGATGGTGTGTGAATGAGTTAAACTTAAAACTGTAGTCCTAAGCACATCACCTCTTCCACCTGTCTCTCTTTGCACTTCCTGTTAGACCGCCCCCTTGAGACTGGTAGCTCTTAAAAATCTATACTCGAGCCACATCCTTGTATAAGCCGCAGGGTTCAAAACGAGTAAAAAGCAGCGGCCTATACTCCGGAAAATACAGTAGTCTCTCACACACACTGTGTATAAAAAATTGGGTGTGTAAAACTCTGCTTCTGTTTTATATTTTACCAGTTAATTCCCTAGCCTCATCTGAGGATGAAGATGAGGATGAAGAGTCTTCATCAGAAGAAGCAAAGCTGTTGGGCAGCCAAAAACTGCTGCGTAAGTGCTGATTTTTTTTTTTTTTTATTTATTCATGAATATGCTGTCATGAATGTTGCTCCAACAAATGGTCATTCCTCTCTTGCTTACAGTCACAGTCATGTCATGAGTAATTGGCATGAATGGTCAGTGATTTAAGAGTTTTATGATTCAATTATAGGTCAGTTGTGTGTGGTGGTCACACTGAGGTGAATGATTTCACTCTGAATCAGCAGCTTTTCACTACTTCAATGACAGCATTATCCCTATGGTGACTAACCGTGGTTAACCCTCAATGTCTCCCAATTTGTCTAAAGAGTAATTAAATCACTCAGACATCACCATCTGGATACGACTGGTGGTTCAGACCACAAAGAATTCAGCAGCCACCAAGTGTTGCAAGTATGTTGACCTTCAGTTTGTACTCAGAAGCTTTATCTGAGCCTGGAATTTATACAACCATGACTTCACTTCAACAAACTGATTTTGAAGAATCTAAAAAAGGATTTAGTTGGTTTAAAGAAACCTTTTGGTCTTTTATCTGTTCACCACTAAGACCTATAATAAACTCTAAACCAAATCACTATAATTTAGAAACCTTTTTTAGTGGATTACATAATGTTTTCAGCTAAAGGCCCTTGAGTCTTAGGGAGGATGAACTTGATGTATGGCATTTGTTACAACTGCTTTAACTGCTTTATCATGTCTTATTCTGTAGCTATGGCTCCACAATGGGCACAACCGGAAAAAATGGAGAAAAAGCTTCATGCTGTCCCAGCCAGTAAGACTGTGAAGTTTCGCTGCCAGGCCAGTGGTAACCCCACCCCCACGCTAAAATGGTACAAGAACGGCAAGGAATTCAAAAGAGACCATCGCATTGGAGGCTTCAAGGTTAATATAAGTACTCAAAAAATGTGTTTACAGTTTCAATCAGTTTCTCCTTAGTGTCTCTGCACCCTCCGTAGTATATCTTCTTGAAGCCTGTTATTCAATAAGAGTGTAGATGTGTCAGTGATCTCATCTCCATATTAGATCACCAACCCCTCCCTGTGAGTAGAGAACACTTTGAGTGAAAAGCAGAGACAAGTTTCACATTTGACCTGAAAAACAATGCAAGAAGAAATTCTATGCCTCAAAAAGATATGCTGTGCCATACTAAGAATACCTTCAGGTGGGCAATCTAAGCCACTTATGTGAATGATTGATAGCATTGGCTGTCCTCATTTTGTGAACTAGTGCATAGTCTTTTCTGTAATTACATCCACACAGCAGTAAACTTGTGACTGTGATACTGTCTGCACCTATGATATATGGAGTGTTTTGTAATCACTCTTTTATTAAAGTCTTCCTATTTCCAGACAGGCTATTCAGATAGTGACGCTAACTGCTGATAAGACTCTGGGTTGTAGCCTGGATTACTTAGCAAAGGTGTGGCAGGTGAGGGGTTTGTACCAAGATTGCCAAAACACATCTTCCCCAAATCATATAAATGTCAGTTAGGACCATTAGGTATTAAATTATTGTCATTATTACTTGTTATTAATTTATTGTTTCAGCACTGATGTCACCAGCCTAATCTTAGAATAAACAAGGAAACTTCCAAAGCCATAGTGTCTGTGTATTACGCATAACGTGGCCTTTTTTATTAGTGGGTTGTAAATCTTGTGTTTTATGTACCTTTACTTAAACTACTCCTGGGATGACTGCATCCAGTGGCAGTTACACAGGTGTGGGATGTATGTGTATGTTCACACAGACTAAAAGAAAAAAAACCCCTCCTGTTTCCCTATGTCTGCTCTTCTCATCAAGGTATAGGCCAGTCTAGCCTTGTCCTGTATTTCTACAGCCCATCTCCCATCCCAGCTGGGGCACATTTAGGAGTTTCCTCTCAGCTGCCTGCTCCCCTCACCCCCACCTCCCAACTCAGCCAAGCAGCACACTTAACCATCTGGCTGCTGTTTTTTCAGTCAAGGTGCAAAGGTCTGCATCAGCGGCCGGGGACGTCTCTCATCCCTCCCACACTCCGCTTTTATGGCCAGGCTTCTATTGTTCATATCGTCTGCACAGAGACGTGCAGGAGGGAGGGAATAATGTAGACCACATGTATGAAACCAAGCACAACACATCTGGCAGTAGGCAGCTGGACTCTCTCATCACGTTTTAGCTAAATGAGGAAGCCGTATGGTTCAGTCGGTGTATATGTATGTTTGATGTTGCCATTGCCTCAGAGGTTTGTTGGTTAATCACACACTGCCGGTCTTGGCAGATTTATGGAAGAAAAAATTATAACATGTCTCGGAAAAAAGAACCAGACATCAGTTGGTGCTAATAAGACAGGTTGAGGCAGATGCATATAAAACATACCTGTTTTTACCCCTAACCAACTGTGTCTTGTCAACAGGAAGAGGAAATTGTTATCATCTTATCATCACATTACACGTCATTGAACTTGTTAGCTCTTCCATCAGACAAGAAACATTCAGTACAAGATGATAAATGGATTTGAACATTTTTTCTTTTAATTTATATAATTGAACATTTTCTTCCAAAATATTTAGGTCCGTGACCATATTTGGTCCATCATCATGGAATCTGCTGTGCCCTCTGACAAGGGAAACTATACCTGTGTGGTGGAAAACCAGTACGGTAGCATCAACCACACCTACCAGCTGGATGTAGTCGGTAAGTGTACTATACTTTTGCTGGTCCGCAAAAGAAAAGCCGAGGTTGTCTGCAAAATGTAAAAAAATTTTGAAAATATCTTGGATTTAATTTGATAAATTTTAGGCCCGAGATGTATTTGGACCAAAATTTTCTCTTAACAACTGTTATCCATCTTTAAAAGTGTTTTTCTGGTCTTACATTTGTTTAATGACTCTTTCATTGATGTTTCATGTTACTACAGTGGGTTAACGGATCAAAATTGATCCTTTTTTTTAAACAAATTGACACAGTACTATAAAGTTCAAGTGTGGAATAAACAAGGAATGAGGAGAGAGCAGATTACTCCTGTAGGGCCTGCTCTGTGACCCGCATTCACGCCGCTGGTTCAGTAAATTACATTTCCACTTCCTCCATTGCTGTTGTCCTCTGGGCTTTGCACAACCTCACCAGAGGCCAAAACCTTGATGAGAGGCAAGATCACAGCAGTAAATGGAATGTATAGTCAAAAGTGTTTTGCAAAGTCCCCACTGATATCTTGGTCAAAAAAATCCTGGACAGCCTTTTCTGTCATTCTGCCAACTCTCGTTTAGCTCTGGAGTTTACTTTGGAGACTTATCCGTCATCAAAATGGAGCCACAAGAACATTTCATTCTACAGTAACAGCTCCACATCATGCACTTAACTTGCTTGCCCATCTATTGTGCCCTGCTGTTAGTAATTACACAAATGGCATATAGCTGAAGGAACAGTTGCAGTAATTTTCCATATGAGAAATTACAGTCTGTAACCTGTGAAATTACACAGTATAAATCAGTTCATACTGGTGACGCAGTCTGCAATCAGTGTTCACCACTAACAGTAACGACGCCTTGGCTTTTATTGGCTTGCATTTTGAGAATCAGTCAGGAAAGCAGGCTGCAAAATTACCGCACATTCTTTTGTCTTTAACTTTGTGTATTTGCTTCATTGTTCACAAAGCAAACATCTGTCTTTTTTGTGTGTCGCAGAGCGTTCTCCCCACAGACCTATCCTTCAGGCAGGTTTACCAGCAAATCGCACTGCAGTGGTTGGCACTGATGTGGAGTTTGAGTGCAAGGTGTTCAGTGACCCTCAGCCTCATATCCAGTGGCTTAAGCACATCGAGGTCAACGGGAGCCGTGTTGGTCCTGATGGCTTACCGTATGTCCGTGTTTTAAAGGTAGGAGCATACTCTTAACCAGTCCCGTTGCAGCAAACCTGACAGGTGTTGCAGTATAATTAGAACCTCTCAATCATAAGAAATCTGGAAATGGGCTGCTCTCTTTCTTTTGTTTTCTTATTAATACAGTTTTTGCAATTTGAACTGCTGTTGTAACACTGAAGCCAAACTATGATCTTCGCTCTGTTATTACTGTTTTATTTTGCACATGACTTGTTTTTGCTTCCAGCATTCTGGGGTCAATAGCTCGGATGCTCAGGTGCTGACCCTCTACAATGTGACTGAGGAGGAGGGCGGGGAATATACATGTAAAGTGTCCAATTATATAGGAGAGGCCAATCAGTCAGCCTGGCTGACTGTCACCAGATATGGGCCCACAGGTAACCACCACGCAGCAGTACAGGACGACACTGTGGAGGCCCTTCTAGGACTACCTGGAAAACTAGAGCTGTATAACTCCAGACAACCTCAGCTGTTTCTCTCCTCCCTCCCTTCGTTTCTCCCTCCCTCTCTCCTGCCTCAGTGCTCCTGACTGTAAATGACGCTATGGAAAATTCCCAGCAGAACAGTTGAAAGTGTTTAGTCTCAGGTTTATGTTGGACCTGTTCTCATTCCTGCCCCATGCCTGTGCTGTGCCCTCCTAATAAGGGCCTCTCTTGCCATCTACTTCTATTACTCTCGCTCCCTTGCCCTTCAAAGTCCTTCATGTACAGCTCACAGACTCGCTCTCTGCGCCTGTACTCCCTCTGTTTTTTTCCAGTCATCTCCTTCTGCCTACCCATCCTTCACAGACCTCCTGTTGTTTGTCTAATGCTCACATACTTTGTAGAAGTGAGAGTGGGAGATGTGTCGAACTTTGCGTGCGGCCTGTTCTGCTGTGGGGTTTTCCATGGTGCCCATCTCTTGCATGTAGAGATGAGACTGAGGTATATGATGTGGTGATGGGATGGCCCAGCGTAGGGTCAAGACTCACCTAACCAGCTCCTCCACTAACAGACTGGGGGGCTCTTCCTGAGAGAGTCCTCTGCAGGGGCTCTTTGGTGGTATCTTTTGGGCAGATGGTGTTGGATCGAGGAGGAGAACACTCCTCTGTCCCCTTTCTCTTTCAGAATCCTTAACTCATGGTTACCTTTTTCCTCTTGGGCCTCTTGTTGGGTCTGCTTCCTTTGTTATTTTCTAGACCGCTGGCCTTAACACCACGGACAAGGAAATGGAAGTCCTCCAACTGAGAAATGTGTCTTTTGATGACGCTGGGGAGTATACGTGCTTGGCGGGCAATTCTATCGGGTTCTCTCATCACTCTGCATGGTTGACCGTTTTTGAAGGTATCAGTGGTCCTGTCTCTCTCCTGAATTTCCTTCTTTGCCATTTTCCTGTACTCCAGCCTGGCTGTCCAGTATCACATTTGTCAGAATGAGGTCTTCTATGACTGTTGAAAAATGTGTGGGGAAGCCAGGGCAAGTTACTAGTACTAAAACTCTCTCCATCTCTATCTTCAGCATGGCTCCTACTCCATCTAAACTCCTTAGATGGGAGAGTATGGGCCATGCTCTGCTGTATCTTAAATGAAATCACTGAATGCCAAACAATCCACAAGCTGTCTGGTCTTCCACGGAAGAAAAACTGGCAAACAAAAAGTAGACCAGTGGTTATTTAAAACAAGGCCACATAGCTGCTGCACACTCAATGGCCTCAGTCAGGTAGAACTTCGCATTTACAAAAGGCTTGTTTGGCAGCTCTGATCAGATTTCACTTTGAACTGTCTCTACCTTTCTGCGCTTTAATTGGTGTTTGCATTTGATTTGGTGGAAAACTGATTTTCTTCGACAAGAGCTACAAATGACATGTATCCCTGATGTCATTTCCTGCTGTGAGCACAGCGGCTGGCTTTGATAATTGGCTCGCTGTAGTGGATGTGTCTCATTCCTGAGGGGTGGAATGGGCATTGGTCCAATTATCAAGCTGCTTGTCAGTCGGCCTCTTAACACAAGTGCAGCTCACTTGTGTTGCTGGTGTTGGTTAGGGGTGTAATGGTACACTGCTGGTATGGCACCCTTGGTTTGGGATGTAATACAGCTTAAGTGGTTAATAAGATTCAACATGTAGCGCCCCCAACACAAATCGGTAGCAACTTGCAAATGCGTAACGTAATATTTTTAGTGGGGTACATATGTGTCATAGGTGTGTATTTAAGTATCTCATATTTATTTTGAAATAAGCAAAATGGCAAGCAGGCTTTACACTTGGTATAAGCTGTCCTCTACATTTTGGAATGTAAAAGCTGATTTTTCATAAAGCAACACTATTCAGTCATTTGCAAGTACCTTTTGCACTACACTAGACATGTATAAGGAATAAAATCAGGCTAAATGATTGAATCGTGCAGTAATTTTATTTTGATGTTTAAGGATTTGTGAAAAGGTAATTTAGCTGTGTCAAGATCTTATTACTAGTATTAAAGATCATAGAAAGACTAACATCTGGTAAAGACGTATCCAAAATCCGTATTTGTATAAATATCCACTCCCTGCAACGGGTACATCCCAAGCCAAGTTTTCCATTATACTGTCTTTTTCACCAAAATGTGGAAGCCATTACACTCCAAGTACTGGTATGAATAAATGTTGGTGTTTTCACTAAATGGGAGGAAAAAAACAAGATCTGAAGATTTACCACATAAATATTGTTTGATTCACCAACACCAACACGCAACTCTTTCAGGAATGCTTCACAAATGGAGTCAGAATTGAACATACCCATTTTTACTGATGCTATACAGGACTGTTATGAGCTCATACTTTGTGGTATGCACATTTTCCACAGTCATGCAATGTCAACTAGAAAATTTGATAATGTGTTTAAAAAGTGTCTGAAGTGTTGATGTTGTATAAAAGTTAGATCCTTTGCGCACTGTTACACACAGATATGATTAAGTAAGCCCGTTAAACTAATTTATGTTTTGCATTTGTATTAAAATACTTGCAGAGATTGTACATTTAAATAATGATTGCTCAATGTGCATGTTCTCTGTGTGTCTTTGTCAAAGGCTCTGGTTTTTAGACACGGCAGAGGTGTGTGAACATGTGCATGCGTGTGTGTTTAGGCAGGTTGTTTGTGTGTTTGTGTTGCTGTGTATTGAAAGCATCGGTGTATTTGGTGAGCTTGGCTCTATTCAGTCTGAGGTGATCTAGCTGATACCACCCCTTCCTGCTCCCTGTCACCCTGAATCCCTCCATGTAGCAGTCCCACACTATCCTCCAGCCAGCCACACCTACCTGGAGGTGGTCATCTACTGCGTGGGCTTCTTTTTCATCATCGTCATGGTTGCCATCACTATTATTGTTAAGATTCGCACCTCCTCCAAGAAGAGTGACTTCAACAGCGAGCTGGCCGTCCGCAAGCTGGCCAAACGCATCCCCCTGCGCAGACAGGTAACAGAAAGTAGATAGGGGGTTTGGAATACTTACACCTTTTTCTTCCTACTTCTTTCTCTTGCCACATTCATTTTTTTAAAATACAAAACTATTCCAGTACGTTTTCCATCAGAGTGTGACTGCTTAAACCAAAGAAAAACTAATTGCATGCTTTGAAAGAGCTTTCAGGTTCATTGTAGATCTATGATATCTTGAACATCAGGTAGGTGAAAGTAGAGTGTGTTGCATTTTTCTGTCAGATTTTTTGATATTATTCTGTTGTAAGAAAATGTCCCTGCCCTTGAGTATTTCTTGTAATGCCACATTGGTTGAACTGCAGCTGCTAGATCACACTGTTATAAACCATCTTCTGCTGTTTCACTTTTCAACACCGTTGTTAACTGAGACTTGACATTGTATACATCTGCAGAGTTCCCCTTACTTATAGTATTACAGTTACCATAGTTTACTGAATTGTTGCCCCTGGGCCATGATATGCATCATATCATCAGATTCTTGTTAAAACAGGAGACTCGTCTCTTTTTTTTTTTAACTGAATAAGTTGGTATCTGTTCCTCTATTAGGGAGTAATGTCACTCTTCTTTTCTTCAGGTGTCTGTGGACTCGAGCACCTCCATTCACTCTGGTGTGATGCTGGTCCGTCCCTCACGCCTCTCCTCTAGTGGCTCTCCAATGCTCTCAGGAGTTTCTGAATATGAACTTCCCCAGGATCCCCGCTGGGAGCTTCCCCGTGACAGGTATAACTGGACAAAACACTTGTACAGAGCTGCAGCAGTGCAAATGCTATAAAAGTGATATAGGCACAGAGAAGTTACTTGGTTGACATTCTCAGAAGTCACCTCAGTTACGACAGAAGACTTTCAATCTGCAACAAAACACTGATTGTGCAGGCCTGCAGCCACACAACAGGCACAGTATTAAATCAAAGACGTAGAAAGGAAACAAGCAGCTGAACTTCAAAAGCAGGATGTCTAAAGTGTAACTGATTGGAACTCAAATTGGATTTAAACTCGGACTATGAATAACTTTGTTTTCTTCCTTTCACAGACTGGTTCTTGGAAAGCCTTTGGGTGAAGGCTGCTTTGGACAGGTGGTGATGGGAGAGGCTCTGGGTCTTGATAAAGAGAAACCAAACTGTGTGACTAAAGTTGCAGTTAAAATGCTGAAATGTAAGTTTTTCTTTTCTTAATAGTAATGCATACATACAGTAGAAAAAGGGACATGTGAACTAAAAATCAGTTAAATCAGCTGCAATCTGCAGTGGAATGGCAGAGAGGGAAGCTTGTTTGGTACATAGTTAAATCGAAGGCTCCAGGGACAAGAAAACTTCTAACACCAACACAGTAATGAACAGATACTGTGACATCTGCCATTGGATCCCAGCCACTGTGCAAATGGGAGAGCGGAGTAAAAATTTATGAGAACCCTTGACATCCCTTATAAAACAGTGTTCATTAAACTCCACAGAGGAGTGAGGATGCAGGGAAAGTACAATTTATAGTCTCGTACTTTAAGTGCCTTTCCCCAGGGAGCATTCCTCAAGACAAACGCCTGCCTTACTTCTATGATGCTGTACTCTCTTGGTCAAGGTGATTACTGCATGGCCTGTTTTTAGCCTTTTCACCAACAGAACATCAAGTAATTACCCAAAAATAATTTATTTCTCTTACTTTCCAGCTGATGCTACAGAGAAAGACCTGTCAGACCTGATTTCAGAGATGGAGATGATGAAGATCATTGGGAAGCACAAGAACATCATTAATCTGCTGGGAGCCTGTACACAGGATGGTAAGGCCAGACAGACGGGGGCCTGCTACTGACCTGCTCACCAGTGCAAACACACACACATACACACACACACACAGTGTCGCCAGACAACAATGTTTCTGTGAAACTTACTGTGTGAGATGTGTAGAATAGCATGAATAAATGATTCTGACACCGGCTTCCGAGGTTGCAGTTTGAATTGACTACAGCCGCTGTCGTTTCTGTCCAATCATCCCTGACGGGGCCAGGCGCTGATCATCGGCCTCTGCTGTGGAGAAACCCCAACCTCTAATGACCTGTGGCTCTGTTGCCTCCACACTAGGCAGAGTCTTTGTCTGCTCCATTGATTTCAAAGAATTTTAATACCTGTGCCAGTAAGCACAGTTTATGCCCGTTCCATTTGCCTGTTACCCTGCTATTTAAATTGGTCTCTGTATTAGAAGCAAATATGTTCATTAACAAGAAAGTATGAAATGTATTTTGTTGCTCATGACCAACTGTTCAGTTTCTGAGTATTACAGCGATCGGTGCATTGACTCAGCCCTTAACATGGTACTTGTGAATTACCCATAATTGCATTGTGTTTTACTCAGGGTTATTAATATTACAGCTAAAATGAATATTATCACTGGAAAAAAGTAATATTGTTACCTGAAATAGAAATACAACATCTAAATAAATTAAGGACTATAATAACTGATGAAACAAAAACTAAAATAAAATAGAAATGCAGGGAGTAAAAATATTTTAAGCTTTTCTTCTGTGACTTGCGTTTAGATTGTGGGTAATACGAAATCTTAAATAATTATTTAACACTTTTTCATCCTAATTGAAAAATAGAAAAACTACAACTGAATGTAAATACTGCAGAAATAACAACTAAACCAAAACTAATCACTTTTATCACTTCTTAATTACTCAGTGTGCAATTAAAACTACATATAGTCTGGTAAAGCTAAAGATAAGTCAACAAAATGAAAGACTGAAAACTCATTAAAACATAAAGCATATCACATTTCTGCTTCTATTTAATAAAAATAAACAAGAGCATGGATATCAAAATGAAAATGGTTAAGTTGAACCCACATCACACTGTGTAACACATAAAAAAAAAAAAAATATCTCCCTTTCATTTTGCAGTGTAGAAATAACGTGATCATTATGGTGGTAAAATTAATGACTCTTACTTTTCTCTCATTTGTCTCCAGGTCCTTTATATGTGATCGTGGAATATGCTTCTAAAGGTAACTTGAGGGAGTACTTGAGAGCCCGACGCCCTCCAGGAATGGAGTACTGCTACAACCCTGACCAGGTTCCTGTGGAAAACATGTCCATCAAAGACCTGGTGTCTTGTGCCTACCAAGTAGCCCGAGGCATGGAGTATCTGGCTTCCAAGAAGGTAACGGCTACAACCATTCATATGTATTTCCAGAACAAAAGGCAGAAAAAGATGTATCATATTTGGCCTTTTAGTCGATTCCCACACTGATTAATGTTGAATAACATCTTGTGTGTGTGTGTGTGTGTGTGTGTGTGCGTGCGTGCGTGCGTGCGTGTTTAGTGCATTCACAGAGATCTAGCAGCTCGCAATGTTTTGGTAACTGAAGACAACGTGATGAAAATAGCTGACTTTGGCCTCGCGAGAGATATCCACCACATTGATTACTACAAGAAGACCACCAATGTGACTACAACTATCATTTGCTAATTGTTATTTAGAAATGCGTAGACACAGTAACGTGCTCTAACACGTGCATTTCCCACAGGGCCGTTTACCAGTCAAGTGGATGGCTCCAGAGGCTCTGTTCGACCGGATATACACACACCAAAGTGATGTGTGAGTATCACATGCCAGCACTTTTCGGACTCATTTTCAAAGAATGTAAGAAAAATACAAAGCCATGCAAAAGCTCAGACGTGTGTGTGTGTGTGTGTGTGTTTGTTTGTGTGTGTTTGTGTGCAGCTGGTCTTTTGGGGTTCTGCTGTGGGAGATCTTCACCCTGGGAGGCTCCCCGTACCCAGGAGTCCCAGTGGAAGAGCTGTTCAAGCTGCTGAAGGAAGGTCACCGTATGGACAAGCCCTCCACGTGCACTCATGAGCTGTAAGAAACATTTACACATCTAGAAAACAGATTTTCCATTGACCCTCAAAGTGCGTGAATAGAACTTGCACATAAAAATGTATCTAATAGAAAAATGACAATTTCACCCAAACTTTCATTTTTCGATGAAAAGTTTTTTGCGCTGGCAAGAGCCGTTTTTTTTTTTTTTTTTTTTTTTTGGGTGTAGCACTGTTGGTATATCACACAAAACTGCAATGGAAAGATGTTTTTCTGCAGCTGGAGTCACTTGAATAAAAACAAAAAACAGATGTTGATGGATGTTACAGCAAGTGAAGAAGAAGGCACGGTATTTGTGGACAAACCAGGAAGTCGAATCATTTTGTAATTTAGTACCAGATAGAGAAGTAATAATAATAATAATAATAATAATAATAATAATAATAATAATAATAATAATAATAATAATAATAATAATAATAATAATTAATATTGAATATATCTGTAAATCAACATGTTTACATTTGTTGCCATGTTTATAGCATGACTTCTCATATCATCTTGCGATAAACAAATTATCGCATTTGTGATTTACGCACTTCTGTTTTTTTGACATTCGGTAAATATCGGTAAAGTTGTGCACATATGTCCAATGGAAAAGCGATTAACGTCTCTGAACTTTTTCTTCATTGAACTTGCACAACAGGACATTGTTGTAAACTGCACCAGTAATATTCAGTACCGCAGTGACTATATGACTTGGGATAACTAAACAAATACTCAAGTGTGTATCTTTGCTAGACAGATCCCTTGTCTTTATACTATAATAGATACTGTTAATGTAGAACAGAATAAGTGATTTCCACTCAACCAAATAAAGAGCAATCATTTAAATAAGATATTTTTTCCTCTAAACAAAACAAAAAAAAAATCATGTATTCTGTCAAACAACTTAAGCTTATAAAAAACTACAAATTATTATCATACCTTTCAAATGTTGATGAAACGAGATGTTTTGGATTTTATTTCTTCGTGGGATTTTAATGTCTTGTCATAGTCACACTCTCAGATGGACTGTACATGCAAATGAAATGATTGCTCTTAAGTCATTGCGTTCTAGTCTTTTGTGGTGTGTTTATTGAGCATGTTAATATCCCGATGAAAATGTGTTACCAGTCAGTCCTTCTTTTCATATTAACCCGGCAAAGGAAAAATTACCAAAATTCATTGTAACATTCAGTTAAAAACTGTTGTAAAGCAATTTCAGAGTACTACATTTTACATTTGCAACTTTTGAAGACCTAGTAGAAATAAAGGTGGGAAAAACACTTCACCACTTTCAAAACTCAGTAGAAGCCGCCTCACCGTGGTGTTGGGATAATCACTACTGTCAAGTGTTGGTAAAGTATGATTATCCATACATCAAAGACAAAAGTATTGGGTATTAAGCCTCTCAGTGATGAAATCAGTGTTTTGCAGCAAGTGTTGGTTACAGAGTCAGATTTAACTCTTGGTCTAAAGCGCTGTGACGTTCCAGAAAACAGCACATAACTGGCAGAGGAACTGAATAAAAGTCTTCTCTGTGGTTTTCTATTTCTTGCTTTGCACAGTCCCAACAGGATTCATGCTCTGAACCAGATGTTGCCTACACCAATAGCATAGTTATTGAGGGTCATCTGAGCTGTTTTTTTTTTTTTTTGTCAATTTGAACGTGATCTGAACGTAAATGGCAAAGAATGTTTTTGCTTTTAAAGCTCAGTCAGCACCGCGTCCCATCTGACCCAAACAGTCGGCGTTCACATTTATATCACCAGTGTTGTCGTCAAAATCTAAAGAAGATTCTGGTGCTTAGCAACGTCATAATGCGTCTTACCACTGTTTGTGTGACGACCAATAAAATGAGGCTGAGCTCACTCCAAATGGAACATATTGCTCAGTGTTGTTTGTAGACCGTCACATTTTAGCTTCAGCTGCGGGGAGGCCGTTCTAAACTATCCTCACAAAAACAAAACGCACAGATACAAGTACCGATAATGTTGCTTTTTAATCTCTACAGATATTTGATGATGAGGGACTGCTGGCATGCTGTGCCCTCACAGAGACCCACATTCAAACAGCTGGTGGAGGATCTAGACCGCTGTCTGGCCATGACATCCAACCAGGTCAGTCCTGCAGCCATCAGCGCTGGGAATTAGTAAATGTCAGTTGTTGTAGGTCATGATTTTCATCCTTTCTCCCTTTGTGAATGCAGGAGTATTTGGAGCTGTCTGTTCCTTTGGACCAATACTCCCCCAGTTACCCAGACACCCGCAGCTCGACCTGCTCCTCAGGCGAGGACTCGGTGTTCTCCCACGATGCCGGAGCTGAGGAGCCCTGCCTGCCAAAGTTCCCTCCTCACTCCAACGGGGCAGCCATTAAGAAACGCTGATACCTCATCTCCATTCAAACATTGACATTTCCTCTGCTCCCTGCCTCATGGGGTTAGACTCTTCCCCACATTCCCAGAGATGAAGCTAAAAACACTGGTGCTCTGTGAGAAAGGAGCGTGGAGACACCTTGTAGAACTCAATGGATCACATGGACTGAAGCGAGCAGCCATTTCCTGGTTCTTGGTGGCGATTCGGCTACAACGCATATGGGGCACTTTGTTTTATTGGGAGTCACAGTGTCAGAAAAACACAGACTCCTACTCTTCTCTCCACTTTGGGCATTCCACGGGTCAGGAGAATCGAAAGGACTGACCATGATTATGTCAGGTTTTTTGTTTTGTTTGTTTTTTTTTGCCCTCTTTGGTCATTGCATCAGTAACAAAGGACATCATCCTCCATTTCAGACCAAATCCAGAGTATATACTACGACGGGACACATGGCACAGTGGTCCCCTACACCTTCATTATCATCTTGTAAATACAGTTAGAAAATTATAAATATGAATATATATTTACACTGTACTCTTATTTTTATTACCATAATTGATTTATTTTGTTTTGTACAAGGATGCTTTTGTTTGATCCATTTTTGGAATATAGTCTGTAGGGGCAGTTGTTACATGAGAATATCTTAAATGGCCAGTTTGTTGCTGTATCGCAGCTTGATTCCCCTCAATTTACAGTACTGCATAATCATGAATGGAAAAATATGTATTGGGTTTTCTATTTTTTAATATATTTTCAAGTGCTTTTAACGACACAACCTGCAATATAATGTAACTCAGTGTTTGTGGTGTTTCTCCATCAGAACTCAGCCTCTTCTGCTCATGAAAATAGATTTCCTACGAAATATTCCCGTGTGTGTGTGTGAGTGATGGAAAGAGCTGCGTGTGTGAGTTTTATCTTGTCCCATTCAACATTGGTCATTTACTAC
>JAQQZY010000029.1:20667206-20699642 GCA_030068375.1 Ostorhinchus rueppellii
TATAAAAATAAACCTATGATACGAGAGATGCGCTGTAACCATTTATGCCGTCGGACCTGGAGGTTTATGAGACCACTAGAGTGAGCAGTGAGTCCCTCTGCCAGTTGCGCAGTTAAAAATTAATGCCATAAGTTCTTTGGCCAAAGTGTCAGAAAGATGATGAAGAACTGGAAAGAAACTATTTTTTGAGTAACAAAGTGATGAAAGCTAGAAATACTGTATAAATTTAAAAAACTAGAGTTTGACGCTGAAATTGGTGTTGAATGGTTTGGGAGGCTTAAAGGGAAATCCAGTTGTGGCATTACATATTGTGTAGCTATTAATAATACAAAAAAACAGATGTGATTTGTGGCTTCATTGTGGTGGTTTTCTGTCTAAACACAGAGCAAAGCAGTAATGTAAAATGAAATGTACTAAAAGCTAATGTAGTAACGTACATGAAGATAAAAAGTGTTAATTCAACCAGCTGTCAAAACAACAGATGTGTGTAAAAAAAAAATGAGTTTCACACTTAATTCAATGAGTAGTACAGTCTGTGGGCAAGGCATTATTTCTTTGGTGGATTTGGTAGTCACGAGTGCATTCTGGTATACATCTCCCCACTGCTGCTGATAATTTGGAATATCAACACTACATATTTTAAAATAAATAAATAAATACAAAATTATAATTTAATTAGACTGCTTCAGTCTTTATTTAGAAAAATGTTAAAGGAAACTGGCACTGGAGCAAAAAAGCAACTTAATATTGATTATCTGTAAAGCAATTAAAATACACCATATTACTCTAATGCAGCCTGATAAAAAAGAAAAAAAAAATCAATAGGATAACTGCTATTCTGATAAGGCCAAATCATAGCATGTCTTTTTTTTTTTTTCCTTTCTGTGACATAACTCTGCGTGTATCAAACACACACATGATAAATGTGCAAATCAGACAGGGAAGTAAAGGGATCAACAGGGCCAGCGACTGGCTTGTCTCTCCCTCCAGATGTGGTCGTCCAGCTGTATCCATGCTGGACAGCAGAGTAGCTATTGGATTTCCTGTGTGTTCCCCTGCTCCAAACCGCCTCTGCGATACTGTGTGAAATTACATAAGGCCCTCCCCTCCCCCTCTCTGCTGGCCGACATAGAACTGGGGCCTTCACACACTGCCTGAGCCAACTACGACTCCCTGTAACCATGGAGGCACAGGCACTCCACCAAAACACACGGCAGGATCTGAAAGCTACTCCCTCTGTTAACAGATCCACGCTGACAACAGAAAAACACACTGGATATGAAGACATTGATCCATTAATTAACAAAACACACCTTTTTAGGTAAATTCCACTAGTGCACATCTAAAAATACATGGAGCAATCCCAAAGGTAACACTTATTCTCATCTCCGAATAATTTTCCTGCCAAAATATACAATATGCTAAAGTGATTACTCAGAGTCAAATGGTGCACGTCTGGTCTGAACATCACGATATGCCAAACAAAAAAAAAAAACAAAAAAAATCTCAAAACAGCAACAAAAAAGACAAACAGTAAGGCTAGGCTGAGTTTCAGTTGATTCCAGGGTCCATTCTGATGTACTCAGTATAGTTTGAAAGCATCTAAACGTAAACAGTAAATGTATTCAATATGTTTAATCTAAAATTGCTCATAGGTGTGACTGTGAGAGTGATTGATTGTCTCTATATGTCAGCGCTGCGATGAACTGGCGACTTGTCCAGGGTGTACCCCGCCTTCGCCCTTCAGTAGCTGGGATAGGCTCCATGTGACCCCCATGACCCTAGTGAGGATAAAACAGGTACAGAAAATGGATGGATGTTTGCACACAAATCTCAACAGCAATAACCAATACTCATCCTACCTGCCACTGAATATGGCTCTCTACTTGTGACTAACAACTACAGTAAAAAGCTAACAGGTTATTAACAAAATTATTGCATACTGGAACATATAAAAAAAAAAATTAAAAAAAATTCTGTTTGAGTTTTAGTTTCATAATCAAAACTGAACTATGACAGAAGGAAAGGCTATGAATAATTGCAGAAAACAGCACAGACTTTATGATGAAAATATGACATTTCAGTAAGTTTCCTCCAGCTGTTATTATACAGATAAATGGAAGCAATTATGACAATTATGTAAAATAATTACAGCTACTTCAACTAACTGCAGCCAGGCAATTATGTAATACTTTTGACGGGCCTACTATTCACAGTGCATTACTATTATAGTTCACTGGGATCCATGTAGTTGATTTTAAAGAAACAGACATGTCCTCCTCACTCCTGTGACAGATTTTCCGCCGCTATAATGTGACTGTCTGAGTCAAATGGAAATCAGGTTTGCAAGGCATGTTGCTAACTCGCTAATGGCTTACAGCTTAAGGTACTGAGTCAAAGTGCTTGTAAATTTTATTAATGCATTTATTCGACTGCGTATTCTGCATACATGTGCATGCACTGAACCGTATCTGTGACAGATGCATACACATACTGTTACACCACCATTTCTGATCAAATAAAAGAATGATGAGTAGTTTCAGATGATCACCCATAATAAGTTGACTAACTGAATAAAATAAAACATCCAGTAATGTCAGATAAAGTCTAAGAGACCTTTGTGAAAGAGTCAAATTGCTAGTTTTGCTGAATCTGATAGGGCCTTTACTTTCACAGTAGTCTGTGCAGGACAGAATGTGAAATGTGAGATGTCTCAACTTCTCAAAGCCCACCTGACATTCAGCTGCACATCCTGAGAAGCAGGAAATAAAAGTGAGGAGTGCACTTGTCTGCTGGCCTGACCTACTTCGTTCTTACAGCTGCTTAATTATTCAAGAGCTTTGAAATGTTCTTCTGTATAGCAGCGTGCAACCTGAGTGCCTCTGTTTGCCCCTCATGACAGGAGCCTTGAAGAGCTTCCATTTATGCATGAGAGGACTCGAGCGTGCATGTACAGCGAGCAAATGTGCGTGTGTGCATGCTGGAAAACACAAACAGCCATGCATGCCCGTGTTATTTATACAGACAACATACCAAACAAAACATCGCACTGAGGTTTGATGTGCAAGATCTAAATAATGGAAAAACTGTTTTGTAGGCAAACCCAAATACTAAAATAATCACTGGACATCACACAAGCAGCTAACCCATTCCTCCCAAAGTGCACTGTCATAGAACCAGTACAAGTCAGGACTAGAGTTCAACTCCCCCCAACGTCCTCCGTAACCTGTAATTACACTCCACTCAGGCCTTCGTACCTTTCACTGTTAGTCATCACTTGCATTTCTTCTCTAAGATCATTGACCCTAAGGCATATATGTTGGATTGTCTTTACAATACAGCCTTCCAGAACGTTAAAGAATATTTTAGTATTGCTATAGTAGAAAAGTTGGGCTATTCAGTGAGATAAATATAACGCCACCCAGCTGTAGCCTTCACACAAATAAGAGTAATGTCATATAACGTGCTGTCATCTGTGTTGCGTAACAGAGTAAAGTGATTCACTTCCCACTGAGCCATTTCTAATCTTTGCTAATCCGCTGTTTGCCTCTCTTTTAGTATGTTTAAATATGGGTGAGTATTTCAGTGAGAACATTTCATAGCCAAAAATAAATAAATAAATCACAGTCGTAAGCTTTATGAATATTGACTTCCAAATTCAATAATTTTCTACTATAAATATACCATGCTTTTGTGAATAATCAATACGTTTACTTAAAATTCTACACAATAATGGCTCCAATAATGGTGTATTTATGATGGCGTAAATTTTCTTTGTTTTTGTAAATACAGAAACAATAATCTAAGCGATTTACTGTTGAACATTTGGTGTGTTTTGATGACTTAAACACTAACCACTGAAAAACATTCACACGTGTCATTGGTTAAAGCAAATGAAAAGCATTTAAAATGTATTAACTAAGACAATTGCTTATTAAATTAAAAAAAAAAAAAAACTACAGCATAATTAACAGTTGTTTGAATAAATTCCCCTGTAGCACAACAACAAAATTACAAATGAGCAGATTAGAGCAGCAATGTTTTCTGATTCCAGGCTGTAAGAACTCCAGGTTGAAACACACCAAACATTAAAATCACCCAACATTATCACTTTATGACTTTAACACAAAAAATATATTTATGATGTAATTCTCTGCAAGAGTGTGTAACCTCATTTCACATTTTTTTACATTTCAACAACATTCATGACTGACAAACATATTTATGACTACCCTTAAACTAGTGACGACTGTGTGAGAAACTAATCTTGACACCACGTTTTGGCATCAATCAACTGAACTGTGTAAATAAGTAATGCACTATAAAGCAGTCTGGCTTCAATTTGTAGGAGTGTATCATTTCACTTACACACGAACCAGTAACACTGCCTTTTGTTTGACGCTGTAATTACCTGAGCAATTACTGTAACATTAGTTCCTTTAGATTTTAATTGGTGGCTCTTGTTAGTTGTAGATTGGGGGTAAGCTCTGCAGCCTGAGTAGACAATTTCAAGGCTAAAGAATTACAGAGCTTGCATACAGCTCATTTCTGATCTCATTGCTGAAGGCACCAAGTTGAACTGGTTGAAACTGAAAGCCTCAACCAATATTGCAGCAAATTACTGAATATAATTCTAGAAAGCAGCATTACAATTTATGGAGCGCTGACCTCCAGACCTCTATAACCTTATGACAATGAGTTCCCTCCTTTGTGTCACATCTTACAAATGCAACCTAAATATTAAAGTAGGAGCGCATTTAAGATGAGGACAAAAATGATGAGGGTCTGGACTAATAGCCACTTAAGGGAGCTGTGCAAATTTAAATGCACTCTGCAGAGTTGTTACAGTAATATGAGAGGGGCACTTTCTTCAAATAACATGTCATAACCGCAGCTTTTTTCCATTTGACAATCCCAGAAAACGCTTGCTTGATGCAGCCACTGGAACTGAGGTTACAGTGTGTCCACTTCAATGGGACTTTGATTGTGAGTAATACGATGCATTGCAAAAG
The DNA here is from genome assembly GCA_030068375.1 of Ostorhinchus rueppellii. NCBI lineage: Eukaryota > Metazoa > Chordata > Actinopteri > Kurtiformes > Apogonidae > Ostorhinchus > Ostorhinchus rueppellii. The sequence goes on from JAQQZY010000029.1 coordinate 20,672,219, forward strand.
GACCGTGTTCTACCACACTGACTAAAGCACGACATTATCCACACTCGAAACCTACCAGGTGCAATCCACTAGTGAGCAAGAAATGCTAGACAGCTGCTGTTACTCATTCAGTGAGAAAGAAAGTGGGTGGGAGGAGGCAATGCACCTGGGAGGCAGTTTCACAGTCACTGCTTCATATTTCTGTCTTTGGTTTCTGCTTTTTAACTTATAGGTTTATAAATTATACCACAACATACCAAGGCTCTCTGATTTTCCTGTAATAATCATTTCATCCACTGAAATTATTGCAAATATTTCAGTTAAACATCAAGTGTGTAATGCTCTTAACCCAACCATAACCTGCTCCACCTCTCACTATTTTAACTGAATGTGCAATACTACTGCTCTACCTTCTAATTACTTTTTTTTTAATTCAAATGTGCATTAAGGTTTTTTTAACCTTCCAGTGCTCTTATTTGTTGTAGAAATCTATTCTTCAAATGGGTATCTGTATTTGTCTGTGCAATAACTGCTTTTTATATGTTTTAGCCGTGTTTATGTCTATTCTATTGTTCTTGTGGAGCAGCTACATCTAAAATGTGACTGAAGTTACTTAAATAAAAAAAATTAAAATCTCAGTAATGATAAAATAGATATTTCTCACTGGAGATGACCAATAGTCAGATGCTGATTAATAATTCAATATTAGAGGTGTAAGAATAGAATAGAATAGAATAGAATAGAATAGAATAGAGTTCCACGCAACCACATTATGACAGCAGTGGCAATAAACTTGTAAACAGCTTCAATGCCTCTTGCTACTGCAGCTGCGTGGCACTCCACTTCCCACAATGCGCGTCACGACAAATTTCCAAAACTGCCCAAGTGACCTACCGGCTCCGGGAGGGAAGAGATTCAGGTGGATCGTCATAGAAAGCCTTATGGATTTGTGATACTTCAGCTATGACTGGAGTTTTACAGATCAGATGAGAAATTTGTGATGAAAATCATATGCAGCTTTAAGCATATTATGGTGTGTATATTTTTTTATGCTTAGAATACTTCTCTTAGAACCTCATCAGAGCCAAATATTTTCCAATATGACGTCCTTATAATATCCAACCCATAATCTAAAAGCCTTTCTAAAGTTAAATACATGTCATCATCACATACAAAAACAGCACCTTTCTGAATACACCTAGTTCAGAGGATAGGTCACATTCTGTGGCTAATATCAATATTACTGCTTCTCCAATATTCAACCAATATCTTTGAGTGATTTACCATTAAGTCATGTTAATATGGCTGAGTCAGCAGGCTGGTCACTGTTGGTATTATCAGCTAAAGTCAAACATAAATTGAGTCTTTGTCTAAAACAGCAGCTGTGTTATAATCATGGCAAAAACATCTGCTTTCATAATACAGCTCTCGCCTCCAGGTTAGAACAAGCTCACATGATTGGAATTTTTTTTTCTAAATGAAGGTGCTCAATCTCAAATACTCCAAAGTCAAAGACTTTGGGGAAACCATTTATCGCACTGTGCCAGCAATAAACTCTGATTATGGGAAAAACAATGCAGCATCTCATCCAACTGTGACCTACGGTGACCAATCCAAGTTGACATGTTTTGTTAAGAATGAGCATTTTGTGAATCAGGCAATTTTCCACACTCAAATTAATCAAATGTATTCAATATTTTCATAATTACAATATTTGGTAGAATAAATGGTTCTTAAAATAGTTTGATGGTCACATCCCTTCTTGAAAGTGCCACGTGTGGGCTGTGAATGACAGACTTTTCCATCTTAATGAAAATTCTTTGTGATGTATGATGATGCAACATACTCCGTCTTCCCACAAGAATTCACTTGGAGGAGTCATCTCTCACACACAATAAAGGACCTCACGAGTTTCATAACTGTGTTGTGTTTCATAATATGAGCAGAAATTGAACTAGCAGTGAAACTGTCTCCCTGAGGCACCACACTGAGCAAGGGATTATCTCTGCCCCCATTACCCTTTTGGATAAGGGGGAGATATCTCCTCACTCTCCTTTAACTCTTTACAATCCAAACTGCTAAGCCAAGCCTGTATGGACGCTGCACTGTGACTGCACATTACTCAAGTCAGCTAAAACGTTTAATGTCTAACCATCATGGGTTAACATGAGGCTTTGTGCTCTTTGCCTTGCCTGACACACCACTTGTCTCCAGGCACTTGGCTTGCTGTAAAATCAGAATACTATACAAAGTTATCTATAAATAGCATAGATAATCTAGTCGACAACTTTGACCAACCTGGCAACAAATGTTATATTGTTCTTCCATGTCACAGTCATTCTGCAGTTATGTTTATTTGTTAAAATGATTTTTATTTTGTTTCCGGCTTATAACTTAAGTGCTACCTATAATATCTGTATTTAGTATTAAGTGAAAAGTAAATACCAACTTGTAGTTCATTTCTAAATCACTTCCAAAAAGCCTGCACTTGAAAATAATATTAAAAATAGTTCCAAATGAAAAGTGAATGAAAGTTGCAGTAATCATGCATTGTTAAATCATTAACCTTAAATGGTAGGGGCATAGTTGTTATTTCAGACGGCAATACCATTAATTAAATGGGTGCGGGTGCCGTCTGTAGGTCATGTCAACAAAACCAATCATGGGATGAGTCAGAAACTCACCAATCATTTCCTGGGGGAAACCCTGGCCTGTACAGTAGAATCAGATCACAAATGCTTAGACATTCTTTTAATATTATCTAGGCATCATGGGGATATATAAAGACAGGAAGAGATTGTTATTAATACCAGTTCTTGATAAACAGGGATACCAATTACTGATATTAAGAAATTATATACATTTGCAGTAAAAGAGAAAAATATAGGCGTCAAAAATTTAAATGAAATGGCAACAGACTGATATATCAGCGGGCCAATGTATTGGGCTGATATACGTTTTTTTTTTTTTTTTTTAAATCTCAGCTTTAATTTATTTTAGCTGATATTTGATCACTTGTAAAATGTTATTAAGATGTTTGATCAGGCAGCTGTGTGGCAAGCACTTGAAGTTCAATAAATGTTAAAAGAGTGCTATATGTACACATATTAATATTTTCATTTATAGTGCTGTATAAAAATCTTAATTATTAGTTTTTCAGTGATTCAATTTTATTTTTCGGTCAATGTGCTTTAAAAAACTCTGCCTTAAATATTGGCCTCAAAAATCTACTGCAGATATTGGCCATTCCCTGACCAATTTTTTTTTTTTTTTCTTAATTGGCATCAGCCTTAGAAAAACCCATGTCAGTCAACCTTGAATGAAAACAATGCAATAGGTCTAATATTCCCACTAAATTGGAGTGATTATAAATAAGTTAATAAACAAATCTTCTCTTATTTCAGCATTTATAGACTTTGACTTGTGACATGTAACCAATCTGATAGGGCTGTGGTTGGGATATTGCTCTGAGACTGAGAACTACATAGAGAGAGCCATCTGCATCACAGCCAAAGCAACACTATTGTTATTTCATTTATTTTATCAGACAGAAAAAAATAAGAGCATGAATACCCATAATGGAATATGTGGATTTGATTATCAGCTTTGGCCAACAATCGGTTTATCCCTAGTGTAAAGTCACAAAATGTTCACAGTTCAGTATGTATTTCAGTTTCAATTTCACAGTTTGTTCCGTTTTCCGGACAGCAGGGAAACACTTTCAGCTGTATAAAACAAAAATGTAGAGGTTTTCAAATTCTATCAGTCTATGTGGTCAATACAAAAAATTAAGGCATAGATAATCTTTTCAGTAACTCGGCATAACATTCTGACCTATACAAAGAAAAGTATAATGTAATCAGTGTGTGCATAAACCAAAAAAGGAGCCAAAACGGAAATGTATGCAATGTGCAGCTCACTGCACTAGTTACCTTGAATGCTAACAGGCTGCTGTCAGCAAACAACTGTGTGCTGCCTAAATAGTTTTGGCACAATATCCAGTAGAATACATTTCTTCAGTATGTGCAGATGTGAATCATCAAGAACAAACAGTTGGAATGAATATGAAAACCATGATGCTCCTACTAATATTAAATGCAAATGAACTATTATTGTTCCACCAGCTCATAGATAAATACATATCCATTGTTTCAGGATGTATTGCTGCCTGTGTTTTTTCTGTGCTTGGTGTCATTTTCATGTGACACAAGCAAGTCACACATCAACAACAAGCTACTCACTGTGATGACCTAAAAACAACAGTGACATAACACTGGTCTGAGTTAATAAAACATAGATGACAAATGGTTAAACAACCACAGTACCTCAAGAAAACTATACTGACAGAGTACAACATATCACATCAACATATGCCTCTTGAGTCCATCTGCCACTTTTCATTGCAGGTACTGCTGGATGCATTGAAAACGATATCCTTTTGAGAAATAGAAGTTAATATTCAAGCGGCAAAGAAATACCATATAAAGCATTCACTGACAGTTCATACATTTTTATTCTGCTGAATTATTAAAGGGAGTGAATTGATAATGATTAATCCTCAATATCCCATGGTCCAAATGAATCTAATAGTCTCAACAAAAATTTTAGTTACCAAAAACGTACACAGTAAACAAATAAAAGAATAACACAACCATTAATTTAATATGCAACTCGTGCTATAGTGTTTTTAACTATCTCTGAACAGTTGTTTAGTTTCATATGACTACGATACTATTATTATCAGTGACCCTGTGGGAGTAATGCCAGACATAGTTGATGTGCTCAATGGAAGTGTGTATTAATTTAATCCTTCCTGACAAGAAACTCTGTAAGACCGTTGGCTTTCATTCACTTGTCACTATCACCTTTGTTATCATTAAGTACTTGAGAACAGGTAGGTACAAATGTTTACAAATGTTTGTTACTACTGAGTGACAAAACTACAGAACAGGATGCATCTGACTGCTCATCGTATAAGTGGAAGCTGAGCAGCTGACAAAAACAAACTGTAGTTTCCATACACAACAGTGAAGCCTTCCTTCATGCTGTATATTAATGACCAGCTAAATTGGAATCATCTTCTCCCTCCTACGCACTGCGCAATGGGTTAGTTAGCGAGGCGTCAAGTAAGTGTCTGTAAAAACGAGTAGGCAGAAAGTGAAGCACGTCTAGGGTAAACATTTGTGTACAGGTGGGTAACGATGACAGCAATCATTCCAAAACATAATTTACTTGGTCGATTCAAATCCGTATCTGCTGCACAGCTAAGGCTGAAAATCAAATCAAACACATGCGCATTTCACGCTAATTAATGCATCTGAGAACCTGGCCAGAGACCCCAACTAACCTTACTACGGATCCCATTAACTTGTTTCAGTACTGTGACATCAAGATGATTAAGCATCTGTGGCCGGAAAACAATGGCAATCTAAAAACAATGCGATGCTCTAACGTCTAGCATTAACGCTAATGTAGGTACCGGGTACAACGCAACACATAAATTTCACAAGAAGTAAATGTTTACACACGCAAACCGGGCGCCTTTGTACACAGCTAAAATATGAAGCTAACAAAATTAGCAAAATAGCACAATAAACTGATACACAATAGGAAGCTGACATAATGTGTAGGCAGTCGTTATCGACCGTACTGTGTGTTGGATTGTGTGCTCAGATCAAAATATAAATGTAACATCCATACAGTCTAAATTATCTTTACGTTAGCTGGTCCGCAGTTGTGACAGCTAGCTTGCTAACTAGCACCGTTAGCTAGCCGTAAGCTAGCTTAGCTTAGCTATGTAGCACGTGTTAGTGATTTAAAAAAAATAATTAACTAGCCGACTTTAGCCAGCCAGCTGCTTGTGCTGTGGTGAGGGGAGCTTCCAGGTAGTTGTAGTGATCTTTTGCGTTACATTTCCATGTGGCTAAATGACCCGTTTGGCTTCAACTTATAGCCTCGAAAAGGTCAATACCGCTGTGTACGTTTCTCCTCCAAAGAATAGCCGGACCCCATCGTCCAACAACAGAGCAGACAGACCCCCCACCCCCCAAACCAACGGGCAGCCAGCAATGGAGGCTAACTAACCTTAGCGGCGGAGCAAGAGAAACCATTCGGCGGTGTTATCGTAGAGTAGCTACTATCCCAATCCTCGTCAGTTGGTCCAATTCCACTTGAAGACCGTCTTACTTCGACAGAGTGTGTCGCCTCAAAATAAATCCACATGAAAGAGTAGTTTTCGTTTTCATTTGTTCCGCTGGCGGTTTTCAGCTATGTCGTGCCTGTTCCTGCACAACACAGTGGTCTGGTACTACTCCCTGAGCCGCTGTTGCTGAGACCATAGCGGGGCTAAACCGCCTCTCTCTCAATAGGTCCGCATGCTCTCTCGCCCCTCCTCCATACTCAAGGACTGCACATTTCCCATGCCACAACCAATTCACTGCACTAGTGATGTAGAGATAAAGTCAATAACCATCATATGGCATACAAACAAAAATATTTTCGACAAGTAATCAGCTTTTCGGTTATTTTCATGTTATTCGGCTGTGCTTCTTAGAATTCACGTAATCCAGCAGAGAATAGCCTACTGGAGCTACACATTTATACGCTGCTGTCACTTCATTCTTTATTCATATCACAAGTTATTTCTTCTTTGCGCATCCATTCTTCTTGCATTGTGATAGATCTGCTGTATTGGCTACAGTTCTGTGCTATTGACTAGTGAGTTATTACAGTATGCTGCATTGATCTCCATCACTATACAGCATCCGTGATTCCAGTGCCCACTATAATGCCACAAGACTGTTTATGTTCAGTGTTTTTGATTGCATGGATTCATATAGAGGAAACTAGAGTGGATTTTGTATGGACATGTTCCAGCAGGACTGTCATGACATCAGCGTTTACCATGAACCAAGAAAAACTATTCCTGTTTCCTGTCTAATGGAAAAAGCATGCAAGGAGACCATAATGCAATGTCTTTCACGTGCAAATCGTGCTCCATATCCTCCTGAGACTCAGAAAATAAAAGTTTTGGGTTTTTTACATTACATAACTGTCTTGGTTGGACACCTTAGAAACCTATCACTCACCTGGAGATGCACATGAGATGGCCCAGTGGAACACATAAACAATCATATCCTTACTTCTGTAAATTACAAAAGGCTCCATTACATAAAAAAGTATGATACCACAGTTTTTCAGAATTTTTGTTTTCAGTTTTTATTTAATGAAATGTCCTTTGCAGTGGACAATTAAAAAAAAAAATAAAACCGTGAAAGTCTTGTCTAGAGGTAGACAGTATATCAGGCTGATATATTCCTTTTTTCAATAACAGCCATTGGCCTTATTTATTTATTTACTTATTTATTTTGAAGCTGATATTTGATGAGTGGTAAAAATGTTATAAGATATTTGATCAGGCACCTGTGAGGGCAGCACTTGAAGCTCAATAAATGTTAAAAGAGTACTATATGTATGTGCATTAATAATTTCATTTATATTGCTGCATAAAAATCTTAATTATCTGAGTGTTTCAACTGTATTTTACTGTCAATGTGCTTGAAAAAAAAGTTAATAATAATAATCATATCAGCCTTAGATATCAGCCTCAAAAATCGACTGTAGATATCAACTATTGGCTGACCAAATTTTTAAAAACAGACATCAACTTTAGATAAAAAAAAAATGTCGGACGACCTCTACTCTTGTCCACTCCAGAGGACAAAAATGCATTGCTGGGTGATGATATAGTGCGTAGCATGTGTATCAACACAGCACTGGTAAAGGACATGAGATTATTTGATGTCAGTGATTTAAGTGGTATTATAAAACGTTCCCTTCATGCAGTTTATGGTTTGAATGCATTTGACTGCACTAACTGCATATCAATTTAATAATCAGTCATCCATCTGCAAATTCATGGGTGTTTACCTGCTTGCGCTGTTGCTACATGCTAACAGCTATTATTATTCATAAGATTTAGAGGCTGACAGTTTTTGCACTCAGGTGTTACATTGACAGATATACGTACTGTCCTTCTGCTACAGCTCTCAGGAACATTTCTCTCCCCTTTCCTCCCCCTGCAACATTCTGAACTGTTGAGGTTACAAAAAGGGTCAGTTCAAGCATTATCACTCCAGGAAGCCTACATCTGTGCTGCTTGATGCCCATGGAGAAGTACAAGCTGTGAATACAGACTTAACATTGAATGATAGTGTCCGGGCGATCGTAACATCCCATGCTGTGTATAGTTGATGACTTTGCTGAAGCTGCTGCCCTCTAAATGGTCTGAAACCTCTCACAGTTACACCGGATTCTTTAATTACACCCATGCTGCTGTTATTTTAGTCACAAAACACGTTGCATGTCAGTCAAAGGTAACATATGACACACAACTGTGATTTTTAGTAATTAACAACTTAGATAGTTTCTCTGTTTTATATTTTACACATCACTTCATGGCAGTGCAGGTTAATGTGGTACATTAGAGACAGATATTATCTTAACCTATGTTTCCATAGCTGCCTTCTCTTATGATGTGCTTTTTTTTAACCTGTATTTTCTCTCTGCTCTGTGGTGTGGAAGACCCCATTTAACCATTAGTTGAACTACCATCTCTGCATCCAGCCAGAACAGGAAAAAGAACTGTTTATTTCAGCTGGGCTTTGTAGACACAAGCGCATTTAGAAATAATCTACTCCATCACTGTAATGCCCAATTTGTCAGCTCACTGATAAAGCACAAATGTTTCTTCTCACTTGCCAGTTTGGATGGCATCAGCTGAAGCCAGATTCCTTATACAGTTACATGAAATTTTAGACAATAAAATTCTGAATTAAACTGTTTGTCCATCCCCTCAGTTTCAGCAAAGGTTGCTTTTGATTTTGCAAAAATATATTAACAAGCAACATCAGAGGAAAGACCTGATGTATTTTCACAAGTTTTACAAAGGAAGTGGATGGAGAGTTTCAGCTGATCCAAAGCCCATTACAAAGGTGCGACTGCGAGTGGTCACATCAGCTACACAGACCTAGGAGATTTCAAAGGCTGTCACTTGATAGATTCACTGCAGACTGTAACCATCATTACGGTTCTGAAATAAATGAACAACATAAAATACTTCAGAACAGAACAGACAGAGGAGGGAGGAACATTTCACCCATAAAAAGATAAGTGTGCCATGCAGCTCTCCTTTGTGAATTATCAGTGATTACAAATTCAAATCCTCTTTTTGCTATTTATCTGTTACCATCCTCCTCCAAAAGTGTGACTAATTAGAAATGTGTTAATGTATTCGCCCATACTCAGCTTGACATTGTCTTCAGTGATAGTACTAAAGGCATGTTAAGTTAAACTATTTGGATCCAAGCACATTAAAATCAAAATGACAAAGCCATAAAACACACAGCCTGTGCATACTCCAATAAACATGAAATATGTCTAATTGAATTCATGTGTTTTATCTATAATAGGATGAAGGTGATAGATATTATGTGGCATGTGCTGCTTCTTATAATGTTGGTATAATTACATGTCAGGTTCTTCCTTTGGCTATGACGTATATTTTTAGCAGAATCATAATTCATTCCGCTGTTGCTGGCATTTATTATTGTCCCGAGTGGGCTCGAGTCAAACAGCCTGGGAAAAGGATTTTTCTCTGTTAGATATCAGAGGCAGTGGGAGAGTCAGACAGCCAGAGAGGAGCCTGCTTTTTCAGTTTTCATAATCAAGACAGTATTTTCTCACATCGTTGACGAATGGGTGCAGTTTTATAGTGTAAAGTCAGGACTGAATTTATTCACAGCAAACAGGACTTCACATAACCACCTCACTGCCACAACAAAGACAGCACTGAGAGCGAAAATGGCAGCATCTCAGTGAAGAGTCTAACGACTGCCTGCATTGTTGGAATTCCGGCTTAACTTCCTGAGTCTGTCCACACCTGGCCAACCGCCAGCACACGCTTTTCTCCCTTTTTTCTCTTTTCCTTCCTTTTATCAGGATCATATGTAGACCAGATTTTACTGCTGAGACAAAATATGAGTGTTTTCAACTCACTCACATGTAATGGAATAGCAATATTTTACCAACATTCTTATCACATACCACACCACACAGACATACGCAACAGATTTCTTATTTTTGATATAAATAAATACTTTTTACTACCTTTAACTGTGCTGTAGATATTTTACTATTTCGGAGATGAACACAGCCATACACTAATCGTATTGATATTTATCTTCACTGAGTCATGTGATAATACAGTGGGTTTTCTGTTGTCGACCAGCAAATTGTGCTTGAATTTCTTCAGCATCAGTGACTGCTGTGGGCGTGACAGACATATTCACGCTTGTCCTATGTCCAAGTGAACCCCTGTAATGAAACTGGCAGTGGCACAGCATTGCTCCAGCTTAGCTCAGTCAACCATCTGTTAGGTTGCATGGATTCATGCAGAGTAAACTAGAGTGGACCTTGTATGGACATGTTCCAGCAGGACTGTCATGACATCAATGTTTACCATGAAATGAACCAAGAAAAACTATTCCTGTTTTCTGTCTAATGGAAAAAAATCATGCAAGGAGACCATGATGCAATGCCTTTCATGTGCAATCCAAGCTCCATATAGAGTGATATAGTGTGATGCATTCGTATCAACATAGCACTACCTAATGGAATGTACTTCAGCACAAATGCGAGGTATTCCAATGTTACTTTTTACTACTTCTACTCCACTGCACCTCAGAGGCAAACGCTGAACTTTTTGCTCCACTGCATTTTGTCAGACAGCTTTAGTTACTTTTCAGATTGCACTTTTCATCTTCTTCCTGTCTAGTGAAAACCATGTCTGAATGTGTTGATATTGAAGTTTTTCGATCCTGAAGAACTGAGTTGAGAAAATTCTCCACTTAAGATAAACAAACTCTTGGGTTAGCTGTAAAATGCATTGTCATTAAACTGATAACAGGGCTGTTTTTCTGAGATAGTTTTAGAGATTAGTGCATCTCTTTTTAGAACATGTTCTTATAAAATATGATGCTTTGCTGTAAATTGTACTACCCAACAGTGGTCTATAAAGGTCCCAATTTGTGTGTACTAATTTGTCTGAGCAATCTAGAATTTTGTGTGTGGGTGATTTACAAATATTGCTTGTGCAAATTAAAACAGGCGCAAAGTCTTGGAAACCACTCAGTCATAGAAGATATTGTATTGTTCATTCATTTAGTTTCCATTTTTTGGGGGGGTTGGATTGACTGTCAGGTGCACATAATTTCGTCCTACTATAGCCTAATGTTGGTGCGTATTTTTTTTTTTTTTTATCATAATTGTCAGATCAAGTGGAAAAGAGTCCTGTAAAATGTGTGTGTGTGTGTGTGTGTGTGTGTGTGTGTGTGTGTGTGTAAAATGTGTTTTCTGCATCTTGTTTCATCATTTCGATGTCTCCTATTTGCTACAATAACCGCTTCCATGTTTGTGCAATTACACATCTAAACTTTTTGCACCTCCCTTTGAGACGTGTTAAATATAGATGCAGTTTCTATGAGCAAAATTGCTTTTGGGTTTGATAAACCACTTTGCGTGTGCTAAATTAATATATTTATATTTTCTCCTCTCAGTGCACGCACAATTGCATGTAAACGCCCCATATTGCATATTCATTGTGTCAAATGTACTACCTGGACGCAGACGCGCTATTTTGCACCACTGAAAGATGCAATCCTTAGTGTGCACCATTAGTAATTCACTTTGTACATTTTTTGGCGTGTGCAAATTCATTGCACACGTTTTAATATAAACCTTTAATAGCTCCGGCCTGGTATATTAAGTTGTTAAAATGAGTTCAACATTAAACATTAAGAACAATTACATGCAGCATACATATTCATGCACCAATATTAATCCCCAAAACCTCATATAGAATAGTAAAACCAGAGTAAAATACTAACAGAGCACATTTTACTGCATAATGACTCATTTTAGTTTACATATTTTAAATGCACTTCACTGGCAATACCTAAATACTTTTATTAAAGGGAGATTTTGAAGGCAGAACTTTTATTCAGAGTGAATTATCACAGTGTGACTTTATATAAAAGACCAACCACTGCATAGCACATGGATCAAATTTTGGCACTGGCAAGACTTTGCAGAAAAATTAAATATTAAATCCAGCTAACCTAGATATTTAGTCCCTGATTGTATGCCTCATTCAGAGAATACACGAACTGCGACAACGCTGATGCCTTTTACAAATTCACTCAGGTCGTCATGTTGTGGACTTTTGAGTTTTTAACCCCAAGGACCCAATGTGACTTTTGTGGCAGTTTTCAAATAAATTTTCCCCATCTATTTAACTTTTCCCAAGGGATGTATCATCATTTATTATACTATCCAAATTTGGCATTTTTTTCCTTGTGAAGATAATCTATTTTTCTGTTTAATTCACTGTCAAAGGTTATTATGTCAAAACAGAAAAAACTGAAGAAAAGGTGACTTTTTCAGTAAAATATAGCATTAATTGAACATGAACCCAGTGTCTTCATCCACTGTCATTGGTCCAACTCCATGGGTTTTACTGGTGAATGAATGTTGTAGAAGATGACGGTGTTTCCATATTCACTACAAAGCCTCTGAAGGTCTAAATGGGTCATATCTGATGACCATGAAAAGATGGCAAACTGTATTTTACACCAGTTATGTACACGGATTGATAGAATTAGTGGATCAACAGTTTAGATCAGTCGATGCTTTTGGTCAGCTGTGGATGTTCGGGTCTTTATGGGTTAATAGCAGAAGTACATAATATTCTACCTTTTCTAAGCAGACTGAAAAAACCCAAGCTCTAAGAAATAGACAACATTTTAATGACATTTCTTCATATGACTGGCAGAAAATTGAACAATTTTTTGGTCTGTGATGAAGATAAGACATCAATTAGCCCTTTAAGCAATGGCACACGAGGAAGTCCTTTCAGGTTTCTCAAGGACAAAGGCTATTTTGGCTGCAGTTTCACTCTAAGTGGCTAAGCTACAGTATAAGCTCAGAGGTGAGCTGCTGCTGCTGCTCAGCCAAATCAAATATGGCTCTGCAAGAAGTGCTGAGCTCGATGGACCTGCACTGCTGTGTCTAATGTTAAAAGCCTGGCCAGTGCTGAGTCTTTCAGCACTATCTATCTCTACCTTTGTCCATCCTAAGATTAGAAAGTGTATTCTCAGAGCCCGATCACATCTTCCTTTCCCAGTAAACTCTACTCTGGCTGCTTCTTGGGAAGATCTGTGGGAGGGAGGGGTGGTAGAATTTCCAGGAAAAAAAGGGAGGAAAGATGTGTTGGGGTGTATATGGGTTGCTATAGCTCTATATAAGGGAGGAAGAAGAAGAATAGTGGTATTTTCAGTGGGAGGACAGAAGGGGAGGGGTTCAGAAGAGTGCAGAACCCCCATAAATAAAGCTAATGAAATGGCAGTTGAGTCTGGAGAGAGGTGGAATGGCTGGTTGGGTCTTACCCACTGTCTGATTTATCCTCAGTGTCCCTGTGAGCACAGCGGGGAGATCCATTACCTCACCTCATCAATAACATCCCATGGACAGGGAAAAAGGCCTGCTTTCCACACCAACACCCACCCCAGGGACCAGCTCACAGGGCTCGCTCAGTGGGGGAGGGGAAGCTGCCGTAATGTAGTCACACACATAGAGAGCAAAAATGTCTCAGCTGGGGGATGGGGTACTTTAGTGGAGCTGCACAGGGGGTAGCTCAACATACAGCACAGAACACAGTCAGCACTTTACCGCAACTCACGATCACATGCATATGCATTTTATAAGGCGTGAAAAGTCAGGCATAAGCCACTTCTTGCACGGCCACGGTGTCTTTATCCTTCCTCTCTGGGTGAACGGTGAAAAGATATCCACCCCGAGTCAGATGTCAGAGGGAGATATCATCAAAAGGGACTTGTAAATAGTTGATAATGTTAATTTGCGCCAGTATATTGTAACGGTATAGGTGCAAACATACCTCAGATCATTCTATACCATAAACAGAGCAAGGATTTTTACAGCATCCCAGAGGGCAGGGTGGAAATGTGAAGAAACAGGAAATATTTCTTTGTTGAAACAGAGAGGAGTGGATTTAAAACAAGACATGTGATGAAGATCTTGGAAGCACTTTCACGCCAGAAATGAGGTGAAATGTCAACATAGCTTATGGTCCGGAGGGAACTGATAAGAGAACAGTGATAAGAATAGAGCCTTATAGCAGATAGTGTGATTGAAGTAATCCCTGTCACACTCCCTCTGTCTGTGCGTGTGTGTGTGTGTGTGTGCGTGTGTTTGAAAATGATCTTTCATGAGCTTTTTGCAATGAGATCACAAGGTAGTGGCGGTGTCTGTGTCAAGGCTGAGTAAGACAGCCTGAAGGAAGGGCTTTTCAGCAGCACGGCAGAAAGGAGGAAGCTCAAGACTGAAACGCACCACAGAATGACAGAATAAAATCCCTGTCAATCACTACCCATCTCCAGTCCCTTTGTTTTTTGCTGCATTGTCGGCTAAGCGTGTCGGACTCTGATCACATGACTAACGATTTTGTAGTAAAAGAGGAAATCAGACTTGCCCTTAACCTTTTCAGTCATTGTTGTCTGTGTTTGTGAATGGATAAAGTCCATTTTATGTCACTGTGTTAAACTAAAACTCTCAAAACCATTGTAAGTCTGTAACAGCAAGTACTACCTTATATTTCACACGTTTTTTCATCTGCCACACATTCAATTCAAAATGGCCGCCAGTAGTAGACATGCATCTGGTTTCACTCAGATTTAAAATATATATATATATATATATATATATACACATACATAATCTATGTAAGTCAGACTTCAATTATCCACACATGGGGATGTCAGATCACGTTAAAGTCATACTTGCGTGACCTGCTGTTATATCTGTACCAGTATATGTTATATGATTGGAATGAGCTCAAACAAACATATGAACAGCAACAATCATTCATTTAACTGCTTTAAATTATTTACACATCTACACATTGACTAATATGGGATTTCCTCTTGAATGCCGACAGTCATTGCTCTGGAAAAACGATATTTATCATCATTATCCACATCCAGAGGATGATCCAGTACTCAGAGAATATCTACAGCATTTAGTTCAGAGGCCACATTAAGCCAAATTTGATCTGAAGTGGGCCGGACCAGTGAAATAATGACATAATAATATAGAAATAATGTCAACTCCAAACTTTTCTCTATGTTTTAGAGCAGATAAAGTGAAATTATGCGATGAACATATTTATATCTACCAACTATCCTTTCAAACAAATTTGTGCAAGTGCAATTTTAACAATATTATGTCACAGTTTATCATTTACACTCAAAAAATGAAACATTGACTTTAATTAAATTTATTTTGTCAAAAGGTTCAACGAAATTGTAGCAAAAATATCAGTCTGATTCTGTTCTCCACATTCCTAGTATAGACTAATTGCATTTAACAAGTATATATGGATGGTAATGTACCATTTGCAGCGTTATGTACATATCTATTCTTTTTTTTTTTTTTTTTTTTTTACAACTTTGATAAGTGGTTTTGACAACTCTTGGTGATTTATACCTCTCTCCCACGTAGGTGATTGTGTGAGTGAACGTATAGGGTGGGATTTGGATTTTGTTTTTGTATATATATGGGAAAAAATGTCAATAAATATAATATAAAAAAGCAAAAATATTAAGTTCATCTAACTAGATGTTGGATGAACTTAACATTTTTGCTTTTCACTAACATAATACAATTTTGTTAGTCAATGTTTCACTTTTTTGATACCTGATGTAAATTATAGCTTACAGATCACAGTGGATCAACAAAAGCACAAAACATTTAATAACAGGCAGAACATAGGTAAACCCCCCACTTCAGATATTTCATAATTTCATATTTCTTCAGGTTATTTGCATTTTTGTGAAATGATGTGTAAATATATTAAAATGGCATGAAATTGTTTCCATTTACAAAGAGAAAAATTTGGAGTTGTGAGTATTTATAGGTTATTATGATAGTGTTTTACTAATCCGATCCATTCGAGATTAAATTGGTCTATTTGTGGAACCTGAGCTAAAATAATTAATATCTTTAGTGTAATTTTGGTATTTCACAGATTCGTCCCACAGGCCAGACTAGACCCTTTGGTGGAGTGGATTTGCCCCCCCCCGGACATATGTTTGAGCCCTCTGATCGTATTTGATGGGAGTTCCT
Source organism: Ostorhinchus rueppellii (assembly GCA_030068375.1). Lineage (NCBI taxonomy): Eukaryota > Metazoa > Chordata > Actinopteri > Kurtiformes > Apogonidae > Ostorhinchus > Ostorhinchus rueppellii. Next base: position 20,688,455 of record JAQQZY010000029.1, read on the forward strand.
GACATAATAATTTCAGATTTATTAAATACACTCACTGTTCATCCCTTCTATATGAGATCTGCTCATTCATCTGATAACAGACCGGACAGTACTGACACAAAAATCACTTCCACTCCACTCCTAGTAAAAACAGAGGCAATTTATGACAGAAAGATCAATCCACATCATTCATAATGTGTGCTATATGTTTTTATGTTTTTCATATGTGTATATGCGGACATGATCTAAGGGTTGAGGGTCTACTTTTAACTGTCGAACGAAATGAAGTTGACCGGTTGATACAGGATCTACACCAGGGTGTCAAACATATGGTCTGTGGGCCAAAACTGGCCTGCAAAAGCTTCCAATCCGGCCGTGGGATGAATTTGTGAAATGAAAAAATTACACTAAAGATCTTAACAATCAAGGATGTTTAAATCATTTTATTTCAGGTTCCACATTCAGATGAATTCAAGTGGGTCACATCAGTAAAGTACTATCATAATAACCTAAAAATAATAACAACTCCAGATTTATCTCTGTTTTACTGTAAAAAAGTAAAATTACTTGAAAATGTGTACATATATAATATTCTGTCTGTATTCTACCTGTTACTAAATGTTTTGTGTTTGTAGATCCAGAATGATCTGTAGGTTTTAATGCATGTGAAAATGAGGAGCTCAGACACAATATTGTTCAAATTTCACTTACTTTTCCTCAGGTTATTCATGGTTATTCATGTTGCATTTTCTCAAAGGTTACTTTGTAGATGTAAACATTTCCATAATGTAATTTCTTTTCTTTTTTTTCTTTTTTCACTGCTCATTATTTTCCTGGTCTGACCCATTTGAGATCATATTCAGCTGTATGTGACCCCTGAGCTAAAATGAGTTGGACAAATTTGATTTACACTTTACTGTATCATGTAAATGTATCTGCTTTGCATTGCATACCTTAACAGGGTATTTAGAGTTCAGTTCCTGACACCTTACTCAAACAAATCTTTTAACAGACAAACAACCTGATTAAATCTCACTTTCAAAAAAGCAGAGGGAGTCATCAGTTATGCAGATGGAGCTCTACTGTAATGCACAGCAGCCCAAGACAATGGAAGACTGAGCTATTTTTAAGCCATATCACTGCTACACATATATTCCAGCTGTAGGTGCTTTTACCATATTGTTTCTCTCTGTAATGTGGCAAATGTTTCTGCCTACATAGCACACAACAGACAAAGTGTCTATAATACGTATATAGACATAAATCCTAAAAGAGTTATAATTAACGCTGAAGCACTGTGTCTACACTGCTATACCAGATAAAACTGATTACATCCATGCAAATGTCTTATATTTGAGGTCCTTTCAAAAGCATATGAAAAACAAAAAGGTACAAAGGACAGAATTACTGTATATGTCCTTGAGGAAGTAGGAAGTATCCTATTCAGCAGCTTCTGTCTGGCTCTGCTGACACCAAGGTCAAAATGTACACAGGAAAGAGAGAAAATAGTCCATCAAACAAGCAGTGTACCAAGAGCCTGCATCCTGGAAAGCATTGATGCAGGAATCCAGAGTCCTCTGAGACTAAAGCGTACTCTATAAGCATCTACTCTACTCCCTAAGCATTCCCTGTGTTCTTTTTTACACCTAACCTGGTTGAACACAGAGGATACAACACTCAGGTCTGTTCAATGGGATGAAGTCTTTTAAGATAGTCTCATGAATACTGAGATAAAAAAATATATATTTAGACGTTATATAATTTACTCGCACTGCAGATTTAAGTGGAATACATGTAAAATACATCTCACTAATGCCAGCACTAATGTGAGTAAAAACCAAAACCTTATTTCCACTGAATGTAAATTCCTGTCAAACTGTGTTTTTATGCATAATATGACGCATCAAACGCTGTGATTGACGGGAAGAGAAAAAAATCCAAATGACTGGAAAGAGCTGAGTGGTCGTCGTAACAGAGTAAGAGAAGAAGAATGTAGCCTTCGACTGCCAAAGCTAGTGAGTCACATCCGATCTGAGAGATTCTTGTCAGATGTGGGAGAGTGGGAGGTGTGTGGGCTGCAGAAATATGATATAGAAGAGCCGATCCAGCCTGCAAGCATTTTCTCTTGTACACCAAGAAATTAATCCATCCACCTTGGAAAGTCCTCAAGGCTTTTCACACCAAGGACATGATGTGTTTGTAACAGACTTGTATACAGTCTTTGTGTGTTCATGTCTATAGATGACAGACAGAAAAAGGTGCCATAGTGTAACTAATGCCGGGTATACCTCCTGCCTCTGAGCTCCTTTACACCCAGCGACCTTTACAATCATTTCAATTACTATCTGTATGAATACTAGCATTTCAACATTCACATCTTAATCTGTCTTTCGAAGCTGCATCTCTTTACTATTGCCATTTCACTCACTTTACATTCATTTTTTTCTCTCCGCTGCCTGTCTGTGTCTGCTGAGATGTCCTCATTTTGATCCTCATAATGATTGGTACCCAGCCAGGTGGCAATAATGCGCCTATTCTACTGTGTTTCCTTCTAGGGGTCAGGGGGTGTCGGCTGATTAACACACAGGATGTGACCTTTAATCCACTAGCAGCTCCTCACAGCATTAATCTCCCCCAGCCAGCATTCAGCTCTGATAATGGCATGTTAATTAATGGCACTCTTTTGAGGTGGCGTCAGCCAGCACTGGAAGCTCTAAGAGCTGGTTAACACCTTGCACATGTTCTCAAGCATCCAAGCCCCAAAATATCACATGCAGATACAGACTCGCAGCATAAAAATTCACCACCACAGCCAAATTATTTCTGTCCTATTTTGTTTTATGTGAATGTCTGCCTACATGATTAAATGTTCCCTTTGAAAAAATTGGAAGATATTGCTTAGTGAATTTCATCAATAGTAAAAATGTTCTTTGTGTCAGCAATGAGATTTATAGGCTTCCCTATACATATGTGCATACCTGACCTGAATGCATGTTTTAGCAGGCTAAATGTCAGACAATCCTCTCTTCCTGTCTCCTCATATCCCACTGACAAAGTCAAACGCATTCATAAACATGCATCCGCTCGATGGAGTCTCACAGTCCCAGCTTATACATATTTAATAAAATATTTACATTACCTTGTTAACTATTCCCTGTTGATGTTAGAAAACATCAGACAACTGGTGTGGCCCAGACTTGTGCACATTGGATGAGTCAGGGGAAGAGGGGCAAAAGCTAGGGTTATCACCGTCTGGAAACGGTGACAGGATTTATGGATATGGCCTCAGAGGGGAGGGCTCAGCTAGAGTCTGTGTGTGTGTGTGTGTGTGTGTATGTGTGTGCGTGTGTGTGGAAGAGGGGAGCTCGGATACACAGCCCATCCCCCCCACTTTATTCCCTCTGACTTCAATACAAAGATTAATCAGAAATAGTATTAGCACAAGTGCATCTGTACAAAAATATATCCTTCACTGAGCTGCATTTGCCCATTAAAACTATGGCAGGGATATTAAAAACACAATATAGCACTATGTTACTGCTGCGATACGAGTACATTAAGAGTAAATGACCATATTTCCACAGAGTTAAGATTTATGAATATTCAGCAGTAGTGACTCATGCTATTTAGGACATTAGGCACAAACATAAGAGTTACACTGACATAACTGTGGTTTCGTAGCATAAAAGACATCTTCAATAAAGCTGCTGTACATTCTAAGCGACAGATGTCTATAACTCATCTGTTTGTTACACCCTTTTAGTAGGAATGATCATGTTTCTGTCATTCCTGTGAGCTTGTGTGTTCTTAAGGCTAGTTTATTTATAACCTTGGTTTCATTGCAGACACATATTGGATACGTTGAATTACACTATCTTAATATACACCTGCATTCATTGTGAGTTCTGGTAAATTTAGTCTCGGTTGGTGTTCTGATGATAAGTAGAGAGTGTTGTTTATCCCATATGAACCATAGATGTTACATTAAGTGTAGGTCTGTGGTATGATTTTTTATTTTTTGTACTGTCTTATTACTAAAGTTTATTAACCTTTTTTTAACTTCTTTTTTTTTTTTGCCAGCTTTACAAAGAGTAAAACAACAAAGAAACAGTCAGCAGAAATCTAAATTACAATGATGCAACAAGACTGGTTCACGCAATACATGTCTGTGCAACATCCCCAGCACATCAGGGCAGTACACAGCAATGTCACACTGCAAAGTAAAACACCCGAGTGTGCAAACCAAGAATGATGTTTCTTCATAATCAAAGTAAAAAGGAAGACAAGCAGAGAAATCAAAACGAAAAGTGACAAATATCCATGATGTTATGCATTTAAGTCCAAATTATACTGCACTCCCAAAAGTTCCAGTGGTTTCCTCCATTTATGCGAGAAAATAAGAGTCCTTTTATTAATAAAATGTTCTAATTTTACTCGCATCACAACTTCTGAGATCAAGGATTTCCACATAAGAATGGAAGAGGGTCTTCTCCAACCCATTTGACAATTATGGCTTTCCTTGCCAGCATTAAAAGTGACTGAATCACATCTTCATGTTCTTTTAGGAAAGCAGGAACCTTCCCTAACAGACATAAAAGTAGGTTTACTGGCACCTGTTGACTTATTGCTGCACTAATATCTAAGCATACTGCTTTCCAGAACAACTGCATCTTTTCACATTCCCACAAACAATGTAACCTATAGTACCTACACACGATTTACATTTGGGGCAGAAGTTCTGAAGCCTGAAGTTCCTGTTTCATACTTACTTTAGATACAGTATATGGACATATATAGATATTGTGCAGAATATTATACTGCAACTCTTTGTATCTGTTGCAAAAGGAAATCTTGGAGGATAATCGCAAAATGTCATCCCACCCATCATTACTGTGGCAGGATTTTTATACTCATTAAACCATTCGCTGACCCCTTGCTTAATCCATAAACACCCAAATATCCACCGGTGACCAAGTCAACTCCTGATCTAAAATGTTTAATATCTGTTGATCCATGAATACTATCAATATGTGTAAATAATTGGTGTAAAATACAGTTGATCATCTTTTCATGCTCATCCATTTGGACACTCAGAGGCTCCATAATGAACATGAAAACACCTTCATCTTCTACAACACTGATTCACCAGTAAAACGTATGGAGTTGGATCAATGACAGTGGATGGACACATTCAGTTTATGTTCAGTTAATGATGTATTTTACTGTAAAAGTCACCATTTCTTCAATTTTCTTTGTTTTTGATATAACTCTTCACTTTAATTTGAACTTTTATGAACACCTACATGATCACACCGCATTAAATATAGGAAAATACATCATTTTCACTTAATAATGCAAAATACTGAGCATAATATTATCCTAAATGATGATAGATTAAATGTATAGAACTAGAAAAGCACTCGGAGAGCGCAGGCCTCTGCCAAGGTAGTGTTTGTTCTTTTTTTTTTTTAAGGTAGTATTTGTACTTTCCTCTACTAGATGGCACTGAATGACCTCATATGCAACTCTGTGCCGCCATGCCCTACCCCACAATGATAAAGAATCATTAAAAAAATTCCTGGATCCAGACGGTGATCCGGATCGCCTCCAAAATTTAATAATCTTTTCCTTGACCAGAGTGGACATATCCTGAAATTTTCATCAGAATCCATACATAACTTTTTGAATTATGTTGCTAACAAACAAACAAACAAACAAACAAACAAACCCTGGCAAAAACATAACCTCCTTAGCAGAGATAAAAATGAATTTGAGAACTGCCACAAAAGTAGCACTGGGTCTTTATGGATTGGAGGCAATTTCAGCCAAAAGAGACCCCTCCCATTAGGATAAAGGTGATAAATCAGAACAACCTGGTGTTTATCTGCAGGGCTGCTTCTATCTGAGGTGACACATGGACTCAAACCATGTCAGCAAAATGGTCCTCACAGCATAACAGGGCTGCAGCGTCCCCTCACTGTTGAAGTACAGTGTTAAAGCCTGTCCTGTCCTCTCCCTTTACACCACACAAATCTGGATCGCTATTTTCTACCACCTATGGGTTTTGCACCACTGAACTCTCACAAGTGCATTCATCTTTGTAATGAAGGGTTTATGCACTGCAGCCCTGCTCTAATATCCTTCTTTATGCAACTGTCGATGGATGTTGCTGCTGACACAGTCTGATCATGGTCTTTGTTCAACTTTTGTATATATTCTTTGATCGTATATGTAATGAAAATAGATATTAGATGGATGCTGCACTTGCACTTTCAACACTGGATATTAGCCTATAAAAGTAAAACATGCACACATGCAGAGAAATGAAATGGCTTAACCCAGTGTTTCCCAATCTTTTTTGAGCATATATTTTACATTAGAAAAATCACAAGGCACACAGCCAAACAAAAATGTCACAAAAAGTATATTTATGTAAATATAATGCAAATCTAGCCTCAATTTGCTTCTTCGGTGTTAAACCTGGGCCTGTTTAGTCGAACACAAAGCTAATATTCTTGTAGGAATTGAAGAAAGGCACACACATGTTCCTCAACAGCTCTGAGTCTATCTTTTTTTAGGGGGGGGGCACATGAGGGCAGATAACTCACTAATCCATGCATCACTAGTGAGGGGGGCTTTATCAACACAATGCGTGGGTTCACTTTCACTTTTATTTTGCAAAGGGAAACAGGAAACCATTGTAGAGTTGATCATTAGTGTGTGTATTTGTATGTATCTGTATCACATTGTGTGCTTACAGTGATAATCAGGTGAAATTGGATAATTTTCCACAGCACACTAATGTGCCATGGCACACTGGTTGGGAAACACTGGCTTAACCCATAAAGACCCAAACATCCACCGTCAACCAAAAGCATCCCCTGATCTAAACTGGTGATCCATTAATCCTACCAATACATGTCAATAATTGGTGTTAAATACAGCTGTTCATCTTTTCATGGTCATCAAATATGACCCATAGTTACCGTGGAAACACTGTCATCTTCTACAACATTGATTCACCAGTAAAACCTATGGAGCTGGATCAATGACTCAATGACAGTGGATGGAGATACTTGGTTTATGTTCAGTTAATGCCATTTCACTGGAAAAAGTCACCTTTTCTTCATTTTTTTCTGTTTTGATATAATAACCTTTGAATTTATTCTGAGTTTTTATGAACGCCTACATGATCAAGCAATTAAACATAGGAAAATAGATGATTTTCACAGGGAAAAATGCAAAATTCTGAGGACAATATTCTAATAAAGGGTGATCAATCACTTTGGAACGGTGAAATTGAGGGAAAAATTAATTTAGCAACTGACACAAAAGTCACACTGGATCCTTATGGGTAAAGAAGTATCAGTAATATAGGAAAACCAGGAGGTCTGTAGATAGACTGATGTGGAGTATTCAGACTGGTGTCAGTTGGTGAGGTCAGGTCCGATTTTACTGGTGTGTTAACGCAGAAAACTGGTAAGACTGTAAATAGATTAAAAAAGGATGTGTGTTTCCCCTCTACCATTTTATTATGACTGTGTTGTTTTATTTATGCAGCTGTGACACTCAAACTCCCCTGTCATTTCCTCTTATATCTCAACTGCCGCAAATACTTCTGTAAAGCAACATTCCAACGATGGCAATTCAACACATTCTGCGAAGAAACAGATACTTTTCCATTTCCCAATCACAGTTTTTAAATACCAGACCTGCCAGTACAAAGTTATAAATGCTAGTGTTCATTTGTAATGAATACCAAACAGTCAACAGCCAGTCTGGAATAAATCCTCAACAACATGTGTTTTTTATTCATTGTTGCTATGCGCGATGAGAGGCTCTCCAGAACTGAGCAGCAGATGCACATAAAACAGGTTGAAATTTGACAGAAAAGTATGATTTATTTATCTTTCCTAATCTAGAAAAAACAAACCACTAAGTATTATGAACAAAACTTGAGGAATGACACATGAGGGAAAGCTATGACGACATAAAACAACTTATTAGAAATGCACTATTAATTATTTTGCAAAAGAAAAGTTAAATACACCCTCTAAATAAACTATATTACAGATGAGTGTAAGACTTCTCCAATAACCCATCACCTAGTCACCTCATATTAAGGCCAATGTGAGATCATTAATATTATTTTACCAAATAGACTCTTCACTGATGGGATGATATGAGGTTTAGCCCATAAGAGAGATAAATTAAACCGAAACATCTGCTACAGCTCATCACATACCTTTCATAAAAGCCAAGGGAATGCTTCTTCTTTGCTGTTTATCTTAGCTCTTAAGTGCATTTATTGATGTCTTTCAGCAATGTGAAACATTAAAACGTAGAAATGGAAGCACTATTTTTTGCACGACTCCACTCTATGCATTTGTGGGTATTTTTATCCACCTGTTACACCTTTTTGTGTGTAACAGGTAAGGTGATGCGTACATTACGTCTTTAGTCCTTCTTTGCCCTCCTGATTGGGACGTAAATATCAGTGTCTGCTTTAGATAAGCGATATCCTCCTCCCATATACTCGACAGACTTCTAGAGTGATGATGACATTTCTTGACTTTATAGTAAACAGTTCAGTCAAGTGGGAGGTGTCCTGTCTTTAAGCAGAGATGGATCTGCTTTTGTTTTGGGGTTTTTTGCCTACACAAAGCTGTTCTCCTGCTATTGTGCTTTTGTTCGATATAGAAAACACATGCAACTCTTTGCTATACTCCCAATAGTATATATATTTTTAGTCTGATTGATTATTATTGTATATTTTATTGAAATTATACCTTCATAGTGATGCTTTTTTTTTTTCCAAGAAATAATGATTAATAATGTATCCTATAGGGACCAAACAACTTTGAACTTTAAACAAACTTTAAAACAGCATAATTTACGTTAAAAAAAACAAAAAAAACCAAAAAACATTCTGTGGCCTGTTTATACTCAGAGCTTGTTTAAAATGCAGGAAAGTGTTTCTAATTTCAGAGGAAGTCATGTGTTCAAAAAGCCTTATGAAGTTTTTAAACATTATATCCTGCACAAATGTATAATGCTTGAAATGTCTGAATAAACACAATTAAACAGTAACTGAACTGAAACAGACAAGAACCGAAACAGAATATTACAGACTAAAAAGAACCAGCATTATTGGAACAACGTCGTTGGAGTTCACCAGCACAAACCTATTCATGGTTGAACAAAAAAAACAAAAAACACAATAGTCTTACCAGACACATTCATGTATACATATAAAAGACAAAAAAATAGATTACATAAAGCAAAAATAAATTAGAAAATACATTAATACTGCCAATCCTAACCCTGGAACATGTTTTCTCCTTTAGTAAAAAAACAAACAAACCAGTGATTATCGTTCTATATAATCACCTTCTGTCATCATAGTCATTCAGGTCTTACTTAGGTTCTCCTGTGACAAAGGAACACTCACTGATTATATATAAAACCTGTTGGGACTGAGGCAAATATAGTTCTACAAATCACCCGCGAACACAATCTAACTTCTAACAGAAACAGCTGAACTGATTCAGTTACAGGAATATTTGACCAACCTTGAATTGTTTAAAACACAGGTGTCAAACTTGCGGCCCGGGGGCCACATCTGGCCCACTAAAGGGTTCAATCCAGTCCCTCGGATGAATTTATGAAACGCAAAAATTACACTGAAGATATTAACAATCAAGTATTTTAAAATCATTTTAAGTCAAATCAATCTAAAGTGGATCAGAGCAGTAAAATACAATTATAATAACCTATAAATAATAAAAACTGCTCATTTTTCCTTTGTTTTAGTGTAAAAAAAAAAAAAAAAGGAAAATTACAAAAAAAAAGTTTACATTTACAGACTAACCTTTTATTGAAAATGTAAAAAAAACCTGAAATCTCTTAAGAAGTATATGGAATTTGAATAATATTCTGCCTGTTATTTAATGTTTTGTGTATTTGAGGATCCACTGTGATCTCTAAGTTGTGATTCACATGTATAAATGATAAACTAAGGCATAAGATTATTAACATTGCTCTTATTTTACTTAAGAATTTTCAGGTTCATATTTGTTCATATTATGTTCTAGTACAATTCGTAGATATAAATATTTTCATTACAGAATTTTTCTTTATTCACTCAAAAGTTCTGATCCTATTATTTATATTATTTCACTGGTCCGGCCCACTTTATACCATATAAGGCTGTATGTGGAACTGAACTAAAATGAGTTTGACACCCCTGGTTTGAAACCAGAAGGCAAACCTACATTACATGAATAGCCTTCACAGCTTTACATGTCTAACACTATAATTATTAAGTGATATATCTATTTTATAGTGACACACAGGTGCAAAATACTAATAGTGGAATATCTGAAGTCCTTGACTAAACACCAACCATAAGTGGATATCAAAATAGTCCAAACATCCACTTCACTGTTAATGGTTTTATACAAGGTGGAGTCCAACTGTTTGTCTTTAGGTCATCTAAAATAAATGATCCTCCTCTGAAGATGTCCTGTAACTATTATCTCCAAAACTCGGTTTATAATAATAATAATAATAATAATAATAATAATAATAATAATAATAATAATAATAATAATAATAATGTTTATCTTTTAGGCCAAACCTAATGCTAAACCCTTGAAAATGTGATGTTTTTCTTCAGTTTCTCTCCCATTTTAACCTCACACTAACATGACATGAACTGATCAGGTGAGAGTGGAATGGTTGTCATATCTATTAGGATTCACTTTCAGTTTAGTTATATTCCTACTGTGGAAAGCATAAAGGGAACATAAATGTATCCTTTATGATTTATAAACATATTTATGCTGTGCAGCTCCATATCCTATGTGAAAATACCAACATGTCCTCAGTGTTTCATTACTTTAAAATGAGAGACATCAAACTAAATTCATTCTCATTGTGACAAATATTAAAGGTGGGGTGGGAGATCTTTTTTGGCACATGTTTTACCATTTGGCTTAAAATCTCCCCACAGTCGCGTTGCGAGCAATAAAATAGGTTTGGAAAAAAAAACATAAAAAACTGGTTCACTCTACAGTGTAAAATCAATGAAAAACACCAACCAATCGCAACGAACTGGTTTTGGTTCTGTGTTGGTTCCTGAGAAGTCAATCAAACTTTGTTTTGGTGAATCGTGGAGGCGTGGTTTCGATGGGTGGGGTGAAGAGGA
>JAQQZY010000029.1:20699742-20743952 GCA_030068375.1 Ostorhinchus rueppellii
AGCAGGAATTAAAACAGGTTGTAGAAATCCACTTGATTTTTGCCAAAATGAATATAAAGATAGCTTTGCAGCACCTGAAGGGTTTAAATTCAAACTTTATGAACTATTAGGGTCCAAATACACAAATAAAAAAGACAAATAAAAGTGGGTTTGGTTAAATATGACTCCTGTAATGTTTCAAGTGGAGTCAAAGGCAGTGACTGTGGATGCAAAGGTCTGTGATCCAACCCAGGGATGGACTTAGCCTCACATTAAAGCTGTAAACACGTTACCTTCAGGAACCTAAGAGCACCTACCTGCTGCGGAGATGACACAATCTGTTGAATATTGGCCACAGTCGGCTGCTGCTGCACTATTTGCGGGAGCTTAGTTACCTGATAAGTGGAGTAAACAAGAAAATCTCCTATGAACACACAAGCCCATTATTTACCTGCAAATATTTAGTTTGCAGTAGAGGACTGAGGGTGATGATGTACCTGGATTTGTTGAGCTCCAGTGGGTTTCTGAGCCGGGGTGATGGATGTGGTAAAAAACTGAGTCTTTATCCCTGGTTGAAGCTGGGTGGTGGCAGCGTAGGTCACCTTCTGCTGTGGCTGCTGGCCTGCCTGCACCGTCACCTGCTGGGTGCCGATCTGTGGACCATAAACTCACTTCACTTAATCCTCATCATAAATCCAGTACTAGTGGAACAGATTACTTCAATAAACAGAGACATACCAGACTAACAAAGGCACACAATAAACCAGTGTATTTCAAAGTATAGTCTGTACGTGGACAGTATGCACCTCCTGCCACTGGGTGTCTAAATCAGACCAACAGACAAGTATTGGAGATCCACCACTTATCTAATAATTACATTAAAAATAAGAGCTCTAAACATATACTCTGTACGACTGAACTTAGTCACTCAGATGATTTCACTAAGAAGAAATTCATGATCCCTACAGTTTCATTCACATCATATTTAGTGACATTTATGCTGTCATTTCATTCTAGTGAAATATCAATAATATTCAATGTTAGTTTTACAAATATAAATATATAAAACAATATAAACAGGCGACCAAATGAAACCGACCACGACAGTGAATGAATTACAGATTTCTTCAAATGTAAAAATTGTTGGAAATATTTAATATAAAATACACCAGTCAAGAAAAATGTCTAAAATAAGGTTGAGATATTTCAATCTGGAAATGCTATACAGTGTGCTCGTGTTGTGTTTGTTGACCTTACAGACAGTTGCTCATATGAAAACCAGTCTGTCAGGGAATGTTTACCTTCTGCTGCACAGTTGCCTGTGCTTGCTGAGGCTGCCCTGCCTTCTGCTGGGCTGCGGCCGCTGCCTGAACCGCTGCGTGCTGTTTCTTCATCTGAAGCAGCTGCTGAACCTGCTGCTGAACCTGCATCTGGGGGAAGGATGACGTCAGCACAGGCCCGCCTGGAAAAGGTGAGAAAGAATTACAGAATGGAACTTTAGGATGTGGTGATTGATATTTATTGTTAAAGTGATTCAAAAAGCCAAACACACCGGTTTTCTGTGCTTGTCCAATAGCCACACTAATGCCTGCGACAGTCACTGGTAGAGTGGTGACACCTGCAGACGAGACCACAGCGGGCACAGAAACCACAGGAGGCTTGGTGAGGGTCACCTGAGCTGTCTGAGCCGCCTGGGCCTGAATCTGGCCCTGAGCTTGCACTCGGGCCTGTGAAAGGAAACAAGAGGATTAATGCTGCAATGATGGGAACCACAAATATTTCCAGAGAAGAGAACATGGCAGGTAAAAATGTAAAAAGTATAATCACTGGGCTGAACATACTTTTGCTTGACAAACATCATGTCTGTCAAATGGCCAGTGCACGCTAACATAAGTGGACGAAGTATTTTCTAAGAAGTCCAAATTTCTAACAGAGTCTACCAGGAGCTTACCAGTCTGGCCACCTGCAGATTGGCCACAGTGGTTCCTGTCAGTACAGCTCCGGGTCTGGGGGCTGCTACAGCCGCCAGCTGAGGACTGGCCTGTGCAGCCTGTGCAGGTTGCACCTGGGTGGCCTGTTGAGTACCTGCAGCCTGTTGGCCTTGTGCTGCCACCACTGCTGCAGCTACCTGCTGCTGTTGTTGCTGCTGCTGCTGGAGCTGCAATTTATGCTTGTGCATCTTTAACATCTCCTGCAGACAAATATATCACCAGTTTAAAATACATACAACATATTTCATCATGTCATTTCATTTGACAGAGTAAATCTGAAAGGCTATGCAATACTGTCATTACTGTGTTAGCAGAAGTACATGTCAAATAAACCTCTTAAAAGTGTCAGAATTACATCCGACTTTATGAATATTACACAAAGTTACATTTTATTGAACATGTGGGGAAAAAAACACTGCTGGGGTACCTGGGATTTGCCTACAGTTTTGATCTGCGGGGAGGCAGCCTGCTGTTGCTGCTGCTGCTGTTGATGCAGTTGTTGCTGCCTCAGCATCTGCAGGTGGGCTTGAGAAAGAGGCTTTCCTTGCTGCAGTGACATACCTGTAGCTGATAGAAGAGCAAACTCATCAGTTCAGTAATCATTCTACTGAAAAGAAGAAAACCAGTTCATTTTCAGTTCATTTAGTACCTGGAGTGACCTGAGGGACCAGTGGGCGTGTCTGTGATTGCACTGGGCTCAGAGTGGTAGAAACTACAGTAGTTGCTGTCACTGGGGTAACAGCTCGAACACCCTGCCCTGTAGCTATGGCAACGACTTCAGCAGGGGCAGCAGCAGCTGTAACAGCCCTCTGTTGTGCGTGGACTACCTGGGCTCCGGCTGCACCGGCAGGCTGGATCAACATCAATAACACAACGATCAAAGACTCCAACGACAGAAACAACCACTCTGTCTATATTGAGAGACCAGGTGTGTAATCTGCTTCATGCCAATGCAAAAGCAATTAGTGTAATATGAATTCCTCTCAGTCAGTATGTGGTCAAGTAAAGCCAGAGTGGCAGTGCTAAAGAAACGTGACTCACAGACAGGGTGCCTGGTATGACTGGAGATGCCAGGCGTTTGTTGGCCTGGAAGGGACTTGGAGGAACTCCAGCTACTGTGTTCACAATCACATTTCCTGCCACGGTGGCTGGATGAAACGAAGATAAATGAGTTATACACTGCAATAACAACAGCTCAGTTATGAGAACTGTGTGTGTGTCAACATACCAGCCTGAATGGTTGTGCCCACAGTTGCATTTTTAATGGCTCCAGCCTGGAAATCATGAATTGTATATTAGTGCACTGTGTGTTTTCACTGCGTTGGTTCTGGTAACAACAGAACATGTTGAAAGAAGAGGTTTTGATTCTTACCAGAACAGCTGCATTGGGCACAGTGGCAGCACCAGCCACTGCAGCAGCTTGAGGGACCTGAGTCTGAGTCTGTCCAGCAGCAGGAGCCTGGGCTTGGCCCGGTGCAGCTTGGGCCTGGGGGGTCCCAGCCTGCTGCTGCTGGGCCAATTGTTGGGCTTTCTGTTGTTCTGCAAGAGCCTGAAAACAATAGCACCAACAGCATTAGGTCAAAGACAGAACAATTGATATATTTCACTAAATATAAATACCAAACAAGTTTTGGGCCTATCCCTGTTACTTTTATTCCTTACATTTTATTGAAGAAAGCTTTGTCCCTTGTCTTATGGGGGCATCTACTGATTTTATGTAAATATGTAAAACATACTACGACACTACAGGACCAATGTACTTAGATAAAACAGCTACACTAATTTACTCGTATTTATTTTTGCCTTTGCAAAGCCATGTAGGATGTTACTCCAACCAAAATATTCTTAATTTCTAAATTTCTTAAATTAGTTGATGTTAAGACGTACATTATTCTAATAAAATATAAAGTAAATGACTCTTGAATTCTGCAGTCAACATTTCGTGTGCATGCAAGTTGAAAAATGCCGGCCTAAGCACCTTTTTCTCCTTGGCTATCCTTTCTGCACGCTGTGATGCAACTTGAATGGGAGGTAAGGGCTTATCGTAGCTGATCCCACTAGGACAAAAATATAGAACAATGTTAGCACTTTCTCCTTTTTTGATGAAAATCACAAAAAAAAAATCTAACTATACCTCTCTGCCAAAACTGAGGCATGTTTGGGATTCTTCTGGAATGGGTTCATACCCAACCTGCAAATATCACGAAACAGGGTCACAGGTGAAGTGCAATAGCTTTAATGAATTAATTATCAGGTATTTGTTTAGACAAACATTTGTGCTCACAGTGGTTTAATTGGTGGACTCCTCTTGCTGGCAATGATTTTCATGAGTTCAAAGCGACTGTTGTAGAGCTGAATATGAGTTGCATTGTCATCCTGTGTGTAGATCTGACAAGTCCGTAGAGGACGGCTGTTCTTAGACTGCAGGTGGACACAATAAAAAAAAAAAAAAAAGTCAGCACAGGATGTAAGGTCAAAGATTCTTATCAGATACTAAGACTAATATAGATTACCTTGTAAATGCTCTTGGTTTTCTTCTTTGGATTTGCCTCGTACACCAACTGAAAATAGTGACAGATGAATATTAAAGGTACCAATCATTATTATGACACTTGGTGATTTGTATGTTACATTATCAGAATATTGAACCTTTCCAAATAAAATGTATCAAACAATTGATCTTTTTCAAATTTAGACATGGTTTAGAACAGCAGAGACCACATTACCTTGCCCTCTTCCCTGGGAATGATGACATTCTCGTAACGGTTGCGGCACTGTTTGGGTGAGCGGTAGATACGACTGCAGGAGTTCACCACATCGCTTACCAAGTCCCAGTTAGGTGTGTGAGCAGGAGATACAATGGTCAGATTTAGAGGCAGCTCCAGCAGCTGCTTCACAGCCTGTGGGGCAGATACACATTTAATATACAGATTCTTAACTCATTTCAGTGACATGCAATTTTATTACACTTATGTGAGTGAAGACCACAGTGAAAAGCGATAAGTGGCAGTAGTACCTGAAGCAGTGCCCAGTCCTCACTGATGAGCCATTCTGGATTGTCCTGACCAGCTTCCATGGCAGGTTTAACCAGTGATGGTAGCGGCTTGGCAAAAGGCGCCTGCTGTTTGAGGGAAAAGTTCTTTTTCTGATCCTTCCCCTCACGGCGAACTTTCAGCATACTGGCCTTTTCAAAAAGGGAGCGTGGTGGAATGACCGTCTCCCCGTGACCCTTCTTCTTCTTTCTTGCTGCTGCTGGACAAACATATATCAGTAAGAAGAGAGATACCATGCCACCCTGCACGAACATTTTAACAAGGTAGATTATGTATTTGTTGAGATAATTTCAGATTACCTGAGGGGTCCATCTTGAGTCTCTTGTGCTCCTTACGGATGTAGATAGGAGGAAGCTTGGACTCAGGCATCGGTGTGGTGTCATACATGAGACACATCACAGAGTCGATGTAAATGTCATTGTCATCCTGTGGTGGTGTCGGGGGAGTCCAAACCTGTGAGGAAAAATCACAAGTCAGAATGCAATAGGAAGAAAGTGGGACTTTACAATGTGTGGATACAAGAGGAGAATAATAAAGTTTAATTTTGTCCACAATCTCATGCACAACATAAGCATTTGTAGCAAAAATTACAAAGTTCATAGCTCCACACACTTCTCAAAAAGCATAAATTAATACTAAACATGAAAATATATTCAGTATCACATATGTCACCCCCCCCCCCCCCCACCCCCACCCCACCCCCACCACTCAGGTCACATTTATTGTCTTACCGGCATGATTTCTGTGTGGCCATCTTCTGTGTCAAACACATACTCCTGTTAAAAAGCAGAGAAACAAAGAATGAGACAAGTGCAACACAATCAATACATCATTTCATCTTACTGGAACAGCCAAAATCACGACAGCCACCCACCATGTTGTAGGCATCCTCTCTGGTGTAGGTGAAGAGATCTTCATCTCCATCCATCATCTGCCTCTCTTCCTCCTCCTCTTTGAGCTTTTTGAGCTGCCGCAGTTCCCAGCCTCTTTTAGAGCACTCTAAACGCTCCTGAGGAAAGCAAAACACAGAAAATTAATCAGTCAAATTTATCAAAAAATTACAAAATTTAAAAAAAATTGTCACATAAATGATATTACCTTGAAAACAGTTTCATCATCACTGACGTGGAGGTACTCCAGGTAATGCAGGGCATACCTTTCAATTGGTGTGAGCTGTTTGAGGGAGAAGTAAATACAGTTATAATTTCAAAGTGTTTTTTTTTCTGCTTTGTACTATTTCTTCTCTACATAAAATGAGTAATGGTACCTGGTCCATAACTGCGTTAAGCTCATCTATCTGAGCAGGTTCTTCTTTAGGTTGGCTCTCAGATTCCTGGTAATCTTCTGTGACCTCCTTGTCTGCCAACTTTGCTTCTTCCTGCTCTTCCTCTTCTGGAAGGGCATCTAGGTTTATGCTGTGGAGAGCCTGGATGTAGGGTCTAGCCACCCTGGGAGAGATGGCCTCGGAGGCTGATGGCTCCTGGTGCAGAACTACAAACTCCTCCACCTTCTCTCCTGATCCTGCCTCCACCTCAAACAGATCCTGGATTGTCCGCTGCAAAACAAAACAAAACAAAAAAAACATGAACAGTGTTCACCTGAGTAAGTCTGTACTGAAAGCTGTGAAATGTACAACAGTTCTGAACAGACAATGTCTAGTCTATCGTAACATCACTTATTGCCTATAAACAAAAAGGCTTTTGTAGTTTAAGGGGAGGACTACAGCCAGGTAATGTTACCTGTGTGAGGAAAGCCAGGGTATAGTCAGTGCCCTGAGCAGCCACTTCTCTGATGAGGTCCTTCGTGCCATTCTTTAGCAGCTTCTCCTCAATGGAGTTCCCACTCTCCAACCTGGGCAACACATAAAACATAATCAAAACTAACACTAAAGTCCTTTCAGATGAATTCTTCAGAAAATAAAAGTAATGTGCTGAGTTGTACATGTACAGAAAAATTAAAGCAAATAGAAAATTCACCTATAAATGTGTATGTCCTTGGAGCGTCCTATCTTGTCACACCACTCCTGGGTGCGGGCATCCATGCTTGGATTTAAGTCTGTGTCATAAAAGATGATGGTGTCGGCATCAAACACACTTCCAACTGCAGAGCAACAGCGGTTCGTCAGGATGCTGCAGAAAATCTGTCTGTTTCTGTTAAACCTCTTCATATTCTCCTGCAAAGAGAGGACAAAGAGTATGAACAGACTGGCTTAGAAGTTTTTCTACATAAAATTTAACTTATTTCTTGCACATTCCTTGTCCTGCTGATTTAGTTGTGTTTCCTGAATAGTAACAGTGCATTATTGTATCCATCTTTTTAACATGCAACAACCAAGTTCCCTTCTGGGCTACTACACCAGTATGTTAGCTTTATCATTAATGTGACTATTGTGACAGCCACATGCAGACGCCAAGTAATCTGAATATTTTCTTTCCTACAACACCAACTGGCAAAGTTAAGTGATGCAAAAGTAAAAGGCTGTACATTCAACAGGTTAAAGTCATACAGATGCCTTTAAAAGAAAAATGACATGGCACAGGAATAAGACTTAAACAGTTACATTTAAACATGGAATTAAAAAAACGCTTAATCCCATATGCTTGTGTCTGCTTCTCGCAAAGCCCTGGAAGGAATAAAATCCACCAAGGAGGGAAGAGAAAGCAATATGTTTTGTCCCCATGTTGAGCCGGGAATTCTGCACTGACATTGGGAGATCCCGGTGTTAGATGGGGAGGCACACAACACATGGGTATTATGTGAATATAGTTCATATTGAGGACAAAAGTAGCAGAAGGATTACTTAGGACTGATGTATAACCAACAATTTCTTGGTTCGTGAGTGGAAAATGAGGAGAAAAACAAAAACACAGACTTCTGGTCTTTATGGCATATAAATACCAAAGCCTGTCTACATGAGACTGGTTTAATTGCTCCTTGTTAATTACATATTGTCACATTTTTGAACATTCACTGTGATGAATCATGCAAGTAACTGTTTTTGACTTTTAATAACACCAAATATGGCTTTGAGTATTTTAAATAGGTCTTACCTGTCTTTCATCACGAGTAAAGTGTTCATCCACACGAACATACGTGAGCTGCCTGTGATCAAGGAAGGCTTCCAGGATGTCTAACATTTTTACCATCTGTGTAAAAATGAGGACACGGCGACTCTCGGACCTTAACTTCTGCAGCAGAATAGCAAGTGCTTCCAGTTTACCTTCATAAAAAAAAAAAAACAAAACAATGTCAATAAGGAATCATTAGACATATTTTGTCGTGTAATTGAGTGTTTTTGTTTTTTTACATTTACAGTGATTGAGAACACAGAGGCTGAGCACAAGATGCGTGTGTCTTTTACTTTAATATGTTATATTTCTCAGACATAAATGTTTGTAACTCATAATACACACTGTTAACTGATACAGCACATCTACTAGTGTAGGACAGTTGTGTAAAATCCTGTCGGGCTAACCTGAGTCCATCTGCATTAGCTGCAGGTCAGGAAAAGGGAGCAGATGCCTGGAAGCAAACTGGTGGATGTCAGCACTGTGAGAGGAAGAGGCCTCCTGTAGCTGACGGTGGAGGGACTTCTGCTCCAGTCTGTAGGGAACAGCGGGATTGGCTGCGTAGAGTTGAGGAGGTGGTGCTACAGCTGCAGGCACCACACAAGCCAACCTGAAAGGTAACAAAAGTAGATTTTAATTGACCAGACATTTGTACAATGAACATAATGGATTCAATCATGAAATAAAGTACTTTTTAATTAGGTTAAAAACACCAAGTCATTAATGATTCCATAACAGTGCTACTTATGATGCCGAAGTTTAAGTTTTTGTATGCGAAACTTGCATTTTTTTAATGACACACGATTCATGAATTTAATCAAAATGCATACTCTGTCTAATGCTAAAATACCTCTGGATAAGACAGTTGGCAGCCTCAAGACGATCTTTGACAGAGAGCAGAGTGGAGCGCAGTGTAGTCGCCGTTGCTATACAGGTATCCTGAGCCCTCAGGCAGCTCTCTCTGCCCACCCACCTCCAGCCTCCAGCAGTCAGAGCAGAGTGAGCAGGTTCTGTCGTCACAGTGCAGGCCTGCAGCAGGTCGGACCCATACAACACTCCACGGCTACAGCGGCGCTCATTAGCTTCAAACAGGCGGCTTAAACGCTCCTTGGTCTGTTGGGTCTTTTCTTCTGACGACTCCTGAATATGACAGCAGAATTTTCACTTGATTCTGTCTAATGACTTAACTTGATTTGCAAATGGAAACTAATTGTAAAACAGCTTTGCTCCAAAGTAAAATTCTGACCTGTGGACCAGACGTAGCTCCAGTAGTGGGCTTCGTGGAGGCTAGTGTTGCATTAGTAGTCACACCTGGTGCTACAACAGACAAGGGAAGGGTACATATAATCCACTTGTAATAATAGTGTTCCATCTACATACAAGAATAAGGCAGCACTTTGGACCATAAAAAAGCATATGAATTGAATACATTTTTACAGGAAAAATAAACAACTGTGTAAGAGAAAATGAGAGCTTGTACGCGTGTGAGGAGGAGTCACCTTGTTGAATTTGTTGGGGAGGATGAGGTGCACTAGGGGTGGTAGAGGCGTTGGTGGCAGGAACAGTTTGTGGCATTGTCTGCATTACCATGGATCCTTGAGGCCTGATGATCTGCTGTCCTGGAGTTGACACAATCTGCAGGATATTACCTAAAACATAAATTTAACAAAATAAAGTGCAAGTGTAAAAGAAGTGCGGGTTCTTAAAATCAACTGTCATAGGAATTCGTTAAGCAAAACTGTTAAATACACATTAAATTTTATACAAAACCATGGTCAATAGACTTTTAACCATTTAGTGTTAGCTGCCAACAATGAGAAAGCAGAGAAAAGAGTGGCTCAAATGCTTTCAGTGTTGACATGATGTTACAGACACAGACAGAATTTTATATTAATGTCTACAAATGTGTCAATATGGAATGATTATCGAGGGACAAGACAATGAAATTGTCAAAAGGACACAAAACGTATAGAAATAAAGAATATGAAGAGAACGATGGTAAGAAAAAGTGTGACAATGGGATGTACATTACCGAGTGTACCTTGAAGCTGTAAGGGCTGTCCAGTGGTGAGCTGACGGAGCTGGCTGGGAGACAAGGTAAACTTGTTACCCTGAAACTGCAGGGTGACAGGAGACTCTGGCTGAGAGATTCGAGTCTGACTTCCCGCTATGTTAGCCAGCTGGGTTATTTTCACCACATCTCCACCTTCAATAAGACAAAACACAAAAAATACTCAATCGAAAATAGGATTTAAAAGGAACTTAAAACACGACTGACATTTTATAACAACAAATAAATAAATAAATACTTTGCATCAGTTAGTTAAAGGGTGAAAAAGATATTTCAACATGCAGAACCGGGGTGGGTTAATCAGTGGAACGGGCGAAGCCACCCTCCACAACAGAACCATAGCAACTTGCATTTTTACAAACCTTGAAAGGGAAAGAATGTGGCAATAAGGACAGACCTCAGGTGAAACAGAGAGCCTGAACTATACACGTACATAATGTAAAATAATGCACTTGACTGTCTTTTCAAGTTTCATCAAGAAATTTAGAGGGGAAAAATGTTCTACTGTTCATTGCCTACTATTCTCACCAGGCTTCTGGATCTCTCAATTTTCCTATCTAATAGAGGTATCAACATTATTTTAATACCATAATCATTCCAAGGGCATTTTTTTTGTTTTTTTGGTGAGTTGACATAATTTTCAAGGATCAACACTGGGATTTGTGGACCTCAGTAAGTGTTTTATTTCCAGCTTTTATGTCGTTGAATATACATACAAGGTTATTATAAGTGAATGCATTAGGCACAAATATGATTTGAATACAGGCAGACTTTCAATAAAATTGTATGTTGAGGAAAAAGTATTTCACAATGGTTAAAAAAAGCTAAATTAATTGTGTGTATTTACTTCTTAAAAACTATTTGGCACCGAGTAGACCAGCTGTCAATAATAGTGACAGTAACACATAGTTACTGTGTAAATGCAGCGAAAATACAGTCAAGTGTTCTGTTTTTGCACAAAATGCATTAAACTTAAACCAAACATTCACTAATTGGAGACAATCTTTAAAACATGCAATTAGAATTCTTTTTAAAAGCAACCTGAGCTTCAAAACAAAAAGTCAAATGTTTTGAGAAAACCAATACTAAAAAAATAAATCCCTTTCAATATAATCAAATATCATTGAAAAGGTGTCTCTGTTCACTTTTGAGGTAAAAAGGGCTGACAAATTATGGGACCACCTCCCCATGCTTTACAGTGATACTCAAGTGAAACCATAACATTAGCAAAGAAAAAAAACTGAAACAACCAAAGCTTTGGGGTTTCTTCCTGCAGATGGGCTGATGCAAGAGATAACAGAATATTAGTAAACTGGGAGAAAAAAAAAAAAAAAGAGTCAAAGGAAGGGGAGGATATAATAATTAAGTTAAATACTGCAGTGACATGGCATAACATAACCGAGTTGTTCATAGTGTACATGCAGGTTTTGAGAAAGAAACTGGGGAATTGCTGAGGCTGTGGAGATGCTGCTGATATGGCTTTAGATATGACTTCATGGAGCCAATTTTTATTAATTATTTTAGTTGGCTCACTTTTGATACATGGAACCAAAATAGATGAAATACTGAAACTCCTGCATCGGTGTTATCATTAAATAAAGTATACAGTGCAGTTTGTTTGCAGGCACAAATAAAAGTTAACCACATATCAGCAGTGCCCCAAGTGAAGGCCTCAGTTCAGAGCAGCCCATACTGCTGTGCCAGAGGTGGAGGGGAAATGCTGAAAGGGACGGAAGGGGAGGCCACTTACTAGGCAACCGTGCCTGGGCCTGAGATGTAAGAACCAGCCTCTGGGACAGTAAACTGGGCTGGATGGCATGGCTGGGGGCTAGAGCTGACCTGGCTACTTGTGCTATGCCAGGCTGGCTGATGGGAGCAATTGATCCCACTACTGCACCAGCCAACGTCTGGCCCAAGGCCACAGGGGTAGCCCCCAGCACATGCTGCCCAAGGCCACTGGACCCAGAGGATATAGTGGAGACGGCAGTGTTGTTGCTGTTGCTGACAGTAGAAGTAGTCTGGGCTCTCTGAGTAGCTGTTCCAACCACTGTGAAGTACAAGGCAATTGGGCATGGACTACACATTAGGGGCAACCCATTTTTAGTTCAATCATTATCAGATGGTTCCTTTCAAATATTTATTAAGACATGGTGGGCCAAAAAAGCGAGGAGGATTAGGGATGCTGTTGAAAGGCAGAACAACTTCAACCTGTATGACACACAGAAAGTACATCACCCACAAATAAGACATGCTGTAGTAACAGCACTTTTGTGGGTGTGTTTAGTAGCAGTGAAACTTCATTGGAAAATGTCTTTTGTCTGCAAGTTCTCATTCACATATCCACTATAATCTGTTATCATTATAATGCACTTCCTTAAAATATTACTATATATATAGAGAGAGAGATAGAGAGATAGAGAGAGAGATAGAGAGATAGAGAGATAGATAGATAGATAGTATGCCTAATTTTTAATATGAGTGAAGTGAATTACAAGCAGAAACTGCTGCTTTAAAATTTTCAAGTTTAGAAACATAATTACACCCCCCATCAGTGGCCTGTGCTTTGCTGCTATTACGGAGCAACAATTGTTCATCCCACCAACATCTGCAGAGATGAATACATCTATACAAATCAACTGTTTGAACAGTTAAGACTTGATAATAATGAAGGATCAATTGTCTAAGTGAGGGCACAGCAGGGAAACCTGACCATTAAAGTCTGCAGCATGGTGCACAAAGATGTACACACTGTAAAACATGCTGCAAATAGAACATGATAATATGGTCAAGGTCAACGAACATTTGTAATGCATGACATTTTAAATTGGGTTCATTAAAATCCAAAACAGCATCACTACCATGCAGCATAACATTGTAAAATGCAAACATCGCAAACAAGGCAACACTAGTAAAAGACATTCGGTGAAGACACCAGTAAAACAGCAGTAGTTTGAAGGCTACAACAGACTCATTTGGATGTTAGGTGACACCAGTTGGATGGCATAAGCTGCTGTGGAAAAACTAACTTCCCTGTCATTACCCAGAACGCTGCCTTTAGTATGATCATACCATGAGCAGTGGCTGTTGTAATTCCAGTGGTGACAGGGGATTTGCCCCTGGCCTGTGGTGCTTGGGTGGTGGAAGCAGAGGTGGTTGTCGCAGAAGTGCTCAATGGAGGACGCTGGCCTGCTGGAGTTGTGATGGATGCCAGGCGACCATCTGGCTTTGTCCCATACTGCACTGGCTGGAACAACCTAAAATCAGAAACAATAATTTGTCAAGTTGTGTCAGTGCCAATAGAGCATCACTGTTACAGTATTAGGTTTCATTTTTAGTGCCACAAGTGAAAAAGTAAGAGTTTACCAATACCCCCACCCAGCCGCACAACACTTTGCCCTCCTGCTCACTTATATCCTGCCTATATTAGGGATTCACTTTGAGTCTTAACTTTCTATCTTTTTAAAAGCTTGTCCAAAATTTGAAAAAAAATAAAATAAAATTAAATAAAATTAAAAGAAAAAAAAAAAATAAAAAATAATAATAATAATAATAATGCAAGAATTGAGAGAAAGGCACATGTGTAAAGACCATGTGTGTGAAGTTTGAAAATAATTGGATGGATAAAATTTGGAAAATTGGTTGAACAAATTGTTTAAAGTTGAAATTTTCAAAAAATGTATTTAAAAAAAAAAAAAAATCCCAAAATTTAAATTCAGCCATCAAACTGCACTACACCTCCCCTGGTGGAAAAGAACGTGTGAAATTTTAAAAGAATTGGGCGAATAGTGTCAGAGAAATGGGATGGACAAAAATCTCAAATGGAATTCCTGGTAGATCTATATACCCCTGCCAGGCAGTATAACAATAATAATTAAAAAAAAATATCCTACCCACACACATCAAATACTAACCTCATAGGTTTTATTGGGCATGGTTTGGGTCGAGGTGGTGGATCTGGACTGGAATACAGCTCTTCTATGAGCTGCTGTGAAACCTTTAGTTTTGGTACTGCCTCCTCAGTCTGATACCGAGTCAACTTGTTCTCATTGTTGATTAAATCAAATATGGACATGTTTGCAATCTGTAAAGAGAAACAAATGAAAGACAACAAAAGAGGTTATAATTGCTTATAATTATGGTATTAATAGTAATTATACTTTAAAATAAGGAAATAATTGAAATACATAATACAAATACTTAAAACAAGAGAATTCTGTGACAGCTGCTTTATAGTATTTTTTTTTTTCCCCCGTTAGTACAATGGAATATAAAGCACAAGTGCGTACCTCGCTTGAGTCATTCTGCAGTGCTCCCAGCACCAAAGATGGAACATTATATTGTAGAGTGGAGCAGAAGTAAGAGCTGTTTGTCTCTCTGGGTACCACCAGGTCTGGGTGGTTACATACTCTCTGCAACTGCATCAACACTTGAAGCACACTGACAAAATGACCAGTTTTCAGTGCCTCCTGGGTCCTGCATAAGCAAATCCAGCCAGAAAACAAAGTGAGGGGGAAAAAAAAAAAAAATTAAAGCAGACCTTATTATGAACATCAATATATATTATAATGTGGTGGCTTCATTCAATGCTGAAAATATATTAAACAGAACTTCAGGTACAAATTACACTACAGAACACTGACAAAGTTCAGAATGACTTCCTGTAACCTAGAGTAAGTTTGCTTATCATAAATGTACGCATACTGCATTAATTCCCTTTTTTCACAGCCCCATTTTAATGGTATCAAAAATGGCCTGTTTAGAATTTTCAATTTTATAAGATTCAATACATTCATAACAGCTTCAGTCAGTAATTAATAAAAAATGGCAAATGGTTAAATAGTGATTGCTGGTGTTTTTTGTTTTTTTTCTGACATATGACTCTGTCGCAGTGTACATCTTAAAACTGCAGCTATTATATGACAAATCTCACCCAGACTGAGTGAGGATATCTTCATACAGGCTCTTCTGTCTGCTGGAGAGGCGGCACTTCAAAATATGCTCATACTTCTTGGGTAGTTGTTTCTCTACGTCCCTTTTGGAGCGTCGCAGGATGAAAGGCTGAATCATCTATAATACAAAATTTACATTTATGGATTTCAGATGAGGGGAATACATAAATTTTCTGAACTCTACAATGGTTCAATGAAAGATTTCCATGGGCTTCACACTAACCCTGTGCAGTCGAATGACCAGTTTGTGGCAATAGTCCTGGTTCTGGTCTGTTCCTGCCTTAACAGGGAAGTCGGAGTAAGCTCTGGTGATTCCTGGCAAGAGAAAGTGGATCATGGTCCACAGCTCCTTCAGAGTGTTTTGTAGAGGAGAGTTGATGAGGAGGATTCTCTGCTCACTGAAAAACACAAGTAAATATGTCATCTCGGCTGCATGACAGTCACCTTTGATCAATACCAGAAACACAAAAAATATCATGAGCTTAAAAGATATGGGTGAAAAACAGCTGCATTCATGAGACAGTTCACCTTCTTAAAGCAAAAATGGTTTCCCAGTGCTTCTCTGTCATGTTTTTGATGAGCTGAACTTCGTCCAAGACAAGGTGCCTCCACCTCCTCCTCAGAAAGTGGCTCTGGTCCTTCATCAGTAGCTTGTAGGATGTCACGCACACATGGAAACTGTTGACATCCCCCCACCACTGGAAATACAAGATCAGATAAGAAGTTATCACATGTACAGATCTCTACTAGAAACAAAGACTTCTGCATTTAGTACCATCAATATAGACATGTTTTTAAAACGTAGCAAAAATCACCATTCTCTTAGATCTGCGCTCCTTTTTGTCACCGAGGTACAGAAGGATCTTAAGGCCTGGACACCAACGCTTGAACTCCACCTCCCAACTTAGTAACTTGGATGTCCTCACCACAATGAGATGGGGTCCCCAATTGCCTGTGGAAAAACACAATGTTTTTATATTTACCTTGAGAAAATGATAGCAGTTAAAAAAAAAAAAAAAAAATCTGAATTAGATATCCATGTTAAAACCGATGTTCAACAGACGTACCCTCTTGGCCAGCTAAGTGAGCCATGTAAGCCACAGTCTGCACAGTCTTGCCAAGGCCTGTCTCGTCAGCTAGGATGCCATTGAGACGTTTCTTGTGTAGGTTTACCAGCCAGTCCACACCAATCTGCTGATATTCTCGCAGCGACCCATGTAGTAGAAAAGGAGCCGGGCTGCGGGACTAATATACAAGATCAGTTATGAAATCTTAATTATACCACCTAATTTGTGAGCTTGTGCATGTGTGCGTGCATTTCTTACTGAGGAAGTGGTCCTGAAGCTCCCCTTAGGCAGGATAAGCTCTGTAGATGCAGCTACTTCAGCAATGTCTCTAGCAGGCTTTCCATCAGAGTCAGAGGAAGTGGCCTTGTCAGTTCCTCGGTACTGTTCCACACTGAGCAGAGAATCAATTAACACTGCTTCAGGTGGACTGGCCTCAGGACACGCCATCTCTGCAAGACAAAATAAAAAATAAGCTGTTAAAATCAAACTACTTCCATGCAGACTTTAAAGCACTAATGCTACCAAACGAGGTATGGCAATGAGAGTGACTTATTTGTAGAATAAAAAAAAGCACCTTCAGCCTCTTCCATGTCTTCTTCCTCCTGAGGACTGGGCTTTGGCCACTCAAAGCCATCAGCGTAGGCACCAGCATACTGTTTCACCAAAGCATCCAAAGGCATCTCAGCTAAGAACAAAAGACACAACAGTCATTTAAGGCACATTCAAATAGGATATAAAATACAAATTAAATGGATAAATAACATGTATCAAATATATTGTTTTAATTGAAGAAAACAAAATGAGATGTTTTCATTACTATTGTGAACTCAAATAAGACATTTAGATATTTTACTATGTGCAACAACAGCCTGTAGCTTTTATGTTCCTTTATTAACAATTAAAGAATTGGGTTATACTGTTGGGGAAACATATTAGTAGTGAGACTACTCTAGGTTATGTACTGCTAGTGTATTGTCAAGTTATGTATGCAAGCTCACACTGAAGCCTTGTTTACTAATAACCTAAAATACTGTAAGATGCACACTTTAAATATGTGAAAATTGGAATTAGCCTAAATTATTATTTTCCCCGCTTTTTAAGACAATTTTCAACATATGTACAGACAATCTCTAGAGTAATTAAATACCATCTTTGGCAAGGTCGACCAATTCTGCTTTATGGTCTGCTTTGTCCTCCATTGCTTCCTGTTCCTCTATGGTGCTCTCTTCATCTGGGACTTAAAAAAGAAAAGTCAAGATATGAACAGCTGCACATGCCTTAAGAGAGTAAAGACAACAGTATGTAGAGCACTGACTGCTCTGGCTTCCGTAAACATGTACATTAAACTCTCTACAAAATAACACTTAAAATAGTGACACATACCATCTTCAGTAACCCAAGATGAACTTGGTTTTCTTTTTCTACTTGAAGTGGCCACCACCTATAAAAAGAATAATAAAAAAGTGATAAAGTAATCAGAGTTCACCAATTCCCCTGCCCCAGTTGCATATCACTTTGCTCCCCCGCTCACTGACACCCAGCCTACCCAGGGATTATTTGTGAGTCTTAACTTTCAATCTTTTTAACAACTTTTAAAAAATGTATAAAAAAAAATGCAAAAAAATTGAGAGAAAGGCACATGTAAAGAAGGTGTGTGAAATTTGAAAAGAATTGTGTAAATAATGTCCAAGAAATGGACATATTTAGTACGTTAAAATGTTCAAATATTTGCAAAAAAAAAAAAAAAAAAGTAAATTCAGCCATAAAACTATGCACTGTATCTCTCCTAGTGGTAAAGAACATGTCAAATTCCAAAATAAATTGGTGAATAGTCACCAAGAAATGGGATGGACAAAAATCTTGGACACCCTCAGTGGCAGGCGGGGGTATAAAAATAATGTTGAACATGCATCATCTACTTATAGACCATCATGCAGAGATGTGCCAGTGCAGCACTTACCTCTTTATCAGCTCTCTCTCCAGTGGACTGACTAGATACTGGAACAAAAGTAAGTTAGACTTAATACATTTAGCAATAGGTGATTATAAATCATGTTAACAAATGTTGAGTGACTATATTTAACTTCAATCCAAGCCCAGAGGATAATTAATCGGAAAGCCCATGATGTTATTGCAAACAAAATGTTTTGTAGTTGCTCAGTAAAACGTACCTTTAGCTGAGGCTTTTTGTAAGCTCAGGGATTTTAGCCTCTTTTCATAAATTTCAAATTGCAGTTTAATTTCCACAACCTATCAAGACACATAAGTTAATAAAAGTTTAAAGTTCATTTATCGCATATACCAAGAATCCATAGTTATGAGGAAACAAAAACATACCTGTTCAATGTTAGACCAGAAAAACTCCACCTCTCTGGCAATCGTGCTGGCAATGTGACGAAGATGAACTTCCCTCTCATTCTTTGACCTCTCTTCACTTTTCTTCTGCTCTTCATGGTAACGGGCACACGTGCGAACAAGCTGTAGTCACAACAATACGTAAGTTGTTAGACCAATTTGTCATTTCACCCTTTTCTCTCCTTGTATTATTCATGCCTACAAGCATACCTTCTTAGCAGCAGCCACTTTCCATCTCCTCTCCTGAGCAAAATCAGCTGCCATCCATTGCATCTCCTCCAGTAGGTAATCCCAGTGGGACTTTGGTCGGGAGGCTTCCACAAGTTTAGGGAGCCTACTTGCTGACCATTGACCCTCCTTCCTCAGCTCAGAGATGCGTTGATGCACTTGACTTTCCTGAGGATTAGAAAGCACATTAACACCCGAGTACACATCAAGTAGATTCATTGTTATTAAGGTGAGGACATTTAATGTTATGAGATTGATTCCTAAATATGTTGCTCATTATTATTATTATTATTATTATTTTTTTTTTTTTTTAATAATTATGGCCATCTTATTCACCAATCTTACATTCACAATAGGACAGACAAAAGCAGTGTAAATTAAAAAAAAAAAAAAGAATTGAATATCAAAGGAAACACTTGTTTTTTTTCAATGTGTTCACATTTATATGAAAATAGGCTGTGATTAGGTAACTCACCAGTTTGGCCTGCTCAACCTGTTTATCTTGAGAGCTCTCCTGTGAAGACTGCATGGTTGCGCTTTGACCAAATCCACCAATTTTAACCGCAGAGATGCCATTGGTTCCAGTCAATTTGGACTGGGTGCTAGGGTTGATGTTGGAGCCAAGCGGGCGGAGAGGACTTGCATTATGTGAAGCTTGGACAGAGTTTTGAGCAGAGAGGGGAGCAGGAGACAGAGAAGCTATGGATAAGGTGTTGGTCATTATCCTCTGAACTGGCTGATTTGACTCTGTGCTGGGACGAGCAAGGGCCACCGTCTATGGAGAAGGGAGAAAAACTGTTGTGAGATCATTCGAATTATCCATCATTCAAACAAACAGCATTGCTATAGTTTTTGTAAACTGACCGCCTGTCCTGACTGTAGCACAGCCTGGGATTGTTGCTGCTGGGACTGCAACTGGAGGTGAAGACCTGGCTGCATCTGCTGCTGAAGCTGAGCCTGGAGCTGTGTGTGTGGGTTTACGGGGGTCAGAACAGGCCCACCTGTCTGCACCTTCACCTGAGCCTGAAGCTGAGCACCAGGCTGGGATGTGTTCTCCACCAACTGAGCCTGCTGTGACAGAGCCATCGGAAGGCCAGCCATAGGGAGGGCTCCTTGGGGCAACCTGCCAGGCAACTGTGGGGGAGGGGTATGCAAACTGGCTGCATTCTGCACTGGAGGTCCTTTGGACGGGTCATACTGTTGCTGGTTCTGCTTTTGTCCAGCAATCTGTACCGCTTGAGGAGTAGGCGGCATCCCGCCTATATACATGGTAACCAAAATTATAGGGTAAAAAGGGGTGGTAAAGAAAGCAACACAAAGAAAGAAGGAACAAATCAGGGTCAGGCTGTCAATCTCAAATTATTTGAAGTGAAGTGTTTTTGCAAATGTCTTTTATCGACTTGTTTTACCAATGTCATTAATTGTTTTATAGCTTTCCCTTAATTTAAATGTATGAATTACAGCATTTTAAGATAATAAATATATCATGAAACAATACTTGATTATTTTAAGGAACTGTTTGAGTTTCAACTATTAAGAGCTCCTCGGGTTCTTGCCTTAATGAACTAGGCATACTGTATGGATCAACAGCAGAGGACTAGTTCCTGGTGATCAGAGCGAAAAAACTAATGAAACTCATACAGCAATGATTACAGAAGAAATGAAATCAATGTGATCATCTACATGTCTCTCAAATAAAACACTACTTTGATTAATGCAAAACCAAAATATTGCATTTTGAATGTTGAGAGAATGTGGTTAAAACATCAAAAAGTATACATGCAATAGGAGAAGTATTTTGAGAGGAGAAAATAGAAATGATACATAGGAAAATGAAAAACAAACATCTGAAAACAAAGAGACAAGGAGAGGAAAGGGGAAATTAAAATACAGAGCGGACACTCACAAAAACACCATATGTTTGGCATGCATGAAGCGATGTCATTCTAGCGGTAACCAAGGCATCTGAATGCCTCACATAGCGACAAAGCACAGAGGTGAGCAAAAGGACACACATGGGGTCTTGCAGACAGCAGGCCTGAGCAGAGCTGTGCACACTAAAGCAGCGCCTGCCTTACCTCCCTGAACGTCACACCACCTTGCCTAGACGCCATCAACACCTGGCCCTGACTCACCCACAGCACCACAATCGCAAAACCCTGTGCCGTGAACACAACTCCTCCACATGATTCCCCTCCTACTTAGACTGAGGGAAAGAAGCCAAGTCAGAACAAAATGCCATGAAATAACATGGAAGGAAATCAACTAAATATGACCATGATATAAATAAAGAAGACACTCTTGAAGATGTGACATGAATTGAAGACTGATGATTTTGAATCCCTGTTAATGATGCAAGGACGGACAACCGGACAGGGAAAAGATCTGAGGGAATGACAATGTGAAACCAAAATAGAAGCATGACACGTGGATTCATGAAATGGGAAAACAAGAACAACCCATCGGAAAGTCAATTTATTCCCATAGGGTTCCCCACTTTCTGTGATCCAGCTTCAAATTAGATGAAAATCCATCAGCATGGGAAGATCTGTCCAAATAAAGACGACGAACAGGAACAAACGTCAGAAAGAAGAGATGGATAACGACGGGTGATCGATAGTAAACACAAACAAAAAAGGAAAAATTATAAGACATGGCATCTTCCCATTGAGTGGCTACTCTTCTTCAGACTTGGATTGTCTTCTTCCCCATTTATCCTGATAGAGTGCTGGTGTTGGTAGAGCTAAGCCTTAAATTCCTTTGGACTGCTGGAAATTTCCAGTAGATGGATGAAGATCTGTCTGTTGATGCTGCTTGGAGTTTGTTTGTAGAAGATGAATGCTGTGATTCAGTTTTTAAATCTCCTTAGTTTGAGGAAAGGAATTACGTCCAGCAGCATCGAACAGAACACAGAACGGCCTGGTAGTAGCACTCCTACCTTGCGCAGTTGGCATAAGCTGCTGGAGTGGAACGCCAGGTGATCCTAAAGGAGCTACACCAGGATGCTGGAAAATCAGCCCATGGCGACCAACGTCAATCCGGGACCTCTTAGCCTGATCTGGGATTTAAAACACACAATACCCTCATAACGCAAAAAAAAAGCACTCGGCACAGAGCAATGACCTTCTGAAGACCTTACAGGTCACCTCTCCTTCCTCGGGTTAAGACTTCAACATAGAGCGCTAGTAGAGGATGCCAAATGTCTAAAAGCAGAAGCAATTAGAGGGAGAAAAGAAAAGAAACAAAAAACAAAGCAAACGGGGAGGAAACAAAGCAACATAAGAGACACAGGAGTCCACAATCCTTGTCCTACCTGCTTGCACCATAGCTTGTTGCCTCTTAAAGGCATCCATGTCTCCAGGATTTGTAAGGGTGCCAGCAGCAGCCCCTTGGTGTCCCTGCAAAAACAATCTCTTAGTTAGCAATGGATTTATTGTACTTGAGGTGAACTACATATAATTAAATTTTAAATAACTGTCTGCTCTATCACCTGAAACTGCTGCTGGGTAGAGAAAGCTGCAGAAACATTGGGAGGAAGCTGCGTTGCTATGGCAACCGGTGTCACTGCTTGGCCATCCTTTCCAGTGACAACCTTCACCTGAAAGAAGAACCGTTTTGTAAAAAGCACAATATTCAATGAAAGCTAAACTACGTACTTTCAACATTCACCAGAAATTCATACTCAACGGAAGCAAATATGATACCTCATCATTAATGACCTCAGACTGCTCCTCATCCTCCTCTTCATCTTCAAGATCCAAATCATTTTGTCTCAAATAGGTATACAAAGGGACGCAGGGCTTTTTCTTAAAAGCTATGTAGTCCATCATGTTCCCTTGGAGATGCTGGAGAAAAAAAAGCTCAATCAGGTATTCTTTGAACACTTCCTTCAGGTTCTCCATCTTCTTGGTATGGTGGTCCAAGCACTGTTTTCTCAGCTGAGCAATCTCTGGGGTAGAAGGAGCAATTTCCTCTAACTTCTTAGGAATCTGCTTCTTTATAGTGCCCACTGCCATGCTGGTGGGTCCAATGGGATTGTTAGGTATCCCTTGAGATGGACTGGTAAGAGACGGGCTAGACGGTGGAATGGAGGAGGGTATACTGAAAGATGCTGTAACTGTGGTTCCTACTCCTGCAACCACACCCTGTGGTGTCTTGTCAAATATCATTGGGCGTGCCAGCTGTCCTTGAATGATACTGCTGATCTGTGGAGGTAGATTAGAAGTGGTAATGTGACCGGGGCTGCCTAGAGTGGGGAGAGTGCCACCAGTGGCCACAGGGCTTTGTGGACCGAGGTGGTGGATGGTGCCCCCGGTCTGAGAGTGAGGCTGAGAGAGCCGACGTTCCCTCACTGAACCTGGAGTACCTGGAGAGGTCAACTGCACCTGCCCAGGTGTGGCCGGGGCAATCTGAGCCAGTCCTGTCCCCTCCTGGTAAACAAAGTGACTACTCCCAGAAGGACTTCCTAAACTGATTTGTCGCACTAACATACCAGCCTCAACAAATCGAGTTGGACTCTGTCCACACACACTTAATGCTGTTGCAGGGGCTCCTGCCCTTGTCACACCTTGCAGAGGGACTGGGCTATGCTGTGTGGGACTTTGTGGTGGCATGGGCTGGGGCACAGGTGAGGTGACCTGGATGTAGGAGGATGGGGCATGCTCAAACCTCCATTGAGATGTCGTATGCTGAAAGCCAGGGGATGCCGGATTCTGGATAGGTAGTGGAGTAAGAGTGATTGGCTGGTTACCAGTCACCATTTGTCCCACATTTTGTAATGTGATGTTCATGTTCTGGCCAGTAACTGGGCTACGACTCATGATTATCTGATAATTAGGTGACTGAGGGGCTGAAGGGCTGGCAGCAGAAGAAAATGTTGTCACAGGAGATTGAGGGTGGTTAACTGTGGCTTGCTGCTGTGTTGCTGCCAAAGTGGGCTGTTGCTGCTGTTGCTGTGGTTGTGGCACCTCCTCTGCTTCAGACCCACTGACAGACTTAGATCTCTGGAGTTGTCGAATATTCTGTGATCCACTTCCATGGTGCATTGCGTGATACCGTTTCTGTGACTAAACACAATCTGTGAAAGGGGCACAGCAAACAGTTATTTTCTGCATTATTTACAGTACACAATCTAAGATGCACCCCAAACTGGGGACGCAACAGTAAAGGTTATCCACAGTTTGGTACATATTGCAGTTCTTGGGTCACGGTACGGTTCAGATGCAGAGCCCAGCCGGAGCCCAGCTGTGGGCCAAAATGTAACTGGGAGTTGGATATTTTTTAAGAAGAAAAAGAAAGTTAATAATAACAAACAAGATGACGACAGAGGAGGTTTCACTAATGTGGATACTAATGTTAATATTTAGAAGGGTAGTTGCCATAAATATGTCTGTACTTTTTCACTAACTCACAGTTGCTTTTTGAAAAGTTCCGTTATTTATGAAAATTATTCTGTTCAAATCTCAACACTGCCTCTACGGCTCCAGTGATACTGCTCTGTATTCTCTGTCAGGGTACACATCTGCAAGCTTCCTGAAAATGGACAGAATCACGGATGTAATAAATGCAGAGGACAGACAGAACACGTCATCCGTGTCTGTCTTCATCTTTAACATACAGCATAAATGAGTCCTTCCTCAGAACTGGATCTGGGTTCCTTTTAAGTCAAACAAGCTGGGTGCAGCGGACAGCTGGGCTCTGCATTCGGCTCTACCCAGTCTTTGGCCAGTGTCAATACAATTCTATACCTCAATCATTTTGCAAAGCTCTAATATAAACTTGAGTTGTCCAGAAATGTCATTTGGAAATGACAAGTGAGCTGTACCATGATACATGCTCGTATTGAACCACCCATTAGTATGACGTGTACCGTTGCACCCCTACCCCACAGAGTCCCGAGACTTTGGGTTACATTTGAAGATCCTCTTCAAATATATAAATTACATTTAATGTATGATAACATTTATATTGCAGACACTACAGCTGTCACATATCCAACCAACATGGATGTTTTTAACAGTATTTTTTCTAAAGTTTAAAATGGATTAATGGCATGAAAACATGCACTTCAAGCCATTATGAACAAGAGCGCTCAGTGAGCGCTAACCTCCGCCAAGGTTATGACGTCAAAACTGCTATCCAGATCGTGACCAAAATTTAATGGGAACATCCTTGGGTGATTCTCTATCACTGTGGAAAATTTCAAGAAAATCCGTCCAGCAGTTTTTCTGAAAAATTGCTAACACACACACGAACACATAAACGCCAGCAAAAACATAACCTTGTTGGCAGAGGTGATTAGGGCTTGGTGATAAGGCAATAAGGACATATCATGAAATAACTTTTCCTCAATAGAAATATGAGACATGCACGATACAATTTTGATAGAATTCATTCGTCCATGTTTTGACAGACATAAGAACGGCCAGTCATAATCATTACCTCCACCAAGGAGGTTATGTTTTCATCGGCGTTTGTCTGTTAGCAAGATAACTTAAAAAGTTATGGATGGATTTTCATGAAATTTTCAGATCATCAGAAATGGGGTATCCTACAGATGACTAGATTTTGGTGGTGATCTGTATATTCAGTGTCATCTAGCGGATGAAAGTACAAACACTGCCTTGGTGGAGGTCTGCGCTCTCTGAGTGCTTCTCTAGTTAAGTAGTGCCGCAAGAACCAATCACGCTAGAGCCACGTCAAGTTACGTTGATGCACATAGCTCAGGTGTAACAGCCAGCCACAGCACACACGCTAATGTTTGGGCTGCAGGAGAAGATAACGAGTGTTCCAACGGGAGAAAATTTGAACAAAAAAATCGGGTAACTGGGTTAGAGAAAAGTAGGGTGTGAACTGTTTCAGTTCAGAGCCTTTAATACAATACAGAGGAGTACTGAATGAATACTAGGGATGCAACGGTACAGGTTATTCATGGTTTGGTACATATTGCGGTTCTTGAATCATGGTTCAGATGCAGAGCCTTGCTGGAGGCCAGCAGTGCACTGAAACCTAACTGGGAGCTGATGGAGAGCCTTAAGGCTCATATATGTTCCTTGACGTACGTAAATAGATTTGTCCGTTTTTAACATTGTCATGCGTCATTGGCTACATACTTTCATGCATCCTGTACATTGAAATGAGCGTTTCTCAATCAATCCACCAGAAGGTGCCACTCTTAATTACCATACTGGACAAATACCTTGAAGAAGAGTAGAGTTTTGAGAAGAAGAAACTCAATAACAAACGTGGCGATGACAGATGTAGATAACGTTAATATTGAGAAGGCCACATAATGCTATAACTGGGTTTTGCGTCCGATTCCAACCAATGGCAATAGAATTCCATGAGTCAGTTGTCTTGCAAAGCTATAACATAAATGCAAGTTGTAAGGAAATGTAATTTGAAAATGACAATGAGCCATAACGCAACCAATGCTCATACCAAACGACGAGGGGCTTACTGAACAGTACAACATGTATCGTTGCACCCCTAATGGATACATGCAGCCTATATGAAGAACGCAAACACTCGCCTTTCCACACGAACCTTGAAGCGAAACTCACACAGAATATCAATTTTCACTTTCAGTTTATCCCAGTTATGGAACACTCCCCCATATATACCTCCACATTGTTTCGTGAAGATGGTCTGTTTTGTTTGTGTTTTCTTTGAAAGCTTTTGCCTACTGGTCAGACTTTTAGTTTAGTTTTAAATATATGTACCTTTTTATTAACCTCAAAGGAGTGATATTTTGCTTTTTAAAAAATTGAATTATGCATTATAAAAGAACATATTCCTGTGGTCTTCATAAACTTTAAATTCTATGCTTAGGTCTGAATTCTTCATTAAACTCTAAAAGCCCATCTTCAACCCTATTTCTGACTAATGACAAGAAACAGGTTGTTTGGAGCACTGGGCCTTTAAATAAAAATGAGCCACTTAATGACCCACCCTCTCCAGGTTGTTGACTGTGCTTTCTGTCCCTTTCAGCCACTTGCGCTTGTTAATACAGCTAACAACTGAACATTTTAGGTAATTAGCTCAAAGTTTGGACATTTTTCTAGTTTTTACTACAACCGCTGCTGCTGATAAACAATTATGGGGTACTCAGAGGAATGTTCGTTGGAAGTCTTGACCTTATATGTCGTGACATACCTAGTTATAAAACGTAATAAATTAAGCAGGAATTGAAATGGGTTGTGGAAATCCACTCAATTTTTGCTGGAATTAATATAAAAATAGGGTTTGCAGCACCTGGAGGGTTCAATTTCAAACTTTATGAACCGTTAGGGTCCCCAAATACACAAATAAAGGTACCAAAGACTAATAAAAGTGGGTTTCGCAAAATATGACCCCTCTAAGCAGTTGCATAATGTTCTTTGGTACATTGTCATTTTCAACCTCTCACAGAAAATAAATCACATTTAAATCTTCTTGCTGTTCTTCTCGGTTCAACTGGACTGTTTTGGCTGTTTTAGAAAGAAAAAAATTACAAACATGTTCATGTACTGTGGCAGATCAAATGATACTAAGATGTAAGTTAGTAATTGCACTTCTTTATTGGGTGACAACACTATTTACTTCTACCATGGCTAGAAAGTCTATTTACAAGATAATGTCAAACTTGCGTCAGAAAAAACAAATCATTTTCAATTTGTGACGTTAATAATAGGCTACTTTTAGTATACATTAATATGACGAATTATACAGTCTATACAGCACACAAAAGTAATAATGCTGTGCTCGTATCAGATCCAGACCGTAGCGAGGTGGCGAATATGCATATGTAACATATATATGCTCATTTAAATATAAAACAATGCTTTACGTGAAACATGATACGTACTGGTATATATCAACAAAATATCTGCGGATACAATTAATTTCATTAATACAATTAGACTACTTACTGCTACATTCTTGTGACATTTTCAAAGATAAAACAAATTACCTACTTTATTGACGTCAAAGATCCTAAACCTATCTGCATGTAAAACAAAGGTGGTAGTGGGGGTGATGGTGATTTGTATTGCTAATGCAGTGTGTTATAGTAAATTACGCCGGTGCCGAATTCGTGAGTTCAGTGCAGACTACAGTTTTAAATTGTAGTCGTGAAACATCGTGAATTTAACTGCTAATAAAACATAAGTTCATCAGTGTAATATATCAGCATAGTAACAGACAAGAATAATAAATGATTTTTCCTTTGCGTTATCTAGCGCTTTCAGTATCGATCCAGGGCGTAACGTCGGCTAACACTACTTAGCTAGCTAGTAGCCGTATATACGGTGAAAAGGCAAGTAAATCCCATTTAGGTCCGTACTGAAACAACAGAAAAATGCATATAGCACTACCGCTTAAATGTAATATATACAGTGATGCTGTACATTCAATTTCAGCAAATAATAAAAGCTGTGCAGCGGGACGGGTGCTAGCATATGTTAGCTTATTATTGCTAGCAGGCCATCTTCCATTGTAAAAATGCATAATATAAACTCAAAATTGGTACTTACTGTGAAAGATGCCTCTCTAGGATTTCCTTAAACCCTAAGTCATGTTTACAGTAAGACACACGATGTAGCAAATGTCAAATGATTCTTAAATAAAATATAGATATTGCTAGCGGCTACTTAATGTTTTGAGCTAATTTCATTCAGCAACATGGCGAACACTGAAACCTCTCCAGTAACCCGGATGTCGTTTCCCGTACAGGAAGTTGTAAAACAGTGATCCAGTGATATGGTCGCGCGATTACAAAAATATTTAATTTCCCTTTGAAACAATTTTATCCAAAACATGCGCTGTTTATATTATGCTGGACACAACCCCACTTTAGAGTTTCCAGTTTCAGTTAAACTTAATTGTTACAAATGCATTCAAATGGTGAAATAGTTCGATCATGGTTATTTTCACAATGATTTTCAGGGAATAAAATTATGTCGAGAAGATAACAGTAAGATGTGATGATGTACAATGGAAACTGAGGAAATGACAGACAGTAAGACAAAATAATAATATTAAAAATATGTAATTTTTATCACACAGCTATAACAGTGTGTAACAATTTATTTTGGCATATTTGCCTGGCAGACACAAGCCAAAAGTATAAAAGGTGATTTGACAACAAGCCCATCTTAACACACACACAGACAAAAAAAGAGCAAATATTTAAATCAAACAGACTTAGGATAAGGAAATATCACAGAGAAAAACACAAATTTTGCATTAATCCAAACTTAGATCTTAAAACCAAAATGATCAAAACTAAAAGACCCCCCCCCCCCCCCCCCCCAAAAAAAAAAGAAAGAAAATCGCATGCCGTTAATGTCAGTTAAAGTATCTCAATATCTCAGTACATCCAACAGCAGCAGACAGGTATTGAATCCAGCTAGAAAACTAAAATGCCATCCAGGTGTTCTAATAAATTCAATACTTTTTTTTTTTTACTACAAAATGTAAATATATGGGATTACAGGATAGGGGTTGTGTATGAGCTACACATACACTTTTATTACCCTTTCAATACTATAAGGAAACAACTGTCAATTTTTACTGTACACATAACACACAAAGTACAAAACCTAAGTAATCTTTGTTTCAAGTTTTTAATATAATTAAAAACAGTAGTAATTTAATTTGATTGTTCTTTGTGCAAAAGACAAAACAACACAGTAACACACAAAATGTGTAACAAAATTAAACAAATACAGAGTAACATTCACCTGATCAAAGTATTCAAAAAATCCTAACACAATCTGACTTCAAGTCTTTGTTGTGTTTTTATAAAACACAATAAACTGGTGGGCGGGATGAGAGCAGATGCTCCAGTGGTCAGTTCCCTTTAGAAAGTGCTTGTGTGAATCAAGGGTCTAGGAAGATTGAAATATTGAAGGGTGATAGCTGAAGCAAACGGATACTGTTTCTGATGAGGTGAGTTTGGGCTTCAAAGACCTGTTAGGTCTGTAGAGCAAACAGCCGTCGCTCAATGCACTGCTTGCCTGTGGAGAAAAAAAAAACCACACTGAGAAGTTCATATTACAAAATAGTATTCAATCTTGTGGTCCGTTTGTAAAAGTACCTCTACTTACATTTATCTATGCTGTCAACGTCCTTTTGTTCTGTGATGGTTCTCGACAGACCTTCCAAGAGAAGAAGGGCCTTATGGTAGCGTTGGACAGATGCTGTGCCATAGTGGAACATTTCATCTAAGGCAGCAGATTGCACCTGGATACAATACAAACACACATTAGGCAAACATACAGATGTATACAGAGTGAATGTCAGTACCTGCTGTTGTGGATTTAGTAAATTCACCATGTGCACTGTGTGGCTGTAGATGAGCTTCTCTGCTGTGAGCCCACTGAAGCGGTCTATAAGCTTCTGTTTGTCGAACAGGAAGCTTTGCAGTTGTTCATTGAGGGAGCGGCAGTATGTCACACAGGCCTTGTATAAGTCATTTAGCTTCCTGATCACTGCACAGAGGAGGCATAATACAGACAGGCATTCTTTTATTTCAAATTCCCAACTAGTAAATTAATTTGAAGAAACCAACATCTCTACCTGTATTTGTTTAAAGTGTACCATTGCCCTTCAAGTTAAATATAACACTTTTATCTCTTGTCATGTAATTATTGTGACAATGTGGTTCCATCATGATAGATAAAGTGTAACTGGGGCTGATAATGTAATCATTGCACCAGGTTAAAGGTGATTATTGATGTGTAGAAATAGGAATAAAGAGAGGAATGTGGGCAACAGTTTATTTTAATGTCATCTGCTTGCTTGATAAGACTATAACATGTTTATCTGTAAGGTATATGAGCTGTGATTACATTAAATTACTGTAGACCTGTATATGTCTACAAAAGATTTTCATAATGAATGAAAACAACATTTCAAACATTTTCACAAAAAGTGTCTGTTATCAAAGTCTCTCTGTCTAACAATGAATATGTCAAAAGAAGAGGCTTCATTTGAACTCAAAATAGGGACAATTGTTGCTTATCATAAACCAGCTCTCTTTCAAGTCTACATAAGAAGTGTAAGTGCTTGAAAAGAGGAAGCTGGTCTCACCTTGTTTGACTGTAGCAGAGGGAAGGAGTCGGCCCTGCTTTATGTTCTCTTTAGCGATGTGAAGAGCTGATGAAAGAAAATCTTCAGCCTTCATGTACAACACTAACTGCCCAGCATAGCTGCACACACATCAAACACAATTTGGAATTAAAAGCGTTTGTTAAGGCAAGATGGCACGTGTATGTTATAAAATGTTAACATCTCTCACCTCCATTCTCTGCTTAGAAGGCTGATCTGATCTGTCACTAAGCTCTGCTCCAGAAAGGAAATATCAGAACTACTGATGGTATTCAGACCTGGGTCCTTAGATGAAGCCAACTCCATGACACAGTGGACAAATGCCAAAGTGAAACGTAGATCATTCAGGGCAACTGTATGAGTCTCCTGTGAAAAAAAACCAAGACATTCCAAACAGTGAAAACTGAAACTGGGTGGAGTTGATCATGTTTTAGGGCAATTTTGTTCCGTTTTG
The DNA here is from genome assembly GCA_030068375.1 of Ostorhinchus rueppellii. Lineage (NCBI taxonomy): Eukaryota > Metazoa > Chordata > Actinopteri > Kurtiformes > Apogonidae > Ostorhinchus > Ostorhinchus rueppellii. Next base: position 20,731,048 of record JAQQZY010000029.1, read on the forward strand.
ATGGATGATAGCAGTGAAGAGAGGAAACAAAGGTAGAGAGGAGAGATGGCGCTGACATTCAACAAAGGTTATCTACATCTGGAATTGAATCAGGGGAAGTTCTGGTTCATGGTTGATACCCTTAACTGGGCAGCCCACCCCTATGATTTTTTTATGTGACATACTTTATGTGAAAACATTGAAAAATAGCCTCCTGCTACCATCACATTGTTTATCTGTACCTCCATTATTGTATCTTCAGGAAGCTCTGGAGGATGAAAGACCAGGTCAGTGTGTGGAGAAGCATCCATTGCTTCACATTCACTGTTCCTCCGGCTTCCTCTCTGCAGAAGACGATTGCCAAGTAGCCAGGCTGAGCTACTGTAGTTGGGGGATCCTATTTTGAAGCCAAAAACACATTTCTCTTGGTTTATATGAACACTTAGTACTTGCTAAAAAAAATATTTTGATATTCTGATAAGAAAATTAAACCATGTTTAACATTCATTAGTGGTTTTTATTTACATTCAGTTGATAGTAAGTAAATAATTAGTGTAGCTGGGCCATCTACCTGTGAACATCCTGGGGAGCATTGCATCAGAAGGACTGCTTCCTTTTGATAGAGATCCGATTGTGAAGACAGCAACAGGTGGGCTATCTGAGGAAAGAAAACCTCTTTGACAACCAGTAGGTGGAGCTGAATGAACAAATAAAAGGCCAGTAACTGGAATAGGCAATGTTTCTGGAAAATGTAGCCTGGCTGAACAGTAGTGGTCAATGGTCACAACAGAAGTTACAGTTTTCCTATATCTAAGCATAAAAGTGTTACTTAAAAACAGATAATATTGGTAGAAATGTGTCTGATCTTAGTTGTGTGGTATTACACTGATACCTGTTGTATCCATGCTTCTCTCACAGCTGAAGCTCTCATCATTTTCTTCTTCCAGGAGCTGAGTTCCATACGCAGCCTTCAGTAGCATATCGGACAGTTTCCCTGTGCTCAGTGATCTGGACATTTAATAGAGAAACAAATAATCGATTAAGCCTTATTAACTTATCAGAGCATGTCCTTTGTATGTAATGTTATTATATTTTCGAATCAATGATTGAATCAGTTAATAAACATGAATAATTCTGATGTTCTACAACATTTCTGAATTTTCTTTAATTCTATGATATGACAATAATTAAAATAATACAGTTTTACAGAGTATTATTCTGTCCTGACCTTTTAAAAGGGCCTTTCCTACTAGTTAGTTTGTTGGTGAGATTGGTTTGGGATGCAGGAGGTTGAACAAGAGACTGCAGGTCTGGGACTGTCCTGGTTCGAGGGGCCAGTTTTGATTCCACCTGTTTGTGAAAAGCAAACAAAAGTATGAATATGTAACACATATATTTTATGGTTACTTAATATATGTAAACAAATAAAAATAGGTCATGAGTATTCTGTGGTATAGTCATTTCAGGTATAAACCTTGAGGGTGGAAGTGTCCTTTATCTCAGGAGAGCGAGTGAGCAGTGCAGTAGTGGTGCAGAGAGGCAGATTCTGCTCTGGGGTCTTCGGGGTAGTTCCCACTGGAGCACAGACATATACAAGGGTTAAACTTTTATCACACAGCTAAAAAAATATATATAAAAACATTATTTTGTTCTTAATGATATCTACTAACACATTAGAAATGTGCTCTGCATACTGACACGCTCAAATAAACAAGTTCTGACATGTTTTCTGTTTTAAGTAAAAGTAGTTGTGTCAGCATGAGCTTAAGTGGCTCTACTTCATCATAAAACAACTCATGGAATACACTGATTTGTGATAAATATAAACTGCATAATTGTGTACATTTTTGCAATTTTTGTCAATACCCCTGTGAATATATTGGCTAGAAACAAACAGCATAGCTTTGAAAATGCTCAAGTATTGTGATTAGCTGAGGGACAGTTGTTGTATAATGGCAGTAAGTACAGTAAGTGAAACAAAGTCAGTTCTAGTGCTTACCTAGTGGGGAGAACTGCTGTGGCAATGCTCCTCCATTTGTTAGCCTTAATGAGTTTAGGACAAATCCTGTACTTGGAGCTCTACACCCTCCAAATCCAGGGGAAGTCTCATTGCCGCTGCCAGCAGAGCAAAGTGTGGCCCTGAATGACATTAGTTAGACATTATTGATAGCTAGAGAAATGCAGGGAACGATGTTGAAAACACAACACTGCTGTAGGGCTAAAGGTAAAGTCAGGACAGCCAATGAGCTGTAAATACCTGGTGGTGCCATGCAATCCTGCAGGGTGTAGGTTCTGCTCCATACGCTGATAGTTGTGGATCTGAGTTGGGACAGGAATTGGCACTGAGTGGTTGATGTTACTGCAAACTAATTCACCTGGTTTGCTGCATGAATGAAAAACAAACCAAGGAATGAGACACAGAGGAATGGGCATTGAGCTATGATTGTATAATAACTAATGAAAAATAAAGTTGATTTTAACAAGGTTTATTCATATGTTCTGAAATCCAAACAACAACAAAAAAATCTTTAACTGACAGAAAAGCATGCTGTTCAATTAATGTTCACTCTAGATCTCTTCGTCTGTAAATGACCAAACTCTAAACAGGCCTGCCCTTCTCTTACCCAATGGGCGTTGGGGGACGATAAAGCGGGGGAGAAGGGGGAGATGTCCCACCTGCTACTCCAGGACCCCTGGCAGCCACCAATGATATCCTATATAGGACCAAAGATTAAGATTAAGTAAGACTTTACCAGGCTTTAAATCACCAGTCATTTCCAAATATTCTTTCAGAGGACAACTGTTTAAAACCGTTCCTTAGGCTTGCTACAGAAAATGGATTTGTGTCAAGTTTACATAAAAAGCATCAAATTTGCCTTCATTATCTTACCTGTTTTGTTTTGTTTTTTTAAATACAAATTAGTGGTAACATTTTAATAGAAAAACTTGATATTGTAGAAGTGGCAACCTTTGATCCTTGGAAGTTTTACACAGATGCTGTGACTATATTATAGTTCTCAATAAGTCCATTCAATTTCTCGTTTGAAACTCACCCACTGTTTATCAGACAGCTCTCGATGGGTGACTCAACTTCCACTTCACATGTGTACTCACCTATAAAGCAGCAAACAAATGAATGTGCCAGGTTGTAGCGGCTGCATGATTAAATGCTGATTATCTCTTTGTGTGAGTGCTTACTAGGAAACTGGGCAGGCACCAGGACATAGTCTTCTGTGTAAGATGAGGTATCCCTACTTTCTTGATTAGCAACTTCTTTCAGTGTGAATCCAGGAGCATCCTGTGTAGAAGAGTCCCTTGTGGTTAAATTAAATATAACAAAAAGAAATGAGTGTATTATGTTTCTTTGACCTATAATATATGATTCACATCCTTTACACACTTGAGGGGAAGCCTGATGAGATGTGGAGGGACTACTAGAAGAGCTGCCTGAGCCAGAACTGGGGTAGGAGGCCATGGAAGCTGGAGAGCCTGTCCAAAAAAGTACATTAGTTAGGATCTCAAATATAGCAGTTGTAACAAATATATATATATATATATATATATATAGTACTATGTAAAAAGCAAGATAATGGGCATACATTTCTTGATGGATGAGCCTGTTTCCAAGAAAGGATGATGGAAAAACTCATCTGTAAATAGGAAGATGTATCTGTGAGAGAGGGTTTTTAAAATGATGAAAATGTGCTCTGTGTCTTAGAATGCTGGTGCATACCAAAGCTGATCCTTTCTTTGTGGTTCCTCTGCAACAACCCCAGCAGTAAATGTCTTAAGTGACTAGAAGTCTCCTTGGGGATGCTGGAGAAATGCAGAGTTTTGTCATTTCAGAGGAATTCAGATTATAAAACGTGTCTTGTTTTTACTGTATGTAGTGGCAACAGAAATAACAACTGGGTTACTTGTGTTTTTTTAAGTACAGGGTGAGCTGTAAAATATGTGAATTTTTAATCACATTTATGGCTTCACTTCAAAACCTCCGGGCACCATGACTCTCAGTATCAGTACTGCCTGTGTGTGCGTGTTTATGTCTGTGTTGAGCTATGTGGGTCATGTGGAAAACGATAGCCGTGCAGGCCACTAGCTGGCAGCGCAGTGTGGTTATATATAGATTAGACTAGAAAACAACAAACCATGCCTCCTCACAAACACAGTCCAGCATATTATCAACAGTTTTATCAATTTAAAAGATAAGCATGGCCAAAAGCCAAAAGCTGGAAAAATACACCATCAAAACACTGCGTAAACAACACACTTTGAACCATTGCCAGGTCTATGTTCTGAACATCAAAGATATAGTGTCTGAAATCACTTGAGAATTCATCGTTGAGGCGCTGACATCAAAGCAGACTTGTTCAGTTTCATCTTACACATTCAAAAACCTTTAAGAAATAGGCAGTAGAGTTGGTGTCATTCTTAGATGTATACATACATTCATTACACTGCTATCATATAAGCTTTAAAGACCATCATTGACAGGATTGGATTATGACATAGTGACTCAACAGTGTGTGAGTGACAGATATATTAGAAAGCAACATGCTGTTACAACTGACTGTGTAATTGAGAGATGGAGACTGTTCAAGATGACTAGTCCTGTCGAGTGTTTGTATCAGTTTCTTTTGAGTTAAGACTATTTTGGTAGTGGCATGTAACCTGTTCATTTATTGAGTAATATGTATATTTTGTGGGAACAGGCATGTATTTGGTTTATCAATGTGCACAAAGACCATGATTTATTTGAATAATTACCTCCACCAAGGAGATTATGTTTTTGTCGGCATTTGTCTGTTTGTTTGTCTGTCTGTTAGCAAGATAACTCAAAAAAGTTATGGACGGATTTTCATGAAATTTTCACAGATTGTCAGAAACGGGGTATCCTACAGATGTTTAGATTTTGGTGGTGATCTGTACATTCAGCGCCAGCTAGTGGATGAAAGTAAAAACACTGCCTTGGCGGAGGTCTGCCCTCTCCGAGTGCTTCTCGAGTTACTTATATGTCAGTCAGTTCATGGTCTATCAGTGTCATTAACCAGTAAACTGAGAGGCTTAAGAGACAGACCATTGAGTAATACATTTGCGTATGTTCTCACTATTGAATTTCTCCATGTAGCACGTGTCTAAGTATGTACGGTGCATGTGTTGGCAGAGAGTCTGGAGAAAGCACTGACCTTGGTAAGAGGGTCCTGTTGCTTTCGTAGAAAAACCGGAGTTCCTGTGGCGTGCTGGCCTGTACACAGACACAAAAACACATCACAAACATCACTTACACCAGATTACCATTCACAGTAAACACCAAAAATGAATGTAAACAGTTGGGATATTTGACAGTTAAATTGCCAACTTCATTACAAATGTATAAAATCAGTGGTGCATATAATACGAATTCAAACAATATTAAGTTGTTTGAGGATCCTGTTGAGAAAAGGAGTTGAGTGTGGTGATATAAACTAAGCTAGCTCAGTAAACACCATCATAACCATCATTCTCTAAGCTCACACTAGCCCTTGGACTTAGCTCACTGCCCTGCTGGCAGAAGCAGAAGTCAATCTTCCCTGTCATTCTCAGGGTAAATTCTTTTCAGGAAACTGCAACATAAATAACCTCAGTAGGTACAAAAGGTCAAGACAACAGAATATTTCTTCCCCATCTTAAAATGTTAAGACACAGGAGTAAGAAGGAGTTTCAAGAAGAGTGAAAACATTATCATGTATCCACATATCAATCCAAGCTGCAGCACTTAGGAAATAATAGTTCAAACTGTTCCATCTGAACTGCCATGTGAGCGGCAGAAAGTAATACTCAGGGTTGTGAAACAATATTTACACAGGGCTCCGAGAAATGGCTCACAGCCACTTCCGCATGACCCCCCCATCTGTAAATAAGTCTCAGCGTCAAGCTCTTCCAGCATTTTCCAAAAAACAACACCAGAGATCAGGGAGGCTGTCACACTGAAGACAGGTGTTTTTTAATAGCTGTGTTGGGGATCATGTTGTTTTCCTGTTTTGAAAGGATGTCTTAAGTACAGTTGTGAGGCAATAATGAATTTTTCTTAAAGCTGAAGTAAATCTAGATCTTTATACCTATCTATATGTCTAATTATCTAAGGGAATGGAGTGAGCTTTTGTTGAGGAATTATTAAATTAATTTACTTTATCACATAAGAATTATTTCACAGTTTCAGTATCTGTATATATGTGTTCTTTAAGTGCAACTCACATGAAATGGTGCCTTTCCTGTCAGACACTGGTAGATGATTGTGCCAATGCTCCACAGATCAGCTTTGGCATCGTAGTTCTGGGACATGATGACCTCAGGAGCCTGTGTCCAAATACAGCCCAAACACTTACAGCTTAGAAACACAGTGACATTACACCTTGATGGCTAAGGCAACAAGAATAAGAGGCTTTAATACTCACCATATACATAGGTGAGCCACACAGCGTGGCTGCCATAGTGTTTGTCTGCAGATGACGTGCAAACCCAAAATCAGCTGGAGGGAGAGAGAAATACAGTAGTGGATGGGCAAGGCCATGTGTATGGTACATCATCACTCCATCTCCAAACAAAACTGTGCAAAATGAATGATGCTCTGTAATTTAATGATTCCCATGTACTATACACTACTAACTTATACTTAAACTTTATAAACAAAAAATTGGGAATTTCACAGATGAAGAAGTGAAATTACATGTCAAACATTTTTCAAAACTTTCAACTAGAAGCACGTTACAGGGTGCTGAATCTTCATATTGTTTATGGAACTGTATTTGCAAACATGTTAACAGTAAAACTATTACAAGTTAATGTATCTTTAAATTTACTGGTAAGTGGCAAAAGAAGAACTTCCCCTTGTGAGACTAATAAAGGAATATCTTATCTTATGAGCCTACTAGTTCCATTTACATTTCTAATGTATTTTTTCTGTAGCCTAAAATATATTTTTTCACCAATATATGCATAAATCAAGTTTATGATTTGTGAATAGAATTTGACATGTCTCAGTTGGTTTGCCTATTCAAATTAATATTATAAGCCTTATAATGCTATATCGTGATAGTAAAACTGGTCCTGAATGTTGATTTGTAAATAATGTCTATTGTAAATTGGGTTGTGATCCATTTTTTTCAGTGAGGGAGAAACGTTTGGAAAACACAACACTTGACACACACTATTGTACTGTACATTCAGTTTCCCTAAACTCTGCCTCATGACTCTTTACCTATCTTGATGCAGGTATTTGTGGGACTCGACCTCCGCCGCTCTGGGTGGCAGAGCAAGATATTCTGGGGTTTCAGATCTCTGTGGAGGATGCCTCTGCTCTGCAGAACTTTCATAGCTTGAGCAATCTGCTGAACAAATATACGGATGGTGTCCTCACTGAGAGTACCCTTTGCTAAGGGACAGAGGAACAAGATACAGCAGTGTTAGTTACATCAAAAGATAGAAGACTTTTACACAGACAGAGGTGTTCATTTAATACTCATGAAACTTGAACTAAGGTAAAAACAGTTAGCATCTCTCTCATCAGACATTATAGGGGTAATTTTGTAGCATCTGATTTGGAAGTGTCACTTGTCATGTTAACCCCCCCCAGTCATTTTAATTCAGGCTTTTTGGCTTTCATTGTTGCTTCACTGGAGGACAGAGGATAAGTGAGTGACAGATGGGTGAGGTCATGTGGGTGCTCTGTGAACCTTGCCAAGTGTGACTGTTGTGCTGCAAATAGCTGAATGTGCCTTCTGGCAGGGACACAAAACGGGCATGTCTATAAAATAAGACATGCTGGCATGGTGGGAGTAAAACACCGAAGACAACATTGACAACATCAAGCTAAACTTAGCCTGAGAAAAATCAACTCCATGACCTCAGCTGTGCCATTATATTTTGAAACAAGGACTGAAACTTAATGCGGGAGTAATTTTCAGTTTGACAGCCATGTAATGAAATATGTAAGTTACCAAAAAGCAAAGGTCACTTATTTCATGCTGGCTTTTAAATGATGTCTCAAAAAAAAACAAAAAAACTTCTCCAGAAGCCAATTCTAAGGATTTATTTGATCTAGGCTAAATACTCAGGAGTATTACAGATAAATTACCCACTGACCTGGAGGACCGATCAACCTAAATTTGCTGGTTATACAGAACAGTCCAATGAAAATCCTATTATTCTTTAAAACACTGAAAACCTTTCCCAAGCTTCTTAAAAGCCACACTGACCCACCATCAAGCCTTTAAGCTGCTGGAAACATGTTTACAAGTAACAAATGGTGTGTTTGAGCTTCTGTGGGGTGTGAATGTCCTCATTTTGCTTTGACCACAGATGAAATGGAAAACTTTACGGTAGTGAGGCGAGAGCTATATTAAGCCAAGTGTGATATATAGCACACTTACAGTGCAGATACTCCGCCAGGTCACCTCCATTGCAGTACTGAAAAGACAACAAAGAACAGTGAGAATGGCAGGTGCTACCGACTAAAAGTGTCATTGCATATAGCACTTTTAACACAACTCACCTCCATAACAAGATACACACACCCTCCCATTTCCTGTTGATTACACAAACACACAGAATGCAAAAATAATAAATGATATACACTGGTTTCAACATCAATAATCCAATAATGAATGCTGATACTTTACTGATAGTCATCACTTTTATTTCAGAAATAGAGATGGGTAATTATAACATAATTTGTGCAATTTGTCAAGATATCAACAGCTGTGTCCCTGTGTCATCAGCTCTTAGACCCTCTTTTGGAGCATCACCAGTAGCTTTTCTAGAAATTACTGGCTCCCTGACAACAGCTATCTGTATCAGCTATCAACCTGTAGCCCAACATGGCTACGTGAACCCCCTCCAAAATTTGACACCCCTCTTAATTTTCAGTGAAAACGTCACAGACTGGTGAGGTAAGTTGGGGTGACTTATAAGAGCAAGAAGTTCAGGGTGAACTGCATCAAATACCATTGCTTACTCATCGCTACTTTTAAATTTAGAATATGTTTGTGTTAAGATTGAAGTGTTGTAAACAAGTTAATCCACATTTTGCGGATTAGCGTTCCAGCCTGGTGTTGAGTTTTGCTGTATTATATAAAATGCTTGTCCTTACGTGCTGGTGTCAGAGTCAGTGTTTTATAAGCCATTGTTTGAATGGCCCTGCTGTCACCTGTTAGAAACGTGTGAGATCAGCTCACCCATGAATGGCTGTTGGCAGGTGCCAGTAAGATGAGAAGTGGAAAGGAAACAGATGGTTTGCTATGTGTGACCCTTATTGGGTTTAATACATTTATTTAGGTTACAGCATTCAGTAAAACCACACTGTATATAGATTTAGGAGATATACTCTTTTTTTTTCCCACTAAAAACTAATCTAGATTGATCCATTTGAGATGTCTGAGGCCTGTTAGCACCAGAAAAACTACAATATCCAACAGGCAAAGTTGCGACACATGAGCAAAAAGTCAACATATGTCAACATATGTCAACACTGGCAACACGTGGCAGAAAAAATATTACCTACCTGATAGTCAAGAAGTCTGACAATGTTGTCATGTTTGAGTTCCTAGTAGAGATGGGAAAACATTTGGTTAAAGTTACACCAACAGGGTGTCAGGGGATATAGGAGACATTAAAAAGTTTACTCGTACCTTTAAAATTTTGATTTCTTTACTGAGCAGAGACTGTGATTTGGCCAGGTTCTTCTTGTTGATACACTTAATAGCAACTTCCCAGTTACGTTTCTTGAAAAGTTTGTTAAAACACACAGAATTGAGGCTAAATACACCAAACTGATAGATTCAACGGTGATAAACATGTACAAAATTTGTTGTTACATATGAGTGTGTGTGTATATAGAAAGCTTACCTCTTTATGTCTGCCTTTGAACACAACTGCAAAGGCTCCATGACCAATCAAGTCTTTCCTGCTGAACTCAAACTTCCCAACGGACTCCATGGATAATAACAACACACCGTTTTAGTCTCCCACCAGGTTCAGGAGGTTGGTGTTCCAAGTTTAACAAACGCACAATCCCACGACACTTTCAAAGTGCCGGTAAATCCCATTTCACTGATAAAAAATATTGTCTTCGCATATGGCAAGCTGTATGTCATAAGACATATTGATGACAACGCACACAGAAAGTTACCACAACCTGCGCAGGAATAGACTCAGTGTGTGTAAACAAACTACTGTCGACCCACTATTTATGAAACGAGTCGACCAACTCGTCGGCGTTTTCTGGGTTCTTTAAAAACTAATAACAAAAACTTGACTCACGCTAGTCTTGTTATTCGCTGTTTCTACTCATAAACTGAGCTTCAATATTATTGTCTTCCTCACCTTTTCTAACCATTTGCGGGAGTTCGGGGTGAGCATGCGCAAACACACGGGCAGATGTTTGATGGTGGTGCCTTCATGGACACCTCGTAAAGTGGCATTTCTATTTACAAAACATGCCTGGACTCATTTTATACATCCCGAATCTACTTAGATATCTTGCCAAGCCGGCTTTATGGCGACTGATGCTTTTATTTTAGAAGTGCTTTTTTCTCTTCTGTTTAAGTTCTCAGTACAATATTTGGTCATAAGTGTGTACAAATGAGGCAAGATAGCAAAAAATTTACAACAGTTAACCCTTAAAGATTTCAAAATATTCCAAATGATTTTTTTCTTTAATTTATAACCTTTTCTAAGTTATTTATCACAATTTATCAAAATATTATTACTTATTTTTTTCATTTTTTTAAGTAAAAAATCTGGCATTTTCCTAAAGCTCAGACTAAATTCAAAGGTGTTTACATCAAAGTAGTAAAAACTGAAAAAAGTGACTTTTTAATCAAAATATATAATGAACTGATAAAAACAAGCACCCACAAACAGTTTTATTTAGATTTTATAGATGAATTAATGTTTTAGACATGATCGTGTTTCCACATTCACTGCTGAACCTCTAAAAACACACATGGGTCACATCTGATGCCAATGAAAAACAGAAACTACATTTCATTGAAATAATTTAAATATATTGATCTTATAAGTTATTATACATTTTATATTGGTAGATACTTTTGTTTGCCACCAGCTGTTTATATCTATTTATACCTTTAGGGGTTGAAAACATTAATTTTGAATTAGTTTCAGCCTCTTAAACTGTCTCACATTTCTTCATGGTCTTCATATTCATACCAAAACTGGGTCAAAGTTAATTTACTGGTACACCTTCGAGAACTGTGTTGGTTAGGATAACAAAAATTACGCTGAATTCTTGTCATAAACATTTTTTAATAAAGATAATTGAGAAGCACAAACCATAGTACCATAAGACAACAATCAATAAAGGCCTTATACATGTTTAGAAATACTGATATATTTCAACTAAAATCTGACATGGAAAGTGAGTGCAGAGTGACTTACAGTAAATCCTGTTAAAGGAAATGTAACGCTGGTACAGTGTAAGATCTTTGACATCTTAAATACGTCATCATCCTCCATTCTCACAGTACGCTAAGAAAAAACAACCTTTTCAAAAGTAACAGCCCCTGTTGTAGAGCAGATTTCATATTTTATTTTACAAAAAAGTAATAAAACATAATGGAAAGAAAAAAGCCAAAGACGCCATTAAAACTTCACAGAATTGTGTCTAAAACACAACGAATATTCACTATTCTTCAAAGAGTATAAGATAATGCAGCTTACTAAGATGTGAGGTACTGCAAAATACCAGTCAGTTCAGTTTGAAAGGAAAAAATAACACACAAAAAAATAAAGACACAAAACTTAACATGAGAACATACTGATTGTTGAGCTGTGAAACTTTGCAGAAGTCATAAAAAATTATTCAGAATCACAAAATAAATAAATACATTACACCAGAATTACATGGACGTGGCACTGCAACATTATTTATTGTTATTATGCAGTTCCTCTGTTGTACTGTCTCCAGAATTGAATTAGAACTAATAAGTGGGAGTTTTTTCTGCAAAACCAATTTGTCTTTGTAGAAAATTACACTTTATTTGATTTTTCTTCATCCATAACACATTTATAGCCATAACTACGTCTGAAAATGTATTATCATGTCAGATTTTAATACTTGGTATACTTTCTGCAAATTAAATTGTCTATTTTAGAAGGAAATGTCAGAGTGCATCCCTGTTATTTCAATCATCTCTGGTCAAATAGTAAATCAGTCGCATTAGACAGATGTTCCATTTAACACACAACTGAGAGGAATAGGCAGACGTTAAACTACAGTTATAGTTTATGGGACTCACTGACTTCCTCGGATATCTCTGCTCCTGTTTTTGGGGAACACAATGTATTTATAAATGAGACAATAATAAGGCACAGTCCTGGGTCTGTTTGTCTTTAAAGTTGAAGATGATATTAAGTTAGAAACGCCCTCGATACCCTGGTGTCGCTTTCACTTGAATGGTTGAATGAGTAATTCACAAATAAAATAGTGGGAACATTTTCTGGCCAGTGTTTGTCAGTTTACACCAGAGAGCTCTCCGGCCACAGAAACATGGTGATGTGTTTCTCTACACGGCTGAGAGGTCGATACGATTTGCTGAGTTGGTGCTTTTGTCCCATGTGTTCATCTTAGTGGGAGTAACGCCTTCCTTGTTTCCATTCATCTGAAAGGTAAATAAAGAAATAAATAAATAAATAAATTAGGAAAGCGCTTGGAGATCACAGACCTCCGCCAAGGTAGTGTTTGTACTTTTTTTTTTTTTTTTACCTCCATCAAGAAGGTTATGTTTATGCCAGGGTTTGTTTATTTTTTTTTTGTTTGTTAGCAACATAACTCAAAAAGTTATGAAAGGATTGTGATGAAATTTTCAGGATATGTCCGCTCTGGTTTTAAGGTAGTGTTTGTACTTTCCTCCACTAGATGGCACTGAATG
>JAQQZY010000029.1:20760537-20785537 GCA_030068375.1 Ostorhinchus rueppellii
TAAAGCTGAGTAATTTCTGCAGATTTGAGGTATTTTGAAAAAACTTGGAATGGAGGTCACTGTAAAAAGATTAGGGTAGGCTGTTTTTTCTAGGGTAGGTCGAGTAACCTTTTTTTTTTTTTTTTTAGGCCTAAGACTGCAAGGGAAGCTCAGCTTCACCTAAAATGTCAAAAATTAAATGGTCAAATATGTACGGTTGCATTAACCTTTTACTGACTACAAAAGCGTTAAAAGACATTCATCTCGAAGAATCAGCTACTTATCACAAATCGACTCAGTCCATGTTGTTAACTCCTCATACATTACCACAGCACCATTTTCATCTTCAGTGCATTTCCTCACAGACGTTCTTCTTCCTCATGTGGTTTAATGGTGGGTTCAGCAGTTCAGGGATTTGCACCCACTAGTGTCTCTACTGTGATATGAACCAGAGCATTTGTCCATAAAGCTGAGCATCCATGCACTTCAGTGGGACAGTTTTTTTCATTGCCTCGAAACTTGACGGTCATTGGATAAATGGCACGATTTTGTCCCACCCCCGGACACCCAGTTTCTCTGGGGGTGAATGGAGCTGTTTTGATTGACAGGTATTTTGACATATACAAATGACTGCATCACAGATTTTACAGCGAAGTCAGAACTAAACTGCGACCCATTTGTTGACATTTTCTCTGCGAAATGACTTGTTCATTTTCTTACACTGTAAATAAAACACACTCATCATATTTCTTTGTTTTAGTTCGACAGTTTCAATAATTCCTTGTTCGAGTTTAATATCATTTTCATTAGATAGCTCAAACAGTCATTCTGTGGGCTAGGTCGGAGTGAACTAGCTAGCTAGCGTCACAGGGTCACAGAGCATTTTCTTGAAAAGGAATTGAGGCAGAATTTACATATAAATAAATAAATAGACACATTTTATGATGTAAGCTGACAATGAGCTTCCCCTCTGTGAAAGACCAGCAGCCACCACTTCATCACGAATGTGTGCAGCCTTTGTTTATCGTACAGACCTACAGCATATTTATGCAGGTTCATATAGATAAAAACTGTTCTAAAAATGATCTGGTGTGTACAATGTTACTGAAAATAGAGGAAGACAAATACCTGTTTTTATAAATACCCAGTTACATGTATACATGGCCTTAGTGACATCTTGTTAAGCTGCAGTTTACAGCCAACCAAATACCCCCAAATGCTCATGGTAGCTATAAAAACATGCTAATCACATGTTACTGCAAGTTTTTTTTTGTTTTGTTCTGTGTAATTACCCTCGGTTCACACTCAAACACAGGTGACAGTAATACATATTAACATATAGTGGGTGGCACCCATCAACTACTAAAAGGAAAAGAGCGAAGAGAAGTTCATTCGAAATTGAGTTACGTCTAAGCACAGTGGATTCTCTGAAAGGCAATACACTCCCTCTCTAGACATAATGAGTCAGTCCAAGTGAGAACTGAATGATTCCCATTATCAAGTGATTATACACAACTGAAAACATAATTATAAAATTCCATTTCGGTGATTAGATCCTCTTAAGCCACCTAAATATTACACAGTGGCCCTTTAATGCACTATGCAAATCGTACGCTGGAGAGTTCATAGAATTTTGCCAGTTACTATTTTTGGGTGGCAGGTTGCTTATGGAGTATTTCACTGGGCTGTCTGCTGCATTTCCATCAAAATTGAGCTGGGGTGCTTGAAGTTATGAGGATGTGTTATTCTGATTTGTGAATTTGACATGGTTCATCTCTCTTGTGGATTAGACACTGACCTCAGGCTGAGGGCCAAACATGAAGAGATTTGATGGCTGGCTCAAGGGAACATTAGCAGTGACTGATCACTCTTAGCTTGACTCTGTGAACTCCAACCAGTGCTGCTGCTCAATACTTCTATATAATGGCGACAACCTCATTGACACAAGCTCCAGATCTACGTTTTTTAAGTATGTAGTAATTACAGTTCTAAAAAAATTATGTTCAGTTATTTGAGCCTCATTTCATCTCGTTTTACAGTCAAGGGACACGTATCCATCTGCCTCATTTTTGTACTCGGACTGGCCAAGTGTCCTTTTAAATTTGATTTAACTGATAAGTCACAGAACTTGACAAGGCTGCGCTTCACTGCACTCATACTAATTCTCACACAGACACATAAATCACCCACTTATTTCAACTTCATTTAAAACCGTGTGTTTCTTTCTGTTTTTTTTTTTTTAATATAGGATGAGCACATATCCATCTGCTTCATTTTCAGGCTTTGAATATTCATGCATCGACTCAAACGCATGTGCATAAAGGTAATGATTGAGTACAGTGATTACGTAATGCTTCGTTCAACACGAAACCCCACCATTATCATAATCTGTGTGTTCAAAGGGGAAGGTAAAACATTTTATGTAAGAAGCATTATGCAATATGTTCTGACATGTATTAAAGTCTATGTCCAGGATTGCTACTTGACCATGTCTGAAGTGATACGGCATAGCTCTGAGGGACACGCCTGGGAAGAAAAGTCCAAGATTAGCTCTCCTTCCCATGCGATGACCCTGCCTTAACACCGTTCTCCACTGGCTTCCCAAAGGGTGGGAACGGCCTTCTTACCTCATCAGGACTGTTGAGTCACTCAGTCACAATTCAGTGCCCCTGTGTCCACCTTTCTCTTCTACTTACACCCTTCATTACTCCGCTCCCAAAAAAACCTTCGCTATATTGTAATAGTATTGAATAGCACCATAACACTTCAACCCATAAAGACCCAAGCATCCACTGCCGACCCAAACCATCTAATGATGTAAATGTATGATACCTGTTAATCCACTGATCCTGTCAAAACAACAATAATTGGTGGTCTTTTCATGGTCATCAGATATGACCCATTTGGATGTTCAGAGGCTCCATAATGAATGTGGAAACCCCGTCATCTTCTACAAGTCGAAAATGAAGTCGAAGTTGAAATCCGGTCCTCGAGGGCTGGTATCCTGCATGTTTTAGATCCTTCTTCCTTCACACCTGGAAGTCATTATATCGTTATCAGGCTTCTGCAGAGCTTGATGATGAGCAGATCACTATTTGAACAGGTGTGTAGGAAGAGGGAAATATCTATAAAAAGGCAGGATACTGGCCCTCGAGGACCGGATTTTGACACCCCTGTTCTACAACATTGACTCCCAAGTAAAACCCATGGAGTTCGATAAATAACAGCAGATGGAGACATGAAATGAATAGGATATGAAAACCGTCAAGTGTAATCTGAACTTTTATGAACATCTACATCAGGGGTCTTAAACATGCAGCCTGTGGGCCAAATGTGGTCCGCCAAAGGTTCCAATCCGGCCCCTGGGATGAATTTACAAAGCAGAAAAATTCCACAGTCAAAGCTGTCAAAGTTATTTTAGTTCAGGTTCCACATACAGATGATACAGTTCCACATACAATATGATCCACAGTAAAATAATAGTGCAAATAAACTACACAATAATGACTCCATATTTACCTCTGCCAAGGAGGTTATGTTTTTGCCGGTGTTTATTTGTTTGTTTGTTTGTCTGTCTGTCTGTTTATTAACAACTTTACAGGGAAACTACAGGATGGATTTTCTTGAAATTTTCACCAGTGATAGAAAATCACCCAAGGATGTTCCCATTAAATTTTGGTCACGATCCGGAAAGCGGTTTTCATGTTATAACGTCATAACCTTGGCGGAGGTCTTGTTTCTTCTTTGTCTGAAGTGAAAATAAAACGTTATGCCTATAAATAATGACGACTAAAAATTTTTCTCTCTTTTTTTCTAAAGAAAATTCAGCCCAATTTTAACAATTTTGTGCCTGTAGATCCGATCCATAGTGCCAGGGGCGTTCCAAGGCATGGGCGACCTGGGCAATTGCTCCTAGCGCCACTTAATAGACTTAACATCGCCCCCCCCCCCGCTCATTCGCCGCATCTCCGATAGCACCCCCCCGCCGGGCGGCAGATGGGTCTTTTGCCCAGGGAGTACATCGCTCCAGGAACGCCACTGCATAGTGCACATGTAGAAATGAGAAGCTTTGACATAATATTGTTAAAATCTCATTTATTTTTCTAAAGAAATTTCAGTTTTTTCAGGTTATTCACATCTTTTTTTGTATTTTCATAATTTAATTGAGGTTTTTTTCCACAAAACAAAGACAAAGTTGGAGTTGGAGTTGTCATTATTTATAGGTTCTTATTATTTTACTGGTCCGGCTCACGTGAGGTCAAATCAGGCTGAATGTGGCCCCTGAAAGAAAATGAGTTTGAGACTCCTACATGATCAATGAATGAAATAAAAGACCTGATTTTCACAGAAAAAAAGATGCTGGTGATGGTCACGCACTAAATAGTAAAATATCTGGCTGCAAGAATAAAATTAGCGTCAATCTCATAAAACGCTGACACCCTGTTTGTGGTGTTAAACTATGAGAATAAATGCAGACAAAAAAAGAAGCAAAATAAAGAAGATAATATTACAATAAAGGGTGATAAATCACTCAAGGTTAAATAGAGAGAAAAATTCATTTGGGAACTGACACAAAAGTAGTAGTGGATCTTTATGTGTTAATATAAATGTAACATAAAAGGAGAATGCAGACTTACACCAAGACAAGTCGTCCACACTCCTTCCCATTCAACAATATTATTAAACCACAAACAACCCCTAAATTACAGTCCTTGTTTCCTCCCATTAGTCAGTTGGTGCAACTGGTCAGTGTGAGGGGGAATTATCACATAACCTCATGGCTGAAGGTAATAATTATGGAATTTGTCATTGCAGTGTTAACATGCTTTGGCTGATGTTCGTCTCTGTAGGACACGGAGCTTCTCAACACAGCGGTTCTGACTGGAAAGAAGGTGGTGATGCCTGTGAGGATAGTCGCAGTGGAGGAAGATGGAGTGGTGACCGACGTGTCTGACTACACCGACTGTTCTTCCACCGATGAAGACATACTCAAGGTAGTATTTAACATCTCAGTGCATACTTTAAAGTTCCTTCCTTTTCAAATTAAAAGAGAATCTACATTCTTTGGTTTAATGTATTTCATTTTCCAAATGGTTACAAGGAAATCAAGGTGAAAATAACATTTTTTGTTTTTAGACTATGAAGACTTCTATTTTTTTGGTATTTGCTTTAGCAGCACACAACCTTAATCCTTCATGTGGCAAGTGAGTATTTTTGGTAATTACCGCATGCATTAAAAATAGTGACAGCATCAGTTCCAGTGAGGACAGTGAGTCAATTATCTCAGGTCCAATGTGGTCTCCAGGGTCTGTAAGGTCCACCTGTGCATGAACAGTGAGTGGACCTGCTTTGTTAGGTACCAGAAAGTAATGGTACTAATGTAAGGAATGATGTTCAAAGGGTGAATGTGGGTGTGGACCACCACTGATGTTGGTCTAATGTTCTAAAATACATGTTCCTTTCACCTTTGTGTTTCTGTTATTTTTGCTCTGCCCCCAAAGGTGAGCAAAGAGGTGTTGTTTTGATTTGTTTAACATTTCAGCAGCATGGATGTGTTTGTTTCGCACTGGAAGAAATGGATGGATTATATCACATCACTTAAACCAGACTTTCATTTTTCTAATTTTGTATAAAATATTATGTAAAGTAATCGGCTAATCTAAACTGCCCATAGGTGTGAATGTGAGAGTGATCGTTCGTCTCTATATGTCAGCCCTGTGATGAACTGCTGACTTGTCCAGGGTGTACCCCGCCTTCGCCCTTAAGTAGCTGGGATAGGCTCCATCCGACCCCCGTGACCCTAGTGAGGATAAAGTGGGTATAGAAGGTGAATGAATATTATGTAAAGTAAAGGCAAAAACCATACCTCACTCCTTACTTGTTCAGGTCTATGTCTTATGTTGGGGGATTTTTGTTTTTTGTTTTGTTCTGGTTCTTTGTTTGAAAAAAAAAAAAAAAAAGGACATTCACACACTTAATAATACTTGATATTTTTTGGTCAAAATTAATGTAGAATGTCAATAAAAATGTGAATTATATATAAAAAAAAAAACATTTTAGCAGCAAAACTATTGGTTGAATTCATACCAAACTGGGTTTATAGATTGCCAGTGACCCAGAATAGATGTGGTTATATTTTGGGAAAAGTAGGTCAAAGTTCAAATTTTTATGATTTTTGTTTAAGGCAATTTTTCCCCCCCAATTTACTTATAATGGGCAAAATTTCAAATGTCTATAAAAACATCTATTTTGTTTCATTTTACTTATAATTTGGCACATATATAGAGGCAACACATATACATGATGACATCAGATGGATCGAGCTCCAAAATAAGGTACAATACATGCGGGGTGGAGTGTGTTATCCTTATTATTTTTAATTATATAATTACATACAGATGTCCTTATACATAAAGAACCAAAAAGATAAAATATAAAAATAAAAAAAAAAAAATTATAAAAAAAACCTACAAACCTATAACCCCCCCCCCCCCCCCCCCAAAAAAAAACCCAACAACAAACAAACAAAACAAAAAACACCACAACAAGATAAATAATCTTATCAAGTCCTCTTTACAATACTTTTTTTTTTTTTTTGCCACTTATGGGTAAGGAAGTGTTAAGGCTGAACTCTGGGTGAGAACTCAAAGGCAGAGAGAGACTCAGAGGATCCAAGTAAGAGGATAAATGCAGTTTATTAACACAATCAGTTAAATACTGAATTTGCTCTTCTTCTGAGTCTTCAAGGGAAAATCCAAGGGCGTGGTCAGGGTTCAGGCTGGGATTCATTAACCGGGTAATCAAACAATCAGTCTCAGGTTCCCAGGGAAAGACAGGCTCTAGGTCAGGGGACAGGCAGATGGTCAAAAACACACAAATACACAATAGCAGGCAGAAGTACAGACTAGGGTGAGGCAGAGGCAAATACTGTTTAGGAGAGTGTAATCCAGGAACCAGGTCCGTCTACGAGGCGTCAAAACAGTATAGGGCAAAGGCAGGCTCGGAGGTCCAGAAAAACAGGCTTAGGGTCTTTAGGCTCAAGGTCAGTAGGAAGAAACAGATCAAAACATGGGAGACAAACACTGGAAATAACGCTAGTTGGAACTGCTCAGAAGAGGATTACAAACTCGCACTGAGGACAAGACAGACTGAGGCTTAAATACACTAGGGAGACAATTAGACGCAGGTGGCTTAACAAGACACAGGTGGGTAATCAGCAATGGAGGGAAAACATGAGGAGCAGGAAGTAAAGACTGAGCGCATGACATAGGAGGAAATGATGAGACAAACAGAAAAACAGACTAACATCTGTTTACAGACATGACAGGGACCAAATATGGTAACTTCATTAACCTTGATTTTTTTTTTTTTTTTTTTTACATCAATAACAAATATTGAAAAAAAATTACAAACTTAAAGCCTTGTTATGGTCTCCAATAACACACTAAGGTTAACATTATGAATTTCAGGATATTTCTATCAGCGCTCTATAAAGGGTTAAACACTACCTGAGAATAAAATGGGCAACAGAGGAATAAGCTGTTTATCTTGTCTATAGTAAAGGGGCAGGAGGACAATTGGAGCTGGCGCTACAAACTTGGCACCAGAGAGACAAGGTTGGTTTCATGTGTGATGGGAAGGGCAGCGATGGACAAATAACTTGTACCAAAGTCACCTCTGCTCTCTGTCTCTTTTCCACACAGTAAAACAAACTATTAGCTGTACTCTAACAACATTACCCATCAATCTCGTGGACAATGAAGAGTCACTGAGCTAAATCGCTCACCAGAAATGACCTCACAGCCTGCCACTGCGCTCCCATCCAGTGACTTGTCCCTTTTATCCTGTGAACCTGGGCACGGCTGACTGCCAAAAGCTGGCTTTGTTTACTGATGAAATTGGAAGTCAAGCCCCTGGCCCCTGAGGTCAGAGGCTGAGAATGTATTTACTCAAGGGTACAACAACATTGTAAAAAAAGAATAAAGACATGTAGTGGACCTCAGTCTCTTACTATGCTTTTGGCTGGAAAAGTACGTCCCAACGCAGGTTGACCAAACAGATGCCTCAGTTAAAAAATAAGCTCCATGACTACATTCCAGCACATAATACATGCATACAATAAGTGTGCATTTATTAAACACAGATGGGTGTCAGTTATAAGAAAAGCAGGATTATATTTGGTTGTCAGGAGGGATGATGTGGACTAAATTATTCTTTTCAACCCTGTAATATTTAAGCTTACTGTAGCTCTCAGTGTATTTGCTGACCAGATAGCAGCTTCAGTCACAAATACTCCCTTTAATCTTCTTAGTCTAACAGCTTGACTCAGATATCTTTTCTCTTCTAGTGTGTCTGAAGAGTATCAAATCTGCTAGTGATAGATGGGAAGGATTTATCTTGAATAGATGGCTCGTGTGACAAAAACAAAGCAAAACAAAGTGTAATCCGTGATGATGGAAAGGTTTTCCAAATGTGGATAAATGACAGTGGGGCTTAAAATGTGCAAAGGCATTCTCCTTGTCAGTTTAGGATTGAAGGATGGACACTTAAACATTTTTAGATTGGGCATATGGTGCATATACTTCTGCTTGGTTGATTAATTTGGACTTTTCATAATGCCTAATGGCTAGTGCTTGAACTCAGTGCACCACATGAACTTACTTTGCCCTTTCTCTACACATCTACACAATCTGCACGCTATAACGTTTCCTGCTGCATTCATTCAGGGAAATACTAACAATGATGTCAGTGAAGCCTGCATCTAGTCATTTTCCAATTTCTGAGTGTTAAATACCATACTCCCTCCAAAAATTCTATGTTGAATATAAATCTATTTTGACATGAAGACACAGTGGAATATTCTTAGCCAAAGTGCACGATTATTGAAGGAAAAAGTGGAAGGATAGGATATTAAAACAGTATTCCCTTTACACTGGTGCCTGAGAAAATAATTTGAACATGGCTGGTGTAAAATCTGAGCACAGAGCTCTTGGAAGATAGTTTCCTTAAAAAAAAAAAACTGGAAATGAGCAAAGTAACTTGGATCGTGGATGACTGGTTGACTACCTCCACACTGAATTAAAATGAAAAACTCCACATGACTCTACTGGAGATAAATCATAGGCTGTCTATTGTCCCAAGCTTGCATTACAATTTTTTTTTCCTTAACAAGTGTTCAAGGGCTTCAGTGGCTGATATGACAAATCTGCTGTTTGGATATAAATCAAGCATAGGATCATTTGTAGAAAAGAGGTCAGGGAATGTCAGTGAGCTCTGAGGATGACACACAGTGGCATGGTCATCCAGAAGCTTTAGTTCTGGTCCAGAGTGCAGAATGACTGACTCCGATGCAATGATGACATAAGATCTTCTCACAAATAGGTTGTCCAGTGGCAGACCATCCTCCAGCGGACTGTTGGGTTCATGTGAATGAGAACAGGAATCCATTTGTCATTTGCATTCCTCCTTAGGCTATCTGTCAAAGTCATAGTTTTTTCCTCTCTCCCCTATGCACATCTCAGAGTTGGTGACTGAATTTCAATGTGCCGTTAATTATCGAATTTATTTCAAGTAGTGGCTGTTGAGAGGACCAAGGCAAAGCTCCTGACTTGTGTCTACCAGGGACACAAAATGTCCATGAGATCTTTCAGCAGTCGCCTAAACTTGCCAAGGTCACCTTTGAAATTATGGGTAATGAATGCACTTGGCTGTGAAGGACTGATGTTCAACTCTGCACCACATATTTTGATTAACATAAAATTGCAATACCGCCTCTTCCTAAAGCTTCGGCCCGGTGATCATCGCAGTAGTTTATTACAGCAAGCTGACATTACTATGGTAACACATGCAGTGCAAAACTGCTGCAAGGCAATCTGTTGTTGCAGCAATGGCCTATTTGTTAAAATAGTGACTTTTATGAGAATGCGTGATTATTTTTTGTCTTTGGTTAGATAACAAACATCTCCTTCATTGACAACAATCTCATTCTGAGTTTGATATAGATTGTTTACCCAAGCGGACTTACACAAACGCTTTGATATTATCACGCAAATTAAAGTGATAAGATATTTGTGTTCTGACGGCACTTCTCATTCTTTCTCTTTGTATATTATCGCCTCTTATCCAGGTTTCAGACAGGTGCGATTATGTGTTTGTGAATGGAAAGGAGACAAAAGGGAAGTTGAAGATGATGATGAACTTCACCTACAGCTACCTGAGTGCTCAGCTGGAAATGAATGTGTGGATGCCCCGACTCCCACTTCAGGTCGAGGTGTCAGACACAGAACTGAGCCAGATCAAAAGCTGGAGGGTACCGATATTGACGTCCAAGAGGTGAGACATACAAACAACCCATTTGTTTTACCTAGAGGACTTTCTCTATTTGGTTTTCTCGATGGGATTTATAGAAATGTCCTTTAGCCCATGTAAATTTAAATCATATCTCTCCAAGGGTTTAGGGTTTTCATTCCATTACGTAATCTACTGCACTATCTTACTGTGATCCAATCAAGCAAAGAGATGGGGTTGAGTGATTGGAGCATTGCAGAACAAAGCATTTAATGTGTGACAGGTGTGACCTATATGTGTATTTTCTGTGCTCATGCTCTAGACCTGGTTGGAACAGTGAAGAAGAGGACAGAAAGGGGAAGGGCTGCATGCTACAGTTTCAGCACGCCATGGTGCGAGTGCTAACCCATTTTGTAGCTGAGCAGGAAGACCCTCGGGATCCTAAGGCCTACTTCCTGGGCTCTGATTGGCAGGTGGATGTCACAAGGCTAGTTAGATATTTCATGAAGGTGGAGGACCCACGTGTTGCAAGACTACAGGCAGGAAGGGTGCTACAAGGACGAGACATTGGGACAACCACAATCCAGGTAACAAGCTCACATCCGAAACCCTCCTGAATATTTTTACAACAAAGTTGATGAAAAATTCTTAAAAAAAAAAAAAAAAACTGAGAAATTGCAGAACATGTCCTGTTCCATACACTGCTAATATACAGTTTTCCATGTCATTCTAGGTGTTTTCTCCACTTTCTGACACAATCTTGGGTAAGACAACAATCCAGGTTGTAGATGAGAAGGTGACCATCACTGAGCTGGGGGTCCAGTTGGTCACAGGACTCTCCATGATGCTTCAGCTCAGTCCTGGAAGCAACAAGGCCATCCTCGCTACAACCACCACACAAGAAATTCTACAGAGCCCCAGACAGGTAATGTTCTGAACTTAGTACATCCATCATGTTTCTCAGGAGTGATGAAAACACAGATTTTCTTTGAACATGGTCTGCTCCCTGTTTTTTTTTTTAGAAAGCTTTCATCAATGCCTGGGTGCAGTTCAGTGACGGCAACCAGACACCTCTCGATATTTATGATCCTGCCTTCTACCGTTTGACGGCGACATCTCTCGATCAAGGTGTGGTGTCAGTGCAGGGCACGCCTCAGGCTGTGGTTGCAGAAGGAGAAGGGGAGGGTGGGCTGGTCAAAGTGGAACTGTCCATCTGTGAAGCCTGCCAAAAGTCCAAACGTAAAAGCACTGTGGCTGTGGGCAACGGGAGCCTTAAGGTCAAGTTTCAGGTGAACAGTCGGCGCCCAGACAGTAATTCCAGCTCTGACGGCAGCAATGTTGGTAGCAAGGACAATGGCAGTGACTATGGAAATGATGGTGAGGGTGCAGATAGTGAGAAGAAGCTGAGGATACCATCTAGGGATCCACCTGCAAGCTCAGAAAGAGAGGAGGGTGCAATGCAGAAAATCACAACCACTGTTAAATCTACAGAACGCACTTACATAACCAGCGGCAGCCTTGGAGGAGTCGGTAAGCCCAGCAATTCTGGAAACCCTGGTAGTCCTACCAGCATGGTCAACATCAACATGATGAGCAGCCCCAGTGAAAGCAGCAAAGGATATGATTCAGACAATAGGATAGTAGAGGACATGGGCAGTGTTAGCCTCACAAGCACTGTGAAGGCACCTGGTAACCTGGTGAACTACAACAATTTCCCCACCAAGGTTGAGGTCCCTGGGAGGGACTCAGTGGAGGTGGAAATTGGTGGTGAGGAGTTGTTGGCCAACAGGCCTCTCACAGACTTGGAGATTGGGATGTATGCTTTGTTGGGTGTCTTTTGCCTGGCCATCCTGGTATTTCTGGTCAACTGTATCTCTTATGTTGTCAAGTTCAGACACAAGAAGCCCCCTTCTCATAACCAGGAGCCAACAGGACACAGACATGATTGGGTCTGGCTTGGCACAGATGCTGAGCTAGTGATGAGCGTACCAGGCAGTCCAGTCCAACAAGACTCCCAAACTACAACCACCGTGATAGACATTGTGCCTGATAAAACTGCCTCTCTGTCTAGAAGGCCCAGCTGCCTGGCCTCTGTTACAGACTCTCCCATCAGCTGTGTGGGCTCCCTCAGGAGCAAACCTATGCACACCGAGTCCCTCCATTCACCCACCAGTAAGAGAAAGAGAGTCCAGTTCACGACCTTCTCCACACTGGAGCGCCAGCATTCGCCACATCTCCCAGCAAGGGAGAATGGCGATGGAATCCATTGGGTTGGGAAGGAGGACAGTTGTGAGGAGGAACCCCAAGTGCCCATCACAGAGCCTGGGGACCAGCTGTAATACAGAACCTGTTCAGACCTCACATGTACAGACGATGTGGCTTTGATCACCTCAATGCCTTTGTTAAATCCAAAAACTTTCAAGAATATGTGATTTTGGAATCATCAAGCCCCATATTTCATAATTATCAAGGCCTTTTACATGTACATGTACTGTATATTACTGTGAATACTGGTGAATGAATGAGTATGGAGGGTGTGGTTGACAAGTAAGATTCTTCTTTATACAAAGCCACCAAATGTTGGTGCTGCATGCAAATATCTAAATCTAAATTTCTGCACTTGCAAGATGGTAAATATAGTGCAGTCGACACTGAAAAAGCATTAAAAAATAAAAATACAATATATATTTATTACCAGTTTCCACACAGAACAGAGTTGTACTGATATGGGCTTTATCACAAAGGTGGCTTTCATCTGTCATGAGAACCCAAGTAGATGTTTGACAATTATTGGAACTTCCTAACAGGGGCCCAAAACATTCAAAAGATAAAACCTTTTACTTTGTAATTTTATGTTGATCTACTATGGTTTTTTATTTTTTATTTTCCATTAAACACACTATGATCTTGTATATTGTTAATTTTTTTTATTTATTTTTTCTCCACAAGGCATTTTCTTACCATTCAGCACTGTTAAAACTTTGCAAAATTCCCTTTAAAAATATTACACAAACTAAAATTTAAGCAGCATATTATATAACAGTAAAGAAAGTACTGTACATTAACAGCAGTCCAAACCCAAGGCATCTTATTCCATCTCAACGAATATATTAAACATTTTAGGCGTACAGTGTGCAGTCTATAACAAAAACAAAACACATGCATAACATTACACTTCTCTGGCATGAATTAGCCACAGGTTGTTTATGGATTTTTTCACATTGTTCTTTGACGTAATCGCTAGAAATGTTACACAGCGGAAGAGGTAAAAAGCAAGAAATATCTTCACATATTCTAACCAATCTTTGCCCTGGTGTGTTGCCAAAATGAACCTCTGTAACAGAAAATTACAAGAACCTTTAGTGACCCACTACCCTTTAAACAAATTGAGTTTTTTCCTGAGCTCTTGAATTTGGGCAGCTCAACCTTTGCACTTTATTAAAAATGAATGTATGAGCTTATAGACTCGGTAGGAAAAGAAATACTGGCATTAGAAAAGAAATAACCCTGATCCTGTGCTGCTTTAAGGGCAAACAAAGATTTGATGACACCTTCAAAATTTTGCAAAGTATAACAAACTTCTCTTTTCCTGTTGGTGGAAGAAACCGTAATAATATTTAATGTATTATTCAGAGCACCGGTCAAAGGAAAACAGTGAAGTTTTATTGCTTCTTTAATTCAGTATAATGAAGAAACGGACAACCTGTCCCATTATATTTAAATTAAACTATAAATAATGTGCAAATTCAAAAACCGTAAATGCATCAAATGTCAAATAATATTTCTGCAGTACTATGATATCCCCATCATATTTAGATCTTTGGTTTAAAAGCATCATTTACATACAGATGTGATAAAGACACAGGAAATTGTAAACGTAATGCCCCATTCTCTGTCTCTGAAAATCCTTCTTAAAAGGTGTGACCTTAAGCTCAGTGCAAAGTGCCCACCAGCCTCTGGTAAGTCTCCCTCTCCTGTTTCAGGCTATGATGCTGTTCCACATAAATTTTCCCATTCTTCACCAGGCTCTCTCTCAGCTCGTGATCTGACAACAGCCTCTCAGATTGATGTACAAATTCCTGGCAGGAAAAAAGCAAAACAAAAAAGAGTATCATTTGCTGCCAAATGCCACTTGAAGCTTGCCATTGAAGTTGCCTTAAGATATTTTTTTTAAACATAAAAGATATTCTAAGACACAACAACAGAAGTCAGAGAAAAAGCTTTTGCAGTGATTAGTAAATATTTGAAAAGTCTCTGCATATTTCTAAAGGGTGGACATATTTGTGGATCCATATCCAAATACAGCTGTCCAATAGACCTTTTCAGTCTATCTTAATAGCTGCCACCTCTCAGCTGCTGAGGAAATAAAGAAATAAAGATATTGACAGCTACACTTAAACAATATCACCACGCCAGCTGTTACGGGGAGATGGGGAGAAGAAGATGTGGATAAAAATAAGACAATTAAGAAATGAGTAATTGTGCCATCACTGATTGAGATGTGGTGTACCCACACAGAATTGTGAATTATCGTGGCTCATTTGTTGGCCCACAAGACAGAGAAGAACTCAACAGGAAAATAAAGTGACAATACCTCAAAATGTTCCTGTGGCATAGCGGCCAACATTTATTGAGGCTGAGAGTGAGTGGGCATGCAAACCTTTAGCCACTGCCAGTCAGCGGGCCACTTCACTTCCCTTCTTTTCAAGTGATGTGATTATGTCTGGAGAGGATATGGGTTCTCTGTACGACAATATGAGAGCTATAAATCCTCAGCAACAGGATTAAAGCTCAACTTATGAGCAGCGTCCTTATAATCACTTCACTCTTAATGCAAATTATAGAGGCAGACAGGAAACAGCACTTTTCTTTTTAAAGTGCTTCTGCGTTCATTTCCTTTGATACACCTCTTGCTACAAATACTCATGTAATTAGTTTGAAGACTTTTGGGGGAAAAAAAAGCAAAAAAAGCTAGGATGTCAAAACATGGGAAAAAAAAAAAACGTCTTGACTGTGATTCACTCTGACAAAAGGTCTGGCTCAAAGACTAACACTTGCTGCCCATTGATATTGGCTAAGGATGTGGTTTATCCGTCCCAAGTTGCTGCAGCCATCTGTGAGAGCTTCCTCCTGGCAGCTCTGTTGAGCACACGTGACCCCCCCGGAGAGGACTTATCTCCCGCCATTACGACAATATCACGCTACAGCATGTTGTCATCATAACACCGTGACCCAACAGCCTTTGGGTAGCTAGCTTTGACCTATGTTATTATCCTTTTGCTTCACACCTGCCTCATTAAACAGCAGAGTGAATAGTTCTCATAGTACTCCATTTGCACTTGCCTCCCTGATGCTATGTGTTGCATCATCACATGGTAATGTGATATCTTTGCTCTGTCCCTAAAGGCTGCACTTTATGATTCAAATCTAAGCACTTGAGAAAACACCGGCTCCTTTTGTTGTATTTTACCTGCTAAGACTGGACTAGTGCTAAGAATTTTAAGCACAAAGTTTGCAAAATAATAAAAAAAGTTGAAGGTTTGCCTCTAAATTGTAAAAAAGTAGTTAAAATTGAGCATGGTAATCTAGGCCAGGGTGGAGCCATGCACACTCCGTATTCAAGTGTTTTTTTGTTCAGCCGTGGTGACAAGAGCTGTTGTCTTTAGGCGACATGTATTATCCTCTTTGCTCATCAACTCAGTGAGCGTCAAAGCTTAAGAAGGATTAACGCATGTGCTGACCTGATCACTGGTACTATATACCTGAGGAGAGGAGTATAGTAGGCCTGTGATCTCATGCTGTACAACTGCTGCATTTCCAGGAATGTCTCTAACCACCACCGGTACCCTGAGGTCCATCGCCTGTTGAAGCAGGAAATACATGAGTCAAAAGCCACATCCATTAGTTAACCATTCACAGATGAACTCAAACAATTATCAGTAGAAAAAAAAAAAAGACTAATCACCTTGTTAATTCTGCAGACTGAATTTCTACTCATGGTGCCTTAGTTCACGTGCAGAATTAATCTGTATCAGCTTATACCTTTAGCAGGTTGTTGAGTGAAACGTACTAACATACTAATCAGACTTAGAGCCCACTGTGGATTGTCTTAATCGACTGTGTTTAAAAAGAGATTAAGTGGATTTGGAGGTTTTGCTCGCTCAGGAATGGGAAGATTGGAGTCAAGCAATTAATTTGGGTAATTGTCCCTGAAGTGGTCAGATAACATTGTAGCTGAGCAGGAATAAGAAAGATAAAGAGAAGACATATTTACATGGTGAAAAAATGTCAAGGGCTTTGGGAGAGAAGGTCTTAATATATACTGATAGGTCAGATTGTCTCAACGCACTTTACTCCCCCATAATATACAGTCTATGAGAAAGTAACATGTGTTAAGCAGCTGAATTATGGAAGTGATGACATGCTATTGTACGATTACCCATGACCCCTAAGGATGTTTACCTCCAAGATGGCTGCTGACATGCCCTCTGAGACAGAACTGTTAACCAAGGCAAAGCATCTTTTCATGGCAGCATGAAGCTCCTGTTGGCTTCTCTCCTGGGCCAAGAAGACCCCCGCTGTTCTGTAAAATCAGTGGCAAAATTCAGTTCTGTCTGACTCGGGGCTCATGGAGGCGTGAATGATGGTGAACAGCAGTGACAAGCTCAGGGCATGAAACGCACTGGTACCATGTGAAACGTATACACAAAGTCCAGGTGAAGTCCTAACCAGAGGGGGCAGCTTTCTGCCGCAAAGATCTCTGTTGTGGTGAGGGCCTTTGGCAAAAATAAACTGAAGGATCAGCCAAGACTAGAGAGTGGGAGGGCAACAAATACATTTTCTATCTTGGTCCTGCCTTTAGATTTGCATTTTTTTTGTATATCATTTTTCTGGTGCCATGTAGGGTGAATAGAAAAATAAGCTTTCCCACAGCAGCAAAGTCCTGCCAATTAGACTGTCAGATGTCAATTTTACTTTCATCTGTTGGATGAAAAGTACAGAAAATAGAGGGCTTACCTTTTGACTACACCTTCAACTTCGGCAGTAAACATAGGATCAATCTGAGAAAGACACAAAGATTGAAAACCCTTTTTTTTCTGACTGAAAAGATGCTCTGTTCTCATAATAGGACCCAGCAATGACTTTTTTTTATCAAGAGGACAAAATAAACAATGACACAATTAATAATTTCTATCATGAGCAAATCATTCTCTGAAAATCCTGTATTTTCAGAGATTGGGGTCAGGGTAGGGTGGGTGGCCAATCTCATTAATTGCAATGTGGGATTTGCGTGCATTAGCCTGCCCACAGAAAAAAGTCAAAGCATAGCAATTTAGGTCAAAGATGCTGCCAAGCAAGCTGCTACTTTTTTCATTTTATAGCTGATGGAATTTCTATATCAAATCTGCTTTTTAGCGTACACATGCCAAACACATGTGGGGCACATGTGTGCATTAAAAATCAAAGAATCGCTACAGGGAATGTTTCTGTATCCTGATGTAGTCTGGGATTTAGAGGCTAGTGTAAA
Source organism: Ostorhinchus rueppellii (assembly GCA_030068375.1). Taxonomy (NCBI): domain Eukaryota; kingdom Metazoa; phylum Chordata; class Actinopteri; order Kurtiformes; family Apogonidae; genus Ostorhinchus; species Ostorhinchus rueppellii. The sequence continues at coordinate 20,778,332 of JAQQZY010000029.1, forward strand.
ACCAGCAGGGGTAAGCTTGCAGTTCCTGATAAAGACTGTATTAATAAAGACAAATGATGTAAGTACAGATTATGTATATCCCTGTGGTGGATAAACAGAACTTTAAGGGAAGGACGGGGAAATCAGACTGTTTGATTCTCCATTAATTTCTTTCATTCTTGCAGATTACTCTGTCAGACTTACTCATTTTTACTATAATGACTTTGCAATCTTGTCCTCTGTCACAAAGATTTCTATTTTTTTCTCTGAAATCCAGTTCCCAAACCTTATCTGTAAGAAAAAGGCATAATTTAGTGCAGGGCCCAATTATTGATGAGTAAAACCATCTATTATTACATCTTCAAAAAATGATTTACTGTAGATGGATTATTGCAAACGGAACGCAGTAGTGGCTGCATAATGTGGTGCTTGTTAAAGCCCAGTTATGGAAGCGTGAGATGTGTCATCCTTGACAAACTGACCTGAATTTTCAACTTAATGACAGATGCTGTGCACCCAGAGCGCTTATTACTTAAATAAAGAAGCTGTGGATTTGAAGTCTGTCATCGCTGAGCAGCTGGATGTTATTCTGATTTCCATTAGTATGTTTTGGATTTTTCACCTTATAAAATCTGCTCATTTATGTTACTTTTATACAACTGTGGAATTCAACAACTATCACAGGGGAGTCTGATAGTCATGAATACTGGCATTTGTTTGAATATTAATATATGGATTTTCATTTCTGAAACAAACATGTTTCTACTATGACTGCGTGATGTGTCAAGATGAATCACACCTCTGTTTCCAATGGTGCATTTCATCAGAAAACAACAAAGCACAGCAGCACAGGAAGCAGCACTAAGACATTGCATTAGCCTCTGGCCATGTCTAGTTGAGTTGGTTTTGAGCAGAACTGAAACAGAACATACCTTTTGCCTGACTTCACTGCTAGAAAGACATAACAGACACTAAAATATTGTACAGTGATGTCATCAAAATGATTCAGGGGGGAAGAAGAGATGAAGACAAACAGGGAGAAGCCAATGTCAGAGAAATAAAACTGGGGTGAGAAAACAGCTGTAAGACAACAGCACAGTGCGGCTGCTGCTTGGAGAAGTAAATCTAAAAACCTAAATCTACATCCGGGAACAATTAGAAACTTTTACAGTAAGTGCATGAAAATTCCCTCCTGACTTGACTATCTGTCAGACTTGTTGATTTATGAATAGCACCAGGCAGCATGGCTGGTTTAGGAGTTCAGCTGCTGGTTTCCAATTATTTGACTTGCTTGACATGTGGCCACACAGTCAGTATAGTGTGTGTAGTTGGTGTCTGTACAGTGTGCCTGTATTTAATGACAGCACTCTGGCTATGTGTGTGACAGGGCTACAAACTGCTTTGGCATTAATTTACACTAATAACCAGCAGATAGAAGCCCACTCACGAGCATTAGAATGAGGTTGCTTCATACAGGTCACTAAACAAGGCAGTGCATTACTACATATTGAGCGAATAGTAGCAGGACACACACAGAAAAAGAACCACAACTGTTTACCAAAGATTGCCATTCTTTGGGAGGGATGGCTGTAAATCCAGCTAAACAGATAAAGCTGCTGTCTCTGCTTCATCCAATTAGCAGTCACCTTAATTCACAGTCAAGGTTTCTGGGTAATTTCAACTGCACGGGAAGCCAAGGTACAGAAGGAAACACATGAAAAGAATGAATAAAAACCTGACTCCTAATCAGTGTACTTACTTTTGGCCCGATGATGACCAACACATTCCGGGGATTCTTAGAGTGCCACTCTGAAAGACACAAAATGAACAAATTTAAGAAATATAACAGTCTGAGAGAAGATGAACAGCAGCGGCTTTCCTACAAGCTGTGAAGTTCAATTTGTACCAAATTCATGTGGGTACACTATACTGGAAATATACAAGACTGGATTTATGTGTATAAGATTGGATTTATTTAGTGCGTTTGTGCTGCCAAGTAATATCTCAGTCAAAAAAATGCTGCATAAAATCCATGCGTCTTCTGGAATTACTCCAGTTTTAGAACAAAAGTAAATGGTAAACTATGACAGGTTAAAAAAAGTTCAAAAACTGAAGAATGTTGACTTATTTAAATAGTTTGAGGACGTAAAAGCTGTGCTCGATTGGGTTTTTACCCCATCTGAATCATTATTTGGACAAACTTTTTTATTGCTGTTGTTAAAGAAAGAAAAAGGCAATTAGCAAAGGCAATAAACAAAATTAATTGACAGACCATTATAACCTTTAAATGTGTCTGTACTTCAGGGACAATTAAGTAGTGTTCTCAAACGTTTGACCAGACGTGTCGATAAAACAAGTATTTTCAATAGAAATGTTGACGTCCCCTGCTGTTCTATTAACCTAACCATATCTCAACTGTTAAATCACACAAGAGGAACAGAATTTAATAAAGAAAAAAAAGGATGTTGTTCATCAATTGCTTTTGTGATCGACAAGTACGAGGCGGACATAAATGAAACACCATCATAAGCTGTCATAAGAGTCTCATTGCACTTTCACATAAATCTTTCAATTAGCTGAAACAAAGCACAGAGCTCTAACATCCTGTTTAATAGATGAGCTTGTTCTACTTCGAAAATCAGACGTACAGTCAGAAAGAACTTTTTGATTTAAGGTTGAGGCTATTATTATGGACAGAAGAACGTCTCGTTTCAGTCGCTGTGTTTGCTGCAAGGTTACAAAAGACATGATATGTAGCGGTATGAATAGCACACCTGAAAAGTCCTCCACGAGGTAAAGCGGGTCCTTGACTCTTCTGAGGCCACAGACCAATAGGAAGACACGCAGCTCATCCACATGCTCCGTGCTTACACCTGGAGAGAGGCCAGACACACAGAAAGACAGCACTACAATATCAAAACAGTGCATAATGAACATCCCAAGTACGTCGGCATATAATGAAAGCAATACATCACCCAAGGTCATGAGGAAAATAAGACAGCGGTGACTAATGTGCTTGCACAATTTTCTGATCAGAGTTATAACGCTCAGCAGGGAAATAGTCTGCTGAAAACATCGGAAGCTTGCAGTCTCATCAGCGTGTAATACAGCGCCATAACCGCAGAGCCAGAGCATTAGAGCATTTGGGTGACAATTTACTCCCTAGCAGCTCCAGATTAAAATTAGCTAACCCTACATGACGCTAACAACATGAAACGTTTTGAGAACCTTGCTTTAATTGAGAGCGAACACTGCTAAATCGGCTCTCTTCCCAGATCATCCAACTTTCAGGTTCAATCCAGAGATTAGTTAGAAACTGGCAGGCATACAGTTGTGCTGAATGCCAACGACTACTGTATTACACCTAACCTTCAAAAAGCAATAGATAAGAGGCCTGACCCCAACAACACAACCTCGCACTGATATGAATGCAGCACACACTCCAAACAGACACACAGTCATCGATCTATAAGTGAACCCTGTACTTCAAACTGATTATTACATTGGAAACATTTTCACTGATCAGAATTACTTTTTTATAGAGGCCAACTAGGTTATATTGGAGGGTAATTCTGTCAGGATCTCTGGTACTTTCATGTTCCCTTCGCACAATTTCAAACCTGCTGCAAAACAGTTCAGAAAACAAACTCAAAGTAAACCTTAAGTGAAGGTGAAATTTTTATGTCACATGACTTTTAAACGGAAGGCTAGTATAACGGCAAACCTTCTACGGCAGTGCTTTTCAACCATGGGGTCACCTTAAATTCAAATGGGATCACCGGAAATTACTAGTAATACAACCCCCCCCCCAAAAAAAAACAAAAACAAAAAAACTTGCCAATAAAAAAATATATGGTGAGTTGAAAGAGACAATCTTATTAAATAAAAGACATGACAAACTGAAGCTGAAACTGAAGCACTGTGGTACTGTTTATCTTTCCAGTTTCAGATGCTGCAGCTCTTTCATAATTCTTAGTTTGAGTTATTGTTTGTTCAGTATTAGTTGTCATCCTTGTAAATCCAAGCTGGACTGACTGTACATATCCTGACCAAGGAAAATACAATCCTCACTTTGTGCAGTAATCTGAACCTGGCTTTTCTGCCTCCATCCATAAGAATACACATTATATAGATTAAATGTCATCTAAAATTAACGTTTATTTGCAACATAGTATAGCAAACTATTACATGACCAAAAACAAATACATTTTAGAAAAAAAAAAAAAAGCCTCTGTTTCGAATGTCTGGGGTCGCCAGAAATTTGTGACGTTAAAATGGGGTCATGAGCCACAAAGGGTTGGAAACCACTCGGGCTGTCAGTAGAAGAACAGTAGAAAATTCATTTTGATCCTCGATTTCTTTATGCAAGGTAATAACAAAAAAAAGTCAAGTACAAGGAAAAAAAAGGTACTTTTAAGTGTCTGAGGCATGTGCTTACAGCACAGCGACAGTCAAGTGAAATCCCCTGCTGCCAGATAAATCCAGATCAGGAGGCCAGAGCAGCTCTTTAATGCTATTACAGAGCATCTTAAAATGACAGTGCAGGGTCTCAGCACTGATCCTGATGGAAAGTGCTGACTGTCAGAAAAAAAGCTCAATCTACAGGTTTCTCCAAACCTCCTTGGATGGATTCTTAGGATGGAAGTTGGTCAGCAGATGTCAACACTCATATCACTACTTCAGACCAAGAGGCAGATAAACTCTGGAGGAAAACTGGAATTATACCAACATACACCTGTCAAAAGGTGAAGGAATTTCAAAGAAAGAAAAAAATATTTTGGATCTAACATGCAATTCATCTTTCTAAGAGGAGAAAAACAAATTGAACAAAAAAAATCATCTGTTGTGCCAGCAGCTATCTCTACTTCCTCTCTCTCTTTGCACTTCTGTGAGTTTTATGCAAAACCAGTTTGCTCATTTGCCTTTGATTTTAGATGGGCATACTGAACAATCCCCCAGTGCTTTAATCAGTGTGTGTACATGCTAGTGTGTGTGGACATATATCTGTTTGAGCAGCTCCACTGAGTGACACAAGATCAATGGCCAAAATACTGACACCACTGACAAACTCTCATTCACCAGAATCATATGTGACATCTTTCAATGACAGCTACTCATTAAACATTGTATTTTGCCAGGTGCTGGTCTTACCAGTTTCCTTGAAACTTTCTTTGTAGTTTCGATGAATATTTGCTCTTTCCTGAGTTTTTTTTTTTTTTTAAGAGAAGTGCATGCATTATAGTACTTGGAAGTGTGACAGTAGTTGGAACAGCTTGTAGGTATCTGTAATTCCTTTTCAAAAACAAAATGATGAAAAACTATGTAGTGAGTAATTCATAAACAGTTTCTTTGAAAGACTGACAAAAATGTGTACCTTTGAAACATCCTGACTTTGAACTGCACTGAATCACAGAGCTGCTTGTTCCATTAATATTAATACGCAGTATAAATGTCGGTTAAGTAATACTATTTGATCAGGCAAATCTAGAATACATGTCATTTGAAAGTCATTAGCAGAAAAAAATGAACAAAATTAAGGCAAATTGAGCAACACAGACCTGTTTATCCCCGTTTATCAACATTTGCTTTTTAAAATCTCAAATCGAAAAGCTTTTAAATTATAACAAATAGAACAACTCAACTTCCTGAATTTTCCTTATAATGTGTTTCAAACTGTGATAGCCTTTCCTGGACTGTCATAGTAATTACCAACTACTAGTTTAAGTCTTAGAAATTCAAAGCACATTTTCCAAAATACAAACAAATCAAATACATTAACATTTCTGTTTGTCTGCACTGCAGATGCACTTCGAAAACTTTGGCCAACTTACTTCTTTTTGCCATATTTATATGTGCCAAGTCTATACAGATAAAGTGTTTATCAGAGGACAGAACAGTATTCTTGGTCAGCCAACATGACTGTAAATGATGTGTGTGTTCGGCCTGGGAGGCAGCAGTGCTGGTCAAGATAGTGAGAAACAAGCCAGAAAAGTGGGGTGGTAGCATTTATCCTGCACCGTCTCAGCTTCCCTCTAAAGACTTTCTCTATGGACTGCTTGTTATGTTAAATTCTACTGCAAGAGAAAAAAAAAATGCCAGTGCGAGTTGAAAGTAGAGTTGAGGGAAACAACCCATGTACATCAACAAAACATTTTTGGGTATGAGTAATGTACTGTGTGAGATGAACCCTCCCAAATATTGTTTCTCTTCAAACCTGTCTACTTTCTACACACTAATATCTGTAATACCAAAAAAAAAAAAAAAGTTTTTCCCTCAGAAGCAGAATCTATGTCAATGAATTATTCATGAGGATGCACTGATGTTGAAATCCTGGGACAATATCAATACCAAAGAACAATTTACCGGATAGCCAATGTCAAAACCAACACTGTTTTTTTTTTTTGTGTGTTTTTTTTTTGTTAACTTTGTTTTGGGTGTTATTTATTCCTCCTTTTCTACCACGAAAACTGCATCATAAATTGCATCATGACAAAATCTTTGAATGAGTACAAATTCAACCATATAAATGATCAACCACAACACAGCATATTTATTGGTCGTCAATATGGTTAAAATGTTACTTAGCAACAGCCGATTGGTTAACACTAATGTTCCATGAGTCTGTTTATCTCTTTATATATATTGTGGAGGTAATTAGCACAATAAATCCCTTGTGGAGGACTCGTGTTTCTATACAATAAGTGTGTAACATCTGACCTCTAATCAGGCTATTGCTTTGTATTTCAATAACTATAACATGGGGAAATTAATTGTGCATGGTAGCAACGGACCCCCCCCCGGTGTGCTCCCCCTGACCCTCCAAAGATTCAAAGCACCATTGTTAACATCACAGCGCTGTTTCTCTCAGAGGAGAAGTTCCCATATCTATTTAACTTCCCCTCGCAAGGCTCACAGCAGGGACCACCAACAGCTGGGCTTTCAGGGAATGTCACCCGGTGGATTTAATGCTGAGGTCTGTGCTTTTAGACACAACACCTATAGCTTAACACAGACACACACTTACACCCATGCATTTTCAACCATGCAGGGAGGGATTGCTTTGATTCTTTCATGTGTCCCCCTGATGGGAATTTTTATAAAGCGTGCCACCTCAGCACCGAGACACACTCCACACTTCCACAGCTTCATGCAACTTCATTAGGCTAGCCTATGTACAATATACAATTTAGTGATGATTAATTTATGTCACACCAGATGGAGGGATGA
>JAQQZY010000029.1:20787257-20801914 GCA_030068375.1 Ostorhinchus rueppellii
AACGAAATAGTCCTTGTTGACAAATAATAACCATAAATGTCCATATTTAGTGTGTCCACCTTTGGTGCAGATAACAGGTTGCATTCTTGCTGCCATCGTTTTTATGTAGTTTTACACAGGAATGCAAGATAAGAACTGGACTTGTGCAACTTCATAAAAAAAAAAATAAATAAAAAAATTTCTGTGGCATTTCCCTTTGCACTTTTGGAAAACATTAAACTTGAAAATGTATGGATAACAACAATAGTTCTATTTTAGCATTACAGATATGGTTTTGATAAAAAAGATCTTGCATATACTGGTGGATTAACCATTATAGAAATATAAGAAGATATTTTAATAAACAGAAATACTGTTAAATTATGGCGGCAGTGGAAAACACCTTATACTGGGTGGTGGTGGAAGAATAAAATTGTTAATCACTGTACAAAGACAGCAAGAGAGAGAGTACAGAAATACATTTAAAAAATATGGCAGAAGAATTTTCAACCAAATTGTTAACAGCTTGTTAAAAAAAGTCCTCAGTAAAATCTATTACATAGCATCTTATAGTGCAGCGACAGCCACATCTTCATTTTATTATGGTTTACAGCAGCTTTTCCAGGTTGTGGATGTGCAACACTAAACTAAGTTTGATGCCTCCACTAAACTGAGCCTGTGACCAAATGTATTTTGCTAACAACGAGTTGCTGTTAAAGGACAAAACAGAATACAACTTAAAACAGAAAAATGGACTTTTAGTTTTATTCACTAAGGTTTTAAATGTCCTGCTCGGAGCAGCTGAAATTGATAAATATGCACAGTGTTGTCTTGTCCCAGAGTCAGGCTTTATAGGCAACCAAAATAAAGTAGTAAAAGTACCTGAGCTCCTTAAGAAATCAGTCCAGCAGAATTTCTCAGTTACTTCAGTCTGTATGCCTGTAAAAAATAAAGACAGGTTATATTAAGCAGAAACAACTAACATACATTAACCCATGAGGATGTACAACAAAACAGGTGTAATGCAGTTGACTTATTTATTGTATTATCTTGTATGTATATTAACATTTAGCAACATATTTGGCGAAATAATAACTTTTATAATCACTATAAAAGCTTTTACTGTTCCAAGCTCAGTCATGCAGTTAACCAGAGCTCTTCTCTAATCTGTAAAGGCGCAGTATTTGCCAAACAAGGCTACTAGTGGGAATCAACATGGAAGAGTGATTTGGGTTATCCTACATGGCACAGTGGCCAATGGCAAGAGCAAATACAAGTCTGTACTGCAGTCAGCATGATAATAGAGGGGAAAAAAAAAAATACTGTCAAAGCTGATTAATGCAACACTTCAGTGGCGGGTCAGGGATGCACAGCATGGGGTGAGAATATTCATCCTGCAGGGCTTACCTTGAGGCTGGACATAAACTTTACTGCTCTTGGAAAGCTTTAGAAAAGAAGCAAACATTGGGACGAATCTGATTAAAATAAACATTAAACCATAAAAACAATCAATGAATAATTACAGGCAACACTAGTTTATACCACTTATATCTAATTGACTGTGTTTGCCTCTTTTTGTCACAGAATGGACAACAGCTAATTGATACTCTTTGTTCTCACAAAATAATCAAACAAAATACAAACTTTAAAAGAGAATCAGGAACGCAGTTGGCAGGATAATGGCAGTGCTACGAAATAAATCAGAGGGGGATGGAAAGGAAATTGACTGGTTGTTATCACACTAGATCCATCCCCTATGTGTGTTTTCTGTCACAATAAAAAGCGGGGCAATGCCTCTCAGTGCCTGTCCTGTCTGCCTGCTGTCAGCACTAAATGGCAGAGATAAAGCATGCCACTCGCCTCAATCTGCAGCCTACGGTTCCAATCTAATCTAAAAGTAAAACCCGGTAATATTGTTTTAATGCCAGCCCGTTACAGAACAGGCCTGGATATAGTGTTTGTATAGTAAAAGCCCTTCTATCATATTTATTGAAGTTGTCAGGCTCATTCCCTGCTTTTTCACAGCAGGTTTAAATTTTAAGACACAAACAGATTGAGCAAAGAGTTGGAGTCTCTTTACATTGAAACATTTAAATTCTGACAATTTTGGTTGTTGAGTTTATATTAGCTAAACAGACACTTCTGATACGACATAAAATAATACAACTGAGAAAATATTCACGTTAAGTACTGCTGGGCAGAAAAACAGTTACTGTGATGATGATAATGATATTTGTGATATGCATTATTCTTTCATCTGTAATTTTTTATATTCTCGGTTAAAACATTTAGAATTTTTTCCATGTTTTGCCGTGTAAATTTCGAACAAACATTTCCCGGTTAATATTTTGAATACTCTGCATTTAGATTTGTACAGTATTTTGCTTCTTTGATTAAGTGTCCTGTTCTGAGCTTAAGGATACATTTGAAACCATAAATAACTTCTTTTTCATGTTATCATGTATTTCACGCTTTTTTCAAATCTTTTATGAATAATTTTAACAAAGTGGCTATTGACACAGTACTGCAGCATGAAATATCAGTTTGTCTGTTACCACAGAGCCAGTGAACACCCTCGTTACATCATGTCTAGACTGGTAAGTTGTTACAGCCCGAAAAGTACTGGCAATCAGATAGCAAATAGGTTGGACATAAAGACAGCAGAGATTTATAAGTAAAGTAAGCAAGTACGTAAGGTTTTGGACAAGAACGTGGAAGCCTTGAGTTTGATTCCCAGTTGAAGTAGAATTGTTCTTTTTTTTCTGAAGATTTTCAAACGGGGGGCACACGCTGCAACAAGGGTGCCGGCAGGTAAAATCCGACATTGATGTAAATCAGCCACTGGGACAATGTACTGGGACAGTACGGAACTGGGGGCATAACACTCAATACACAACTGACACAGAACTGAGAAGCCACATGACACACTGCTGCATCTAGCTCCGCCCACCTTCTCAAGCCTCAATCTCACAGACAACACAGAGCTAAGAATAGCATAAAACAACATATAGAGTATTTGGAACAATAATTCCTGTTCTATACTATATACTATCACAGATTTGTTGTTTCTTCGATGAATTGCCACAGTACTGTGGCAGCAAAATGCACAAAAGAACACACTGAAGCAGATGCCATATATCACCACAGTGCTGTGGCAACAAGAGGCTAATGAGTTCATTTAACAGTATCCATGATCGGCTCCAGTAGATTGGCTCTGTGGCAATTGACAAACCACCATATTGTGCCACAGTACTGTGGCAGTAGCCATTGCCAAATTTTAAACTTGTCTCAGGACCAAAAAATTGAAAGAAGTCAGAGCTTGACAATGATTGTGGTAATTATCAACTGTATATTAACTGCCAGAAAAATGTTCATTGTGATAACCTTTTTGGCCATATCACCTAGCTCTAAATTTGTGATGCAGAACAATATGGTGTAACAAGTTCACCAATATACAAAAGGTAATCATACCAAAAATAACTCGGCATCTTCTCTCATTTTATCAGTAAATGCAACTGCAAACCTAAATAAAATAAAAACAAAAACCTTCATTATTACCTGAGAAAAAGCATTTTTAGTGAAACATATTTTCATTGTTGACATGATCCTAGACAAACAATGATGATGTCAGACAACAGGGAATATAATAGTAATAGTAGTAAAACACAAAGTTCTCAGGTTGACACAGTGTACATGAGAAATGAATTATCTCTAGTTTGAAAGCTAAGAATTTAAGACTGTAGAATATAAGATATAAACAAAGAGAATGTAGGACAAAAACCAGTGGGGAATCACTAATTTGTGGGTGTGTGAGCATGCATTCTTAAATGGGCCAAAAAACAGAAGGGTGACTGAATCTTATAATGGTGGTTTGTGTGCACTAGCGGTGGGAGATGTTTTTGAATCATGTGTTTGTAGTCATGAGACCTGGATCTCCCTGGATATCCCAGAAGGCACTTATTCCCCTAAATTTACCCGCTAGAAGCCCTACCATCTTTTTACATCGTAATGAACACTGAGACATTGGGCTCTGACTACTGGGCACAAGACACTGATAGATCTATATACACATAAACTTCATACTATTAAATTAGGGGATGAGAAAACCCAACCTGCACAGCTGGAGGTGTTTTGCATTTGGTTACATTCATTCTTTAATGCCGGGAATGAAGGGAATAGAACATTTTTAACACAAATCAGTATAATTCATGTATGAAAAATACATTTAAATAGGCTTCATGTAGAGATTTGCTATTTTTATTATTAGTACTTATAGTTTCTTGTCTTGCCAAAATGTGTGAATCCTGCATCGCACATTCAATCCAAAAGTTTATGGTTATAATTTGAGCCTATAAAACTGATCCCATCCACTTGTAAACTTGTAAATCAATACTTTGTGTTTACATATAGAGTAAGTATAGATTTTCACACGCTGTGAATAAAACAGACCAACACGATAAAGTCACATGTCATTATGAGTTCATATTTAGTTCTGTTTTTACAGACATTTAACTTGTAATTTAGTTTTTGCTTTGTAAGAGTAGATCAAGTACAGGTGTAAAATATTGCAGTTCTCTTTATAACATTTAGATGTCACATGGCAATCATGCGAAAAAATTATCTTGCACAATCAGTGGAAGACTAACCGTATTTGGAATTATTCCCATTTACAATTAGATCTGAACTGTTACATGTTTGAAAAACTCAGCTTAAAAAAAACCTAATACACATATTTTCATTAGATTTTTGCTAACAGGCAAAGACCTAAGCAGATAGAACACAAACATTCTCTTACTTCATCAAATGCACACAGTTCATGTGAAGTGATCAAACATGGTTATGCACTCAATTTAAGTGAAAATAAGATGGTATTTTGTAGCAACATCACCTGGCTTTCAGTAGCACCTGCTCCATAATCACGCGCTTCTGTTCAACTTTCACATCTTCATTCATGTCTGTTCCGCCAAAGATAACACCAAATGGAACTTGGATGTCTGTTTTCAAAGGTTAGACATAAAACAGAAAGGTCCTGACATTGTTGGAAAAGGTAGCAGTCTACGTATCATTACCTGACAAATAAAAAACACGAATTGCATGAAAATAAAGGAATCACATAATAAAAAGGTATTCACCTAAGAGGAGTCTGCCAGCTTTGAAGAGATGAATGGCCAATGCACCTTCAAATGGAGGATTTTCAGACACTAGGTCTGCAACCTCTGTGGAGGACTGAAATTCTGCAGCATCTCTGAGCTCACAAATGTGTCCTGCTGATTCAATGTGGGACCTTAAATGTAACATGAATATTTACAAATTATGAAAAATCTTTATTATAAAGGATACAAATCTGCTTAGCAAATGACTCAATATTTTACTGCTTTAGTGCAAAAATGTATCATGAATGCTTCATTCCTTTTCATTGTGAATTAACAAGCACTGTGATTTCATGTAGTTACTTCATGTTTATTTGATCACCAGTTGTCGCAGTTATTTTAAAAATTAACTGATATGCAACCAACCACTGTTTTCCAGTGTTTCATTTCAGATCCATGATTTTAATCAGCCTTTCTGAAAGAACAAAACATATTCTCATATTGTAAAGCACAAAGCTTTGCAAAAATCATACTATTGCTCAATGGCCGGAAGAAAGACCAAGGTATGAACATATCCTGGTGTAGTGGCCTTCACCTGATATCCGTTGCAACAAGTGTTGCTGCTTAAGAATTAGCTTGCACAATCAGTGGAACATTTTTTTACTCTCTTCATGCAGTGTTCTTTAATAAAATTATACTGCAATAGATGGGGTGATTAATCAGTCTGTATGAAGCAATCACATATGTATATGTGAGAACAGAAAATCATGATTAATCTCTATATACATTTATACTTATTCATTAACTAAACCATGAGTCATACACTATTTAAGTATTATTTGGGCATGTCAGTTGTATCTTTATTCTAAAGGTTATAATTCATGTAGTCAAATATGTACACAGATGTATGATAGCTTGATAATACTTGGTCGTTAGTGACAGAACAGAAAGACAAACAAAGTTTAGGTTGTCATACAGTAGATGATACTATTTCCTTTAAATTTAGCTACGAATAATCTTTATATTTCCGTCAAACAGCTGATTAATAAAAACACCATAGTTTAAAATATACACAGGTTTAGCTACTAATCACTTTCTCGTTTTAAATAGTTCTAATTAACCACTGGCATAGCTACTAGTCGTCCACAGTCTGACAAGCTAACTCAGATGATGAAGCGATACTTAGCCACAGTGAATATTACCTTATTCTCTCAGCTGTGGTGTTGTTCCCAGTTTTAGGACTGAGACAGGCAAGAAAGAGTAATTTCATAGCTTCATAAAGTGCACGTTTGGTAGGTTAACAGCTAACGTGTGTGTAATTAAACTGGCTGAGCGGAATAGCAAACAGAGCCGTTTAACAGGCTGGCTAAGGGCACACAACGATCACATTTCCTCAACCCATTCTTGGACGTTACACGTAGTGTTGGGCAAGTACAACTCTGTACAACACCACGCTCGAAATGTTTACAGGTCCGCCTCCGAAACGATCCCCCGGAAACATATTACGGTAGTACACAGTGTACGGGCACCGGTGGTCCATTTCACTAGTTTGTTTCGAGACCATTTCAGGACTAAACAAACAACACACAGCGGTAAAGTGCATATTTATGTCTCTTGATAAATTTATAAGCGGTAGAACCAGAACCACCGAGGACAAAAAAAATAAAACCACAACACCACTTCCTCCTTTCGGTGTTACGACGTTAGCGTAGATGGAACAAACTTACAAACAATATGGATGGGCTGTCAACTATGTAGTTTCCCAGGGCATGATGGGAAAGTTCATTTATAGATCATTTTCAGAGCAACGCGCAAGTGTGACGGTTTGTTGACTGGGGTATGTGTCACGCGATAGTACCGTGACACTGTTGATTTCCAGTTCTCCTTTGACAAGAGTATTGATTTAGGATAATACACAGTAAATATTTTGTCGGTAAACATTGTCTTACTGGGTAAATGGAGAGTAACAGACACTACTGGGACGTGTGTCAATAACGAAAGGTACGGAAACGTTTAATTGACTCTTATGGAGCTTTCTTTGCTTATGCAGACTAGTGTGCTAATGCTAGCTAACTTGAGGATTTCTACAGTCTGTGGCTATTGTATTTTTGTTAATAAAAATACTATATTTGGACAGTCAAAAGAATTAAAATGAAGTAACTATACCAGTCTGGTGTATTAACCCAAACATTGAGACATGACAGAGTCTGCTTTACTTATTTAATCACTTTTGTGTCTTTTTTTCTTTCCAGATTTTAACCATTAGAATTGAACCAGAAGTCATCGTAACCTATTTAGTTGGTTGAGAATGGCTAGCAGTCCGGATGCCAGTGAGACAACCCCTCTTTTGGACTCAGGTTCTGGAACTAGACCTTCACCACCATCAGTTTTTCAGGGGAGAAGACTGGCATGTGCTGCCATCCTGCTGGCTGAGTCTTTAGAAAGGATTGCATTTTATGGCATCACATCCAATCTGGTCCTATTTCTCAACAGCAGTCCCTTTTATTGGGAGGGCACCCAGGCGAGTCAGGCACCACTGATGTTTATGGGAGTTACTTACCTGATTTCACCTTTTGGAGGATGGCTGGCAGATGCATACCTTGGAAAATTCTGGACCATTGCATCAAGTTTGGTCCTATATTTCATAGGAATGCTGTTTTTCCCTTTCATTTCTAAAGAAGAAACACGAATTGGTTTTTGTGGAGAAGAGTTAGCCTTTCCTGTACAGCCTGCTGAATGCCAAACAAACAGTACTCCTCCAAGCAATGTAACATGCCCTATCCGTGCTCCATATTGTGGTCCAGCAGTCTACAGTGGACTTTTTTTAATTGCATTAGGTGTGGGTACAGTAAAGTCCAACATCACACCATTTGGAGCAGATCAGGTACAGTATAAAAGCTCTGTATCAACAGAAGCATGTGTCAGGAGTTCATCACAACGTCTTGTGAAGGATTACTTTTTGTGACATTGATCTGTATAATATTAGGTATGCGGTATGACATGTATGGGGTCAGACATGTGATAAGATTTCCATTGCAGTGTTACACTCCACTTAGACATGCATGCTCTTGATTATGACAGGCACTGGAAGATTTTCTCTCTTAAAATGAATATTTTGGAGTAAAGATATGGTAGTAGTTAAGTCACGGATAGGATGTTTATACTGTACTGGCAAATCTGATTAACTCAGATTTATTTAATTAGATTTTTATTACTTAAACTTTGACTCAAAAATCTGAGATGTTCTTTTAAAGTTTCACTTCAGACAGTTTCAGTCAAGTGATGAATCAGTTATTGGCTTTTCCATGCTTCAAACTAGTATTTAGAGGTTGATTGATTTTGGGTTTCTAAAGGCTGTCATTATAACAGTAGTCTGGAGCAGGGAAAATCAAATAACTGATTAACTGACTGATATCATCCTTGCCCCTTCCCTCAAAGATTTTAACTCTGTGAAGCTATGATTCACATCTTTCAGTTTATTAAAATTTCAAATAGCTGTTGAACTGAAAATACCAAAATAAGTAAATGTGATTTACTGAACGCTGAAGTAATTAATCAATTGTGTTTTGGAACTGAATTAATCATATAAAATCATTTTCTATTTTATCTTGAGCAATTCTTCACACCTATTTCTCCTCAAAATCCGAATTTCAAATTTAGAAGCTTATTATTAACTATCTGTGGTGGTACCAGTAGTTTGTAAAGTATTTTATTGGTGCAGTATAATCAGCCAAACTGATTAATTTGTCAATTTCTACTATTATTATTATGTTTTTGTTTTGTTTTTTTAAAGACAGTCTTGGTCTCCTTGTATTTTGAAGTACTTTGTAGATATTAAGCTGCTTCTTTTATTTGCTTCCTCACTGAAAACCGAAAACACGGGTAGTTTTGATTGATTGGGGTTTTTAATAAGTGGTGATGTGAAGAGGTGATACTTGAAATATGCTTATTTTTCACAAAATTAAATACCAGTTGTATGGAGCATGACTTTTGTCCAGAATCAATAGAGTTTTTCCAGTCAGTATTATATGCTTTCTGGTTAATCTTGCCACTTTGAGGGTTATTTCACATGTTTAAAACAATTGTCAGGTGTCCATAGGAACTGTGCAATATATGTTTTTACACTTCTCCTTTAATGCCATGATCCTCTTGGTCCATTTACAGCCTAACATATGTCAAACAAAATTCATAGTTCCTGTTCAGTGGAACAATACTTATTAGGTATTACAAGATTTACCCTAGTAGTATTATTATTACCACCATTATTATTACTCACTTGATTTTACCAACAGTGTCTTGTGAAATCTCATATTTACTGTAAAAATAATACATTTTAAAGAATTGTTTCAATGTTTTAAAGAAGATGTAATGTAGATATTGTCTCCTGTTACAAACTCATTAAGTAAATAATGAAAAAAATCATCCAGTTTCAGGTGAAATAATTACCTGCATCAGTCATATTATGGACACTTGACTCTTGTATTGTGAAAATTTTTAACGATTGATTCTCAATTTGACTTTAAATTGTCCTTGTAGTAGAGTACAGTTTCCTTCAGACTCACTATAAATGCAGGTACAGAACTGCTGGTGCTTCTGCTGTGATGTGAAACCAGAGGAAGCATATTTTTTTAGTGTAATTAAGAATGAAAAACCTTCCTTACATCTTTTTGAGTCACTGCTGTATGTTGTGTTACATGTGTAAACTTTTGATGCTTTTCTGAATATACTGAATGTTGGTGTTATTTTGAAATCTGTTATCTGGTTGCGGTTGACACAGGTGAGTAATGTAGTCAGTTTAATCACAACTTTCACTGCACAAATACATAGAGGAAGTGTGAAAAGCTGTGTTTTCAGCCTCCCTTTTTTCATTGCTATGGCATCCTATAGTTAATCTAATTGGTCATATTTAACAAACATCCACTTAGTCACAAATCAATAAAGTCTTTTCTTTCACAAGGGTATCTGCATGTAGTTTAAGTACCATAATAAGAATAATGCAATTCACCTGTGTGCTAATTTAACTGAATTTATTGCAGCTTTGGAAAGCCTAGGGTTGAGACAATCATAGTAAATCTCAAAACGGCACTGTTAAAAGCAAAGAATAAAGAAGAATTAGCATTTATTTGGCTAATTTAACCTTCCTATTAACTCTCTTTTGCACATTTTACACAATTATTTTATTGTGTTTTAGATTGCATTGTTAAGAACATATGAAGACTGTCACAAATAAAGACATTGTGTCTGCCATTTTACAATATATATATGAATATCTAGAAATTTTTATTTATGATGACAGGACATCTATATGAAATCAGTGTAGCTTGATTTCTTTGGAATTTAAAGTCCTATAGTATTATGAAAGCTTCTGTATCATAGCAGATCTCATTTACAGCTGGTAGGTTGGAGTCAAGCCCGCCGGTGCTTGAGATTCACACCTTTACTCAAACATAATGCTTAGGTATTATTTTACATGCATCTCCCTCACACTGACAGCAACATTATTTCTGTTATCCTCCTCCAGGTCAAAGACCGAGGACCAGAGGCCACACGTAGATTCTTCAACTGGTTTTACTGGTGCATCAACCTTGGAGCCATCCTGTCACTGGGTGGTGTAGCCTACATCCAACAGAACTTCAATTTTGAGGTTGGCTACATCATTCCCACTGTGTGCCTTGGGGTCTCCTTCCTGGTGTTTCTGCTTGGCCGTACCGTCTTTATAACTAAGCCCGCTGATGGCAGTGCCTTCACAGATATGTTCAAGATCCTGGGATATGCCTTCTGTTCCAAGAAACCCAAAGAGCCTAACCTGCTCCGGTGAGCTTCATTTCAACTCCTTTCATCTTAGAGTATAAATATAGTACTGTAGCATACACAGTGCATGCATTGTGAAAGGAATAATAAAAAAAAAAACTCACAAGACAACCAGCATCCCAACAATAACTGTGCTGTAAAAAAGCATCAGCCTCAGTGGGGAGCTACTCTTTGGCTGTGCGGTAAGTATTTCTGTTCATGGAAGAGTTTGACAGTGACATGCTGACTCTGATCCTGCATAATAGAACAGCTATAGGTGTTATTAGTAGATCTTTAACTTAGATCCTGCCTGTATATTATTATTATTTTTTCTGCTGGTCCAGGCATTCATCTTCATTCCCTGTGGTGAAAAGTTTGTCTGAAGTGCTGTTACTTGACTTTGAACCACAAAACCACAATTGGTTCAAAAACCTGACATTGAATATTTTAAGTTGGCCAATTCTGCAGCCTTTCAAGAATTCCTTATTAAGGCGTTTCCTCCAGAGATGGGGATTATAGGCTTTAGAATAGAGTTTCATTCCTCTCTGTAGCAGCAGTTTTATTTAAGAGTAAGTTGTTCACAAAATGGCTGATTAAGTCTGCCATTTCAGGAATTTGGTATAATTCAAATTTATTTAATATTTATATTTATGTTTATATTTTTTTCTGGATTTAAGTACTATAATAATTTTCCTTTTTTTTTTTCCTCTGAAGCAACAAACCAACATTACTAGACAGTGCCAAGGTGTCTTGTGGTGGAAAATTTCCAGAAGAGAAAGTAGAAGAAGTGAAAGCTCTGGTGAAAATCCTTCCAGTTTTTTTTGCTCTCATCCCATACTGGACTGTGTACTTCCAGGTAAGTTGAATCAAAATGTTTGAAATATTTTCCATGTAACAGCAAAACAAGACAAGGGCAAACAAAAACACAGAATGAAAGATATGGGGGAATTTTGACATGCTTTGGTATCCGACATCCTGGTGATTGTAAAGTGAACTACTCCATGCTGTGGCTTTAATCTCATTCTTGTGTTGCAGATGCAGACAACGTACATCCTGCAGAGCCTCCATTTGAGGATTCCTGATGCCAGCTCAAATACAAACAGCTCTGCTGAGTCCCACCAGGTAACTTAAATTGAAAACAGTTCAAAAACGTATTTTGTGCAATAAAAATTACTTGCAATTCAAGTGGAATTTGCCATTAATGCTATAAATATTAAACAACTGAACAATAAGTCAGAACATAAATCATTTAAATTTAACATTCCAGCGTTGAGATTTAGCCTGCTTTGTAGGTTTGAACTACATTTTGCACCGCTGAAAATAAAGGGAGTCAGTAGGTCACTGATTCACAATGGTAGGCAACAGCTGGAAGCAGGAGCAAAGGTTGGTAATGCCTTAGGGATTAAGGCACAACTTTACTTCACAGACTAATACCTTACAGATTAGCAACCTGGCTGTGATTGTATCGCTCCACAGCAGCGCCTCCACCTGCTTCCTTTCAACTAGTGTTGCTGCTATGCATGTATCCTAGATTGTATGCTTTGAGTTCCTAAAAGCTTTGATGACTGAAAACTCCTTTATTACTTAACAATACAGACTATATCTTGTTGGGGGGGGGATCAAAGTTTTTAAGTGATGAAATTGGAATAAAGTGTGAAATGGTCCTCGCAGTTAAAAATGCAATTCTCTGTAGTCTGTGGGAATGGAGCAGACTGACTTCATGGAAAAATGAAGTGAAACACATTACCTCTAAACCACACGGTCTAACCAAATCTTGTATAAGCACATGGCACGTACAGTATATACAGTCTGGATTTATTTTTACTTTTTAAAATGATGTATGTGTAGTAAGACTGAGAAACTGTCTGACATTGTGTTGTTTACTCTTACTCTAGTGAGTCTGACTGCCTGAGAATCCTTTTTATTTTTTCTCCACAAAATGTATCTGGTATCAAAAACGGAACTAAGCCTTGTCTGCTACCAGCCTCAACACTTCTGAACATCAAAAGGGAAGTGAGATTAGATGCCTCTGCGATTTGCTACCTCACCTGACACATTTCAGTGGCTGAGAGATGATCAAATACACTCTTTAGGGAAACGCACCTCATACTAATAATATTTCCTGTGAATGTAGGCAGGAGTAAATTTTTTTTTTTATAATTCCTTATGGTCAGATTAAATCCTGAAATTACAACTCTCTTGTTGTAGAATACAGTTAGTGCATCTACTGTATAAATCCTCAATGAATTCCTGACTCTACTTTATTTTTGGTTTGAATAAAATTTGAAAAGTAATATTTGACAAACTACTTGTCCATTAACTTGTAATACACATGTGTGGAGTGCCTTTACTTTGTCTCTTCACTTAAAATTGGACAATTATTTAGATGCTAGAGGGGAAAAAAAGCTGTTATTTTGCAATCCACTTATAGGTGCAATGTTAAAAAAAATTAACAGCTTTCATTTGTGGCACTTTAATAATAATCCCACAAGTAATATAGAATATAGACCATTTGGAGAAGTATGAAATCACCGTGCCTACCATTGAGATTTGTGTCTGCAGGGACACCTCTGTCATGCCAGAATTTCTCTGGTGAAGGAAGTCTCACTTAGCACTTTCTATCAATTTAAATATGATAATGTGCAAACAAGGGGGGAAAACACCCTCTTAGGAGCGGAGTTTTAGACTGCCAGCGGCTACTTCAAGAAATGGAAATTCAATTTGAGAATAAATGATGCTATCAGAAGTGCTAAACCCGAGACACATGGGGATCTCAGAATGGCATTTGGAATTTGAATTGCAAAAATCATTTCTACCAATTTGCAATCTTTCATTACTCACTCAATGAGATACTGACTGTAGTTGTAGATGCTTTGTTTGCTAACAGTAGACTGTTATCAGGATGATATGTCATCCAGGCTGTTTAGGCAACTTAATTATTTAATTCAGAAATGAGTCTTTATGGCAATTGATGATTTGATTAACAGACTTCTTTTATCCTCTTGGTCATTTAGTGAATGTTTAATCCATAAAGACCCAGACATCCATCGTCGACCAAAACCATCTACTGATCTGAACGGTTTAATACCTGTTGATCCACTAATCCTATCGATACATGTACATAATTGTTGAAAAACGCAGTTTGTCATCTCCATTGTTACTGTGGAAACACAACCATCTTCTACAGTATTGATTCACCAGTAAAGCCCAGTTGGAGTTGGATCAATGACAGTGGATGGACATATTTGTTTTATGTTCAGTTATTGATATATTTGTTGAAAAAGTCAGGTTTTTTTTTTTTTTTTTCTGTTTTCTGTCGGACATAATAACCTTCATATTTAATCTGAGTTTATATGAACACCTAAATGATCAGTAAATTAATTATAAGGAAATACTTGATTTTCACTGAAAATTTACAAAATACAAAATACCATTTATGACAATAAAGGGTGATAAATCACTGTAGAAAGGTTGAATAGAAAAATTCATTTGGGGTCTATCATAAAAATCCCACTGGGTCTTTGTGGATTGAAACATTACTAATTATACTGATTACAATAGGAAAGGTAACAACTATTTATTATTCATTAATGTGGTCTAATAATATTTTCATGATTAACTTAATCTTTTTAAATTGATTTAAATGTTATTTTTCTTCAATATAACTGAGTTAATTTTGTTATGTCATTATGTTTGGGTTTGGCCACCTGGGGGTGCCAAAGCAGTGTTAAGCTAAAACCATGCACAGACACACACAGACACACACAGACACACAGACACACACACACACACACACAC
>JAQQZY010000029.1:20815476-20826537 GCA_030068375.1 Ostorhinchus rueppellii
CACCGTCTGGATCCAGGAACTTTTTAAAGGATTCTTTATCATTGTGAGATAGGGCATGGTGGCACAGAACTGCATGATGTCATTCAGCGCCATCTAGTGGAGGAAAGTATTAATACTACCTTAAAAAAAAAAGAAGTACAACCACAACCTTTAAAAAAAATACAAACACTATCTTGGCGGAGGTCTGCACTCTCCGACTGCTTTTCTAGTTATTGTTTTAATCCAGTTATGTACATTAAGTTTTCAGGATGCATATGATAAGTAAATCTTTGTTGTCTTGGTTTATATACTTGATAGAAAAATTCTGAGATACCATCTAAGAATCAAGACAGAGTCGCTGGATTCTGGAATCAGAATACTTTACTTGCGGCAAGGAGTCAAGTACATACAATAAGATGCAGCAGTTGACTGACTAACACCAGGAAGTCTAAGTTCACATGAAAGAATACGGATAATACACACATTAGCCCAAGTGTCCAAATATAATGACGTTGATCAAGTTCACCATGGGTTTAGGTATCTACAACAAGGTGATGCATGGGTTCAGTGACTGCATTTGTACTCATCTCCCAGACTCTCACTTACCCTATGGCCTGATATCACCAAGGGCAACAGGCCCCTCCGACCCTGAACTGGGATGATGAGACAGAAAACATGTAGGTAGAGAAGAAATGGTAGACATATCCTGGATGTTTTCTCGTAGGTTATGTCCTCATGACCAATCCATGACTCATGCTCTGGACACCTGGTATTTACAGAGAATAGGCTAATATTATATTTCCCTAACAATACTGTTAAAAAAAAAAAACCAACAACAGAGCCACAACCCTCCATCAATTCCATTCATTTTTTTATTTTTAACAATTTCTTTTTTTACACAAAAGTGTAAATTATATAAATCTTATGAACAGTCAAAGATTTACTACTTTTGATAATATTTTTCAGCAAATTTAACTTTGATTTAGTACTATTATTGAAGTCAATCCTAATAAATCAAACCTAAAACTTTAAATAGATCTCAAATTGAAATACGCAGGTTAGTTCAGTTGACCTTTGTAAAGTGAATATAATACATCTAAGGTTTTCAAGTTTTTAAATTGAAGTTTTAACTTACTTTTCATGTCAGTTATATTAAATATTTAGACTGCTTTGAAGTATGTTTCATTAAGCCCTTGAAATATACTGTAACTAATATTTTACGTCATTAAATCTACTCACTAATATCATTAATCACTGTGTTGCCACACTGAGCTGCACCACAGTCCTATAATAATGAACAAAGGTTTTGTTCAAGTGCTCACACACAACCTGCTTTCCTAAAGGACAGTTTTCTCAGAAATTAAGAATCTGCCTCAGTTCTGTGTGTTGTCGTCTTGTGCTTCAGAGATGCCCTGTGCAACCTGCTCTGTCAGTGCGTGACTGGATTCTGAGGAGCGGCCAGGACACAGGCTCTGCTCTGCTGGAGGTCATTTCCATGGAGACGTGGGGTCAGCTCAATGTGTTCGTCTCCGTTCAGGTCAGTTAATTGTACACTGTTTGCTAATGTTAATGATGTGTAATGGTCTGTCCTTGGAAAGAAGTTCAGCTTGTGTGTGGAGTCATGCAGCTATATGTGTGCATCCATAAACGTTCACGCCTGCAGTGGTTTACACCCTTGTGTGTTGAGTAGGAGGTCCTGTCTGCTTTTTGTCATGGGACACTTTTCTCTGACAACCTTGGTGAATAGTTTGATACACACACACACACACACACACACACACACACACATACTCTTCACACATTCTTTTGGACTTGCTGTTTCTGTACTTTTTTCTTTCTCTCCACCCAATATCTCATTTTTATCCTTTTTCATTCTTCATCTCTCACTTTGCCAAATGTAAAGGTGGGATGAGAATGCAAACTGTGCAGATCAATGCGGTCATGTCTCGGAGTGATTTTTCTCCCCCTCACTATTGATCCTCACATCCCATCCTCCTCTCTGGCTCTCTCTCAGAGATGACCTGGCCCAGATGACTCCAGGTTTCAACAGCCACTTTGTCAGTGTTCAGCCTTTTTGAAGGAATATCAGTTTTAATGTTACAGCCTGGCTCTGCCAACGCCTGCGTTTCCAATTATTCTAACTCTGCCCCATCTGCATTCATCAACAAAAAAGGAACATGCAGCGCTTCGACCACTCAGAAAAAAAAAAAAAAAAATCAGTGTCTGTCCACTCAAACCAGTCACTGGAGACTAGATTTCAGTCACGATTTCCTAGAGGAGAGACAGCATGTCTTTACAAACCTAAGTGTAGTTAATGGATGTATACATAAAAGCAACAGTAACTAATAATGCTTTATTTGTGTAGCACTTTTCTTAAGTATTACAATGTGCTGTGCAAAAATGCATCAATATATTCACATGAAATCAAGGCAAAAGCAATCCAAATGATAAAAATAATAGAACCAGCAAGAAGCACAAATAATTAAATATAACAGTTCTAGAGTGAGAATAAATGATACCATTAGAACAATATTACATTTTTAAAAAGCCTTTGTGTAAAAGCTTATTTTAAGAGGTTATTTAACAGAAGCTACTGAGGTAGGAACTGAAGGCTCTGTCTTTAGTCACCATTGGAGACCGATAGGAACAAGACATTCTATAGTCTTTTCTTATCACTGTATTCCTGTACAGCAAAGCTACAAAGGAGGAGGCTGCACCCTGGAATTCTGCTCTTTATTGCCCCCTACCTTGAACACAATATTCTGCATTTGATATTTAAAGTCACATGATGTACCAAGTACCACCTGGTACACACCCCTTTATGACCCTTGACTCATGTGTTTATGTACAAAGTGCATTCTTTCCTGCAGGTGTGTACACATTTGTGTCCGTTGCAAGGTCTGTTTTCCTGTTGCTCTTTCGTCATTTCTCCAGGTTCAGTCCCAGAGAAGCTGCCCTTCCCGCCGGTATGCCCTCTTGGCCTCGTCTCTTAATGGCACTCTGCCCTGAGCCAAGCTCAATAAGAGTCACACACAAAAATACACACATTCTGTTACCTCTTGAAGCTTAAATAAGCAGAATCAGTGTAGTGCAGTATATGGTGTTAGAATGACATCTACACACTCTACATGGAATAATTGAAGACAACACAGGTGCAGATTACAGGGGGATCATAGAGGATTTGTCACCTTAACAACAAAGTAGAAAATGACTTTGGATATATCGGTAGAAAGTTAATTAAAACTGAAACAATACCTGAAATTAATACAGAATGCATGCAGCGTACTGTTCCATTTGAAACCTGTCACCTGGTGGTTGGATTTTGTGTTTTCCTCATAAATAAAGACATTTCTGCTATAAACTGATACAGACAGTGCATAAATTGGTGCATAAATATTCACTAGCATGCAGAAAATGATGTATTTTGTTATAATTTATGGTAATCCCCCTGAATGTTCACACAAACCTTACACCCATGACACTAGACATGTCTATCTCCACCTCAACGGTCACATTTTAGAGCTTATTCTCTCAGGTCCAGTGAGTATAATTATATTCAGCAGACACACATCAATAGTCAGCGACCTTAGTGACAGACAGCTGGGAGTCTGATTATTATGTGCTCATAGTATGAAGAACCATTACTTTCCAGGTAAGGTTTTCTACTTCCACTCGCTCCTAGTGTCTATACGTCCAGGTCATTCCTCTGTTTGCTAGACACTGCAGTAAACTCTAGAGTAAATATTCAAGTTTGCTAGATGTGCTGCAACAAACACTAGGCCCAATCAAGCCTATTAGGAACAATGCACTGACAAATGAAATATAATTAGAGTAAATGTTAATCAGAGTATTTTGAGAACTGCGTGGCGTTTAAATGAACATATAGATCCTGTTTCAGTAATTTAGTAACCGGGTGGCATATCACTCTCATTCCCACCATTACTTTATTTGCAAGCCTCGTCCAATATACAAGAGACACAAGAAAATGTCACCATAGCAACACGTGTTAATAAGAATCACTTCCACTGCTAATTCAGTCGGTTTTTATTTCATGTACAAGTCAATGCTCTTACAGTTCCAGGCAGTGCAATCAGCTCATGCCTATTCATTTACACAAAGATATGACTGTCTGAAGGTCACAGACCTCCATTCTATTAATTATTTCACCAACTTATACTTTTTTTTAAAAACATTAAAAGTTACGTTGATTTCTTTTGCAACTTCGTGGGAATTAGTTACATCTCATTTTCAAAGGGAAGCTTCCAAACACACGTGCATTCACAACCACGATGTTCATTATCCTGCTGTGTCACATCACGGTACGCTGTGTTTGTTTTACAAGCAGCAGGAACCAAGAGCAGAAGCAGCTTCATTCCCCTGAGTGCAGACCCAGCGCTGGCAACACTGGCTTTAAAGAAGGCGCTGATACTGTCATCCATCTTAACTATAATGTTGGCTTCTCTGTGGCACTGACTTGGCTATGGATATGTACAATTAGTGTCTGGATTTATAAAGAGTTCTTATGCACATCAATCAATATTCAATTATTCAGAGTGCATGTACAGTGTAGTTAAAGTCAGTAAAAGGCGACCGTTTCTTGGATGTGTTTAACCACTGTATCTCCTCTCCTAGATGTGGTCCAGTGTTTTGAAAGGAAATTTGCATAAATCTATAATGCTGTTAAAAATATGAATGGGGCTCATCTTGTAACATCACCTTCCTGCAGTTGTTTGTGCTTGATGAATGGAGGTTGTAGTGTCCAAAATGAAAATGATTTACCCTGAAAACACTGGTACCACACACCTGCTCACTTAGAGGATGCACAACAACACAATCCACAAAAAAAGCCCCAATTTTTTGCCAACAAATCGTTACAGTTTAAGGAGTTCTAAGACAACAAATGTCTCAAAGCAGACAAATGAAATCTGAGAACCTTCCACAGATTAAAACAAGAAACTTGAATGCAATCATGCAAGATTATTTTACCCAAAAACAACCGAAGTGTATTAAGACAGATGTAATGGATATGAGGTGTTGGTAAGGTTTCGACAAGCCTAAGTTTTCCTCTGTGCATTCTCTGTTAATAGATTTTCCTCTTATATTACATGACTGTTTTCCCGCTTTCTCATTTCCTTTTTGCTGCATCAGCTCCATGGCAGTGTCACCTGATGACCATCAAGCTCCGTTGCACCTCCTCAATGGTGTCAAACACGTCTGATTAAACTAGTGCTGTTTCCTCCTGAATGAGCAGCCTGGGAAGAGATGGAAGAAGCAGATATTCCATTTAAACTCCACAAATGACACGATCATCCATTTATACACATGGTTAATAGTTAAAAGACACCTTATGAGTTTGAGTCTAATGTAACAGTTCTGCAACACTTAACTGACACACAAAACTTCTCCGACACTTTCAAATATGATTTATATTATTATTTTAGTCACAAATGGTAAATGTTACAGATACAATATTTTATATTGCATTAACAATATTTACAGAGCTCCAGTCTGTGCATCAGGGACTGGATACTGACAGATGGGAAAACAAAACCTCATGTTGCTATCCACCTTTTCTAAGACTGAAGCCCTTGGTTGCCACGGCAGCAGAGTACAGGACAGAGTGGGTGGGACGGTGCGAATGTGTCAGTAAAAACAAACCTTGACCCTTAAGCTCAGCCAATTCACTAATATACCATATACAGTACGTCATCATTTCTTCAGCATACCAAAGGCTGAAGTCATTCTAGCTGGTCTTCTACAGAAATAAACTAGTTCCTCTTGAACTTTGGCTCTGAATAAACAAAAAGGGTGCAGTGTGTGCTGGCAGATAGTGTAGAAAAACATCGCTGAAAATGTATTTCTGTCACATCTATAAGAGTTACTGTATGCCTTAGATGACACCCAGTTCACAACGAGTACTGTGAATGGGCAACACAAAGGCACATCCCAAAGTGCCACCTAAACATATAGTTACTGAATATAGCAGATAGTGAAACTACAACAGATGAACCTGTCACAGTTTAAACAACATGGAAATAGTGGTGAAACGGGACATTTCTGTTTCATATTGATGCATAGATGTGCGTTTCTTAACTACGGTTCATTGTACCTGAAGTCGAGGGTTGAATATACAGTAGGACGCACTGTTATTGAGTATAAGGTTTAATACCGAGGCTCATGCATGTATCTGTTGAATGATTTAACACCATTACTGATCAATACTTGTGTACTTACCATGTGGTCTAAGGTATGATAGGAATCTAAGAATAGACCACTCCTAAACCAGTATGAACAGCAAATAGCTGCGTTTTTAAATTGCTGCCTCCAGACAAATGCATTTTTTTAATGGAATATTGTGCAGTAAAATAACCATAGTGGAAAATCTATTTACGTTACTAAAACACAACAGAAAAATGTTTTATTCATTAATGAAATAATATTAAATATTTAGTCTTACTATCAACAGAATTAGATGGTAAACCTGCAGCTGTCATACACAGCTGTCTTTTCATTATGTTAACACATATGTACAGAGATGTTGTGTGCACTGCATTTATGTCAATTTATGTGAGATATGTTGCCAGTAGAATGCCACCTATCGAGGGTGGGAGGGGTTTAGGTAGTTCTCTTTCTTTTGTAAATTATATTGTCCATTTTTTCCTTTTTGTGAATTGAAAAAAAATGTATACATGTGGAGATGATTATGAAAAATGACTGTTATTTCCTTATAACTGACAGGCCAACCTGTCAACCAGTGACCTGCTACTAGAGCCCATTCCATCCCAACAAGATGCTCACTCATACAGTTTTGTTCAAGTTCAAAACCAAAACTTAACTCAGTGTCCATGAATATTTTGAGATACTGAGTTAACCTCATGAGGTGACGGTCATAATGGAAAATATTTTTTTTAAATATGGCTTTGCTCTGGCTCTAAAAACAGATTTGCTGGTCTAGAGGCCACATTCAAGTGTGACCCATATTCATACGTAGAAGGACACCAGAGCATGTGACTGCGACGAGACCCTGAAGTTCTGTAATTCAATCAAACGTCTTATCTGGCAAAGTCTGAGGAAGTGATGGCTGTCGTATTAGATTCTGTCATCCTACTGATAAACAGACCAAAAAACAGGCCAAAGTCCCCACAGAACTTCCATTCAAAGATAATTCATCATTTCATTACACCAAGCAACATGCTTCCTGAATAAAAGGAGCGATAATTCACCAAAAGTGGGCAGTAATGAAGAAAGATTAAGCACTAATTAAATAGTTTTCACATATTGAAACTAAAATGTGAACAGTAGAACCAGCTCTACCACAAAACACAAACTAAGATTTTATTAAACTTTATAAATTTATTACGCAACTGTACATAAACCGATGTACTTGTGTATATATTGTGTGTATGCATCTTGGAAAAATTAGCCAAAGTATGTAGAATTTGAAACATTTATCTCTGATACTAATCATTTCTAAAAAAAAAAAAAAAAAATGGATGTGCGGCGCTGTACTTTAGGATATAAGTAAACCACTGCTGGAAGTGAGTGTTCTATACCTTCTGTGAGGCGAGCCTTCCCTCCTGTGGGCTGACAGAGGACTGTGGAGCAGCCGACGCACAGCACGACAGTCTGAGCATGACTGAACACTGTGGTAATCTTGTAGCAGCCTGCAAAACAATACAAAAAACAAAAACACCTGAACAGGATGGCCATGAAACACTACCATAGAGACCAGCCGCTGAAGTTGAACACTTAACAACCACTAGAGAAAGAATGTACTTCTGATTTGCCATTTGTGTGTGTGTGTGTGTGTGTCCATGCAGCTGTTTATTCAAGGAGTCACTCAAAACTCACTTCACAAAACAGCCACAAGTGTCAATTTATGCCTTATTTGACACCCCAGTCACTATGGGAAAAAATGAAAGGGCAACACTTAAAGGCACACATAGTTAAATATTAGAACGAGCAAAAATTATGATCCAAACTGACGTAGAGCTGCTACAAACTGATTGCAGTTCATGTATTCATTGCATTTTAATCGTACTTTACCCTGTAAAGCACTTTGTGACTCCCCGTCTGTGATAAGGGCTTTAGAAATAAAATGTACTAACTTACTTGATATCAAATATTTCTGTGAAATCTCTAGCCTTGATCAAAGAAGCTGAATAAACTGGCCAGTACTCTAATTAGGGCTGCAAAAATTAAATATTATTAGTATTTATGTGCTGGTTATGTTATTGATTAATTGAGTAACACTTTGGTCTACGAAACATCAGAAATTGATCCCAAGATGATACAACTCAAAGATATTCAGTTTATTTACACACGATGAAAGAAATCAGAAAATAGTCACATTTAAGAGGATATTTTTACCCTTTTTCTTTAGCCCACAAAGACCCAAACAGCAGCCGGTGGTTATTAATTAATGAATAAATGAACTTTTCATCAACAAAAAATAATTACTTAGCTACACAAATAAATTCATTTAGAATACTATAAAATAGAAATGTTCTTAAAATGTTACTAGAGTTTAAACAAGATGATTGACAATAAAACTATTGTATGAATGTATTTATTGGGTTTTATATTTCAGGATTCATTCTCATACAGTAAATAAGATGTCATGTACCGAAAACAAAACAAATAATTTTTCCCAAAAAATTCAAGCACTCCCGTACCCCGCTTTTGGAACCCCTGTTCTATATAACACTGATTCACCAGTAAAACCCATGAAGTTGGATCAATGACAGTGGTTGTAAATACTTATTTTTGTGTTCAGTTATTGATATCTCTGCTCAAATAGTCACATTGTTCAGTATTCTGTTTTTTTAACATAACGACCCTCAACTTTAGTTTGAGCTTTAATGAACATATACATGATCAGGAAATTAAATTCAGGAAAATACATGACTTTCAATGAAAAAAAAAAGCAAAATAAAGACGATAAGATTATGATAAATCATGTAAGAAAGGTTAAATCTAGAGGAAAATTCATTTGGGAATTGCCACAAAAGTAGCACTGGATCTTTATGCGTTAAAAAAGAAAAAAAATTAAATTAAAACCAATCATTAATTAATAACTAATAATTAATAACTGTTAATTTTGTCTTCTAAAAATAACCAGATAACTTCAATGTTCTTGGTTGCTGGGCCTGGCTGAGTGAAAGGAAACAGGGTCAATTTCTTTTTTCTCCAAAACAATATTTTTGATTACTCAGCATGAAAGGCATTAATCTCTAGTTTCTAAAACTGCGCTTATTTAATTTGTACCTAAATTACAACAGGATATATAACAAAATATATGAAAATACAGTGTAAATGAACAGTAAAAGGTTGTAAATAAATGTATACACCATAAATTCAGAATGTAAATAGCAGTGTGTAAATAAATATGTTCAAAATATGTCTGTGTCTAATCTTATATTTCATAATAATCCAATACTATAATGATTTAGATTTTTATTATGGAAAAAAAAGCAGAAAGATGTACATTAAATATAGCACTGAAACATATGTAGCCAAAGACTAATAATTTTATCAGTATCTTAATAACATCTATGATTTCTATTATTATGGTTTATCACACTGAGCAAACACCTCACTCTGTTACCATGAATTCATGACTTTTAAAACTAAAATAAAAATGTTATTAGTTTCATTTTTGGACATAATCTACTGTCATATTAAAGAGTGTGGTATATTAAATATTTACACTTTGCTAAAGGAACACCACTTTTTGCTATTTCTTCCAAACCTTGAATAACTTCTGTATGTTTTTCCTCGCCCCCGTACTTTGTCAATGATGATAAATTCATGTTTTTGTTAAATATTTGGTTATTATACCTTAACGGCGTCTTAAAGTACTTGCTTCCACCTACAATTTGAGCTCTTATTGTTGCTGCTACATTCATTTTTAAAAACATATGGACTGATTAGTATTGCTGCAGTGCTGTGTTTGGCCAGGCCCTGCTGTAAAGGTGTTTAGACTGACTTAGCCTATACAAACCTGGACATTTGACATCCATAAAATAAGAGTTGGGACTCTGTACGAGCCGTTTCTTCTTGTGTCTCCTCTTTTCTTCCTCTACAGATGGATGCAGCAAATCCTTTGCAAGCTGGAAAGAAATCACATTTTAGCTGAAAACCACTTATTTCTTTTTACTCAGTCTTAACTTACTATGGTTATATTTCATGTCACCACTTTACAACATGATTGAGGAGAGAAGTATGGGTCAAAGTGTCTTTACAGCTTAATTATGAGTAAGTGGTAAAAGGAAAGTAAATGTGTTGAAGGTGTGGAGCTCATGGTGTTTTATCTAGAAGAGATAAGGCTTTAACACGCGATTTAAAAAGGAAACACCATCTCAACCTAATTTGACACAGACTGAAACTGAGCAAAACCCAGGTTTTAAACAGGTTTCTATCAATTCTACATTAAAATCCCGAACATTTACCCACTGATGGATCTTTTTGTTCAGACAGACAACGTGGGCTGCTTTTGTTCCACGTGTTTCGCCATATTGTGTGTAACAGATCCGGACATTTACGCCAACACAACATCACAACATCAGGCTGAATCACACACATAATAATCCACCGAAGGTTACCCTCCGGATTAAAATACTTTTTAAGGCACTGATGGTAAATATAAACACAGTATTTGTACTTACTGGCATGTCTGCGTGTCTGGACTCTCACCGGAAACTGTCACTGACTGAGACCGGAAACAGCAGTCAGCTGACGGAACCAACATAAAAGAATAATAATAAAAAAAAATAATTATACACATAAACAGACAGTATATGGAAAAAAAACTGAGAGAAATTTAATAATATGTTTTTTACAATAACATTTTTGCTGTAACTAAATTAAATCGATATATTGATATTTTTATTTAATAATGCGTTATATCATCTACCTGTGTATAAAACAACATAAGGAAGCAACCTGTGGTGTTATCTGTATATAGAGGGTATAGAGGGTTATTTTACTTTTTCTTTGTCTTAAGTTTTGTCTTCACCTGTACTACAGACTTTTTAAAAATGTTCTTTATCAAAGAACCACAACAATAGAATCAAACAAACA
>JAQQZY010000029.1:20872576-20886574 GCA_030068375.1 Ostorhinchus rueppellii
CCCTTTAGAAGAAACTGAAGCTTTGACAGTGTTCCAAGTGGACCTGGTGTCATCTGTTTAGACCGTTTCTGTCTCAAGACCATGTTGGCTACGTTCTGACCAAAACAATGCAGCGTACATGTGATGTCATCGCGCATGTGCAATGAAGGCGGGAATGATAAGCAGAATTGTTAAGCAGGCAGGCAAACTTTTCTAAGGAATCGAGCTACTGGGATTTCGATTCACATCCCTAATCAAAAAAGTAGGTTTAGGTTTTTCATGGCTCACCAAGGCATTATGTTGACATTTTTTGTTGATGCTCCACAATATGAAGAACTCATCACAAGAGGTTGTGCTAGACATTTTTATTATCTGTCATTTTGATGGACAAGACCATAACAATTGCATCATAACACATGATTCGTCATTTCAAATCACATTTTTTTTTGTTTTGATAATGATACATTTAGTAGTATTTAATGTTCAAAAACATCTCAGTGATGCAGGAACTGTATGCTGCTGCTTGTGATAACATGATTCATGTAAATATATGTTATTTTTAATTGCTGTGTTATCTGTACACATTATAAGGCTTTCCATGTTTATGTTTACATAAATGTTCTAAAGGCTAAAGGCTACACTGTAAAAAGTAAAACATGAATCAGCTTTAAAAAAATTCTTCAATTGGTCACACATATTAAAAAAAAAAATCAGTTGAGTGAACCAAATTAATTACATTGAATATAATTTAATGTAATTCAATTTGGTTTGCTCAACTAACTTTTTTCATGTAAGGTTGTAAAGTTAATCAAGTATGTGCTACAATAAGAACAGTTAAAGGAACTGTAAGAGTGGGCCTGAATGCAATGTGAGAACACCCTGTAGGGTTCCTGTGGAATGTGAACATATATGCTAAAGTAGGTAAAGATGATGAGTTCCAGATGTTGGGACCAGGAGGAGTACAAGGAGATATGGGAAGAAAGTCAAGGTACTATAAAAGGATGCTGAACAAAGAACTCAGTTGAGAATGATTCTGCATGGCTTGATGATGTTCTCCCAGATCTGTAATAAATGCTTCTTGGAAGATCCAGAAAGTGTCTGCTCTGATTGACTACAAGAATAGCACCTATCAATGTGTGACCAATTGAGGAAATTTTTAAAGTTTATTCATGTTTTACTTTTTACAGTGTAGAGTTAGGGGTGTGTGAACTGGAGATCTTGGCATGAATTGACACACCATCAAATATCATTGAAGAACACATGAAAGGTACAAAATGCTTACATATACCACAAATGCCATAATAACCAACATATTACTTGCTTGTCCTTCATCCTCTACCACATCAATTCCTCTTTTTTCACAACGTTTATTAATGTCATCACATTTCCTGGGCTTTTTAAAATAACTAAGGAACCTTGGCTGTCTTGACATTTTGTGCTAACAAACTAACATCTGATTTTTGCTGAAGTCAGATAAACAACAAGACAAGACTAGACAATGACTGATTAATATGCACACTCACCATCAGCTGGACAGGGGGTCTACTACAGGTGAACTAAAGGTAGGATACTGTTATGGTCTGTTTGGTGCCTTGTTAAGAGACAGACCAGTGATCCTGCGAGCAGGTTCTGTTCACAGTGTTGTGTGAAACTCTCTTTGGTAAATCACCCTCAGCATTTTAATCTGTCAAAATGACGGACAGCCTTATAATTTTCTGTCCCCTTTAAAAAAAAAATCTGTCAATGATGGAATATTTTCATTTAATGTGACCTCTGCTCACCACCACAATCCGAGTAAGAACATTCAGTCAAAAAGACTGATTACAACACTGCTATCACAGAGTCAAGGGTTTAAACAGGACACAAAATGAACTACTATCAGCATCTATTTGTGTATAAACTATTCATTAAATTCACAGATACTTGGCTTGGAAATATACTTTGCAAGTTATTAAATCAGACTAAAAAGCTCTTCTAATCCAACAGCAGGGTACCAATAAAAGTGGACTCTCTGCACTGACTTAGGCCGCAGACGTCTCTAGAAAGCTGAAAACATGCTGCAGGGCATCCTTCAAGGCTACAGCCAACTATCAGGCAACTTATGTAAGGAAGTCCTGCGCAAAGCCTGGGTTCTCCGGTGGATGTATACGGGATCAGCGGATATTTGCTCCATGTTATTGAAGCCAGGAAAGATTATACAACATATAGTAGAATGGAATTGCTAACACTCTACTCTCTACAGTGAAACATAACACAGACTGACAGAGATGCTTAATGAAGCTTTTGAGCGTTTCTGCCCAGGCGGCCTAACTTCCCCTGCTACAGTCAGTCATGGAGCAGATTGGGCTCTGTCAGGGCTCCCTGCGTGAGAGTGTGTTTGAACTGATAAAGATGTCAGAAGAGTCCCTGCTACTTATCAGCCCTCATTGTTCAAGTCTTTGCCTCTCACTATACTCAGTCTGCTGAGACTGAAGTGCCTTTGACAGTCCTTTGGTCTCTGACTTTTCCTGCAAGTTGAGGCTTTACAACCTGTCTGCACCAGCATTAACTTGCAGTGATGATAACACTTGACTGCGCTTGATGAGAGGATAATTGACCATATCCTGTATGGATGATCGATAAAAATGTGTACTGCTGACAGTGATGTTTTATCTTATCAGACTTATTTCCCTTGACATTCACATCGAGCATTATACAGGTAGTTTACCCTTATTTCGTTCCGTTCCAGAGGAAAGTGGAAATGAGCAGGGGATTTATTAACATACAGTTCTGCTACAGTGTGCCTTGTGACAGGGAAATTAACAGCCTCCTGGCATTTCTTCGATCTATTCCTCAGCAATGTAGGCAGAAACAATTATTGAAAACATGGCAGCTGACGCCCAGTCTTCCGAGCACATTACACTGATGTGCTTACACTTTTCTGCTACGGTGTATTACCGGCCAACGCAATGCCAAATCAATATTTTAACATGCAGAGACACCACCCAGTTAATCAACAGCCTCTTTAACTCCTCGTACCCCCCCACACACATACATACACACACTCAGGTTATGTGTTGTGGTGGGACCATCTCTGTAAATTACATACTCTCTGTCATTCTGATTCACAAAGTATCATAAATGTCCAGGAGGATCCACTGCCACATTAATCAGACACATTAGGCAGCTAACGGGAGAATACTTACAGAGAACATTAAGGCTGTCTCTGGATCTAGCCCAGGAAATTAACAACTCACCAGACAGATACAATCCATGGCAGATATGAGCGATGGGAGTAGCGAGCATGGAGGTGGGGTGAGCCGTCTCTGGTTTGTATACAGATTTGGCTCGACAGAAGAAATTAAACTGCTCTTACCACTCACATCAATGCAAGATGAAGGTCTGTGTGTATTCTAATAGCCACGCTCAATTTTAGCAGCGCTTAAAGGAGACCTATCATAGCATCATCTCGTTCATGGATAATTTGCTGTAGAAATTCATGAATACATAGCTGTGTAATGGCAAGGAAGAAAAGCCCAAATATTTTAATGACAATCATGCATTTGCCCTAAACTTAACTGTCAAAATTCTACATTTATAAAGCACAACATGTGCATACCAAATCACGAAGGCAGATCTTCATTTCTGCCTACACATGTCAGACAGCATTTCTTTAAGCTAAACAAATCCCCTCAAGGGTCTTCAGAAAAATACAAAGTACTTTTTTCCAAGCCACTGTAAGGCATACAGTACATGTCCATGGATATTCATTATGTATGTTTAATGCCACTCTGGGTTTGCTTATTACTAATTCTCCAGGTTCAAATTAATGAAATTAGTCATGTCTGGTTGCAGGCGAAGATAAGAAAAGAGAAGTGATGCATTCCCTACGCAGGGTGAAAACTTTGACCCAGAGATACCACAGTTATTATTGTTATTGTTAGTCCTATTTTTATTCCTTGTTATTGTTATTCTTCTTCATACTCTTATTGTTATTCTTATTTTTATTCCTATTCTTATTCCTACTCTTACGTATTCTTGTCATTATTCTTATCCTTATCCATATTCTTATTATTTAAATACACTTCCCCTGGAACTTGTACACAAAACCTGGATGAACTTCAGTCCCCGTTAACTGCGTTCATGTGATAAAATATCCTGTTTATCTTACATTTCATCAGATTAAAATTAGCTTCCGAGTATTATTCTTTTTAATCTTGACAAGTTCACGCAGAAAAAAAACAAAAACATCATTGGACAGAACATTTGGCACCGCAAAGAGCTTCTTCTAGATACTGTGCAACATTTCAACAACATCAATACTTTTTGTTCTTTCTTTTTCTGCCGTAGATAATTATAAGTCATCGGGATTCTTCTGGAGGCTGACTTCTTGTGCAGAGCAAATCCACTGATGCTAGGGAACAACTTTCTCACACTGTAAGGAACTTTTTTCCCTCTGTAGTGCCTGGTGCCCCAGGTTTGAAAAGTGCTCTAAAAATAAAAGAAAACTCAAGCAACCTGCCAGCAGTCAGTGCATATCAAACACACACTTTCATATTTTTTCTGGTATTTGTTTGTTTATTCTTTCTGAAGAATTTATATAGATGAGCTAAACATAGAAAGGCTTCCATCTGTCATATTTTTCATATTTATAGATTTCACATTTGATTCAATAGAAACCTTCACAATGACGCTGTCAGTTATTGAATGCAAATATTTGGCGTTAATTCTTTTTTTTTGCTTTCATGTTTCTATTCAGTTATTGTATTTGAGCACAGACTCGGGGAAAACTGTCAATAGTCATTTACTAGAAACTGGTCACAATATTGTTTGTTATTGCCTCTGCCATCCTTTTGTATAAATGTATTATACATTTCTGCTAAAAATGTAAACACGCTTCTTGAGGATAGAAATGTTAATAAGAACAACTGTGGCTACATAATATATCTCAGTTGAGGCTACTTCCTTTGTACCTGTAGGCAGAACTGGCTTGCAGCTAAGACAAGGTCTCCATCTTGATTTTTACTTTCTAAATAGCAACACAAACACTAGATAAACAAGGTAAAAGAGAAAAAAAAATCCAACACACAGCTCTGAAATAAGCCCAATGTGTCAAATACTAATAAAATATTCTCTGCGTTTCTTTGACGTTACACAATGTTGTTAGTATAAAAACACGTACTGGAAGTCTTCACCTATTAAAACCTTTGCAAAAATCTATTTAAAGTCAGTCAAAAGATAGAAACGTTAGCAACGGAAAAAGAGACGCAGAGGTTAATTTTCTTTTTTCACCGACCTTGACCACGTCTTCATCTGTGGAGCCACATTTTACAGCCTCTGAGACGTCAGTAACAGATGCATCTATTCCGATAGTCACCACCTTTACCGGCACAGCCACGGTCTTCCCAGTCAGAACAGCCGTGTTCAGAATCTCTGAGACCTAAAGAAAGAGGGAAACAGGGAGAGATCAGAACTGGTTAAAGGCCTGGAAGGTCCATAATCCAACCAATAACAGGCCCTATACTGAAGCTCAGAATGAACCAAAACCACAGTAAAAGTAGACTCACTGGTGGGTGGACAATGATCACCTGTATGACCCCTTAACACAGGTGTTTGTGGCTTATGTTATTTCTTATGTCTATACTAACCCATAAGACCCAAACATTCACTGTCCACCAAAATCATCTGCTGATCTAAAATCTTTAATTACTTCTTGTCATATCTGCTACCAGACATTAGTGTTTGTATGCTGTCTGTTCACTTCCTGTTTTATTTTGTTAGTCTCCCTCCTGTGTCATGTCTGTTGTCTTTACTTCCTGTTCCCTACTTTTCCTGCCTGTGTGATTATCTGCACCTGCCTTATGTGTTCCACCTGTGTCTAATTGTCATCTCCCTCCTCCTGTGTTTTGTCCTAGTCATTGTGAGCTTGTTGTCTATCCTTTGTGAGTCACTGACTAGTGTTTCCTGTTTGCCCTGTCTTGTTCTTGACCTATTTTGGATTTCCTGCACCTGATCTTTCTGTCTGTTGGTATCTCTGCCTGTTTCAACCTGATTTTGGACCTTTGAGCCTGCCTACTCCTCTTTGGTACCTTTGCCTAATCTAACGGCTTTCCTGGTTTTTGACCCTGCTATACACGTTATCAACCCCTGGCCTGTTCCCACTACCACCCTTGGATCACCTGCTTGGATTGTTGAGTCTACAGAACCTATTTTGGACTAAATCCTCTTTTGGAGTCTTCAATAAACTAATTATCTGTTTTAACCTTTACCTCAGTCTGAGACTCTCTGCATTTGGGTTCACATCTCAGTATCCGGACCTGACACTTGTGAACCTAAACTTCTCAACACATCGAAATAATTGCAGTAAAATACAGTTTGTCATCTTTTTATGGTTATCAGATATGACCCATTTGGACATTCAGAGGCTCCGTAGTTACCATGGAAACATTGTCATCTTCTACAACAGGGGAATTCAGGTGTCCTGCATGTTTTTGATCTTTCCCTCTTCATCACACCTGCTTCAGTTAATGATTAGCTCATCACCAAGCTCTGCAGAAGCATGATAATGATGTAATGGCTTCCAGGTGTGATGGAAGAGGGATATATCTAAAACATGCAGGACACCAGCCCTCGTTGAATACCCCTGTTCTACAACATTGATTCACCAGTAAAACCCATGGAGTTGGATCAATGGTAGTGGATGGACACACCTAGTTCATGTTCAGGTATTGATATCTTTGCTGAAAAATCACATTTTCTTCAGTTTTGTATGGTTCTGATATAATAACTCAACTTTAAACTGAGTTTTAATGAACTTCTATGAAATCAGTAAATTAAATATAGGAAAATACTTCATATTCACTGAAAAAATGGAAAATCCAAAGGATAATATTATAACACACGGTGATAAATCACTTCAGAAAGAATAAACAGAGAGAAAAGTCATTTCCAAACTGCCACAGAAGTAACACTGGGTCTTTGTGGGCGAATGTCATCACTCCACATGTCATTTGTGGTACTGAGTTTCTTGGATTTTTATGCAACATTCTTGTATTCTTATCTACAGATGTCCTTACTTCTTGAGTACAACGGCTTTGTAAAAGTGTGGCAGACTGTGTAAAAGTGTGCAAATGACCCACATAAACATGATGAATACCACCAGATATCAAACAGAATGTTTGCAAATTACAAAGTGAATAAAGTTTTTAGACTCAAAGTAATGAAATCCTTTAGTGACAAACTAATTCCATATGATTCCCACAAGTCTGGACCAATTGTGACTTAATGTCATGATGATAATTATTAAAAATGGTGCATACATGTCTCCTAAATCACTTGTATATGGTGCTGAAGAGCACATTTGTTAGGACTAGTGTTTCTTAAGACCCCCACAGAGTCAGGCGTACTTGCATACTCAAGGCAAACTCATTGCGGACCCACAGTGGACGTCCACTGGTCATGTCCTCGCAAAGCTACATTTTTACGACTGTAGGTGGACTCGATGTCACACAGACTGTTCGGCAGGAAGTCTAAACATCAACCCGTTTTAAAAGTGACACCAAACAAATACGACATGATGGGTACACTTAACTACGAAACCTCAAACCTCTGTGGACAGTGCACACACAGTCCTCACTGTGCACAGTACACCCACAGTATGCCTAACACTGTGGGGGGTCTTCACATGAAACAGTTTCTTTTTAGTGTGTGTGTTTGTGTTTTTGATATCAATATAATAATTATAATTTGATGTTATCATTACTGTGACAGTCACCATTAGTATGAACTCATAGCATTGTCTTTACTGCTACACCATTCAGCTACATTTCTCATGAACATGATTAGCATAACATTATGGATGGATAATCATCAAAATAACAGGTTGCTGGATAATGTTTGACTAATTATTGATATGGGATAAATGAAAAGCTTTGGGGGAATTATTCATGGTCTAATATGGACTATTTGAGCGTAAATGTTTCTGTTGCCTCAATTAATCCAGCTTTGATTCGCAGGACTCAGAGTGATTCAAAGGATCTCTCCTCACAGTCTCTGTGGTGGTGATTATCATG
Organism: Ostorhinchus rueppellii; assembly: GCA_030068375.1. Classification (NCBI taxonomy): domain Eukaryota; kingdom Metazoa; phylum Chordata; class Actinopteri; order Kurtiformes; family Apogonidae; genus Ostorhinchus; species Ostorhinchus rueppellii. The sequence continues at coordinate 20,880,607 of JAQQZY010000029.1, forward strand.
TTCTTGTGCATGTATAATTGCCTAATAGAGTACTGCCAGGAGACATCTTAAACTCTGCCTTGTTAGGAATGTATACCGCTTCTACCTTTTTGTCTTTGGCCACCTTAATTGTAAAACCCACAGCTCCAGGAAATGTAACGGTTTAGTCATTTCTTCAAGTCAAACAAAAGACTAAAAAAAGGAAAACCATGGATTAACAGCCAAAAAACACAATGAAAACCTGAATTTATGGATAGTTCCTCATTTCATTATGTGAAATAGAAAACAATTAATTTAACTTAACATCAGTTTAACATCTGTTGCTTTCTGAAATCCAGAGGTGGATCTACAGGATCTACAGGGGGGAAAGAACCTTAAGTCCTGTCACGTCTTAGTCTGTTTTATGTGTTGTCTTGTCATTTCCTGTTTTATTTTGTTAGGTTCCCTTCTGTGTCATGTCCTCTGTCTTTACTTCCCTTCCCTCATGTTTTCCCACCATGTAGTCAGTCCCAGCCGTGTCTTGTCACCCAGCTGTGGGTAATTGTCATTCCCTCCCTCTTGTGTGTGTATATAAGCTCTGGGTTCAGTTCTGGCCAGTGCCAGTTCGTTAAACACATCCCTGTGATTGTTTCGTGCCAGCATTTTTTTGTCTTGTTCTGATTTCCGTGAATGACCTGTTTAATGTCTGACCTCTGAGCCTGTCTTTTGCCCAACCCCTGTTTGACTGAAAGCCTGATTATTGGACCACCGAGCCAGCCTGAACCCTTCCTGTACCTTTGCCCTCCTGGACGGACCTCTGGACCTGACCCTCACTTCAACTACGGTATTTGCCTCATCCTTTTAAGTCTGGTATCTGTTTCTGCCTGCCCGGTTTTGACCCATTTTTGTCCCCTGACTAGAGACAGTCTTTTCCTGTGGTTTCCATCCCTGCTTATCTGTCCCACCAGCTTTCTGACCACGGACCAGTTTTTTTTACCACAGCACCAGCTCACCCCTCTTCTACAATCAAGAAGACCATATTAGTTGTTCATCAGATTGTTTGAATAAATTGCACATTTCTCCTGAGCCTTCTCCTCTGTGTGTCTCTCTGCATTTGGGTTCTTGTCTCAAGTTCGGACCTAACAAGTCCACGCCAAAGTTTGTGCACATACAGAGGGACAGAAGGACGGACACTGTACCAGACACCCCCCCATACACACAGACCTCAATCTGTCCTCAGTTTGGACCTCAGTACATAATTCAACAAGCAACATAACAGACCTGTAGAGGGCTGGGTATCATGACCAATTTCCTTAATTGATTCCATTCTGATTCATAAGGTTCGGATTAATCATGATTCAGTTTGATCTGATATCGATTCAATTCAGTATTACTTGATTGATTCAGATTCCTTTAATGATACCAAAGCACAATTTTGAGCTGTAACCTGATTATCTGACATGCAACACCTCAACACTGGTATCAATATTGACATTAGAAAGGAAATAAATATGAAATTTCAGCAGTAAACAGATGAATCTGCTCTTCAATAATGAACAGGACAAACACTGTTGTGTTTCTATAGTGGCTCAGAACACACTAGTTCATCATCTTCATTCTGTTTTATGGTTGGTTTTGGTCCCCTTGAATAATGATAAAACATAAAATGATGAAACATAAAAATAAACATGTTGGGCCCTTGCTACTGTACAAGAAAGTTACTGGAAACAATCAGTTGGAGCTGGCAGGAGGGGGTGTGGGATTGTCTGTTCCTGTTCTTCTAACTCCACAGTAACTGATAGTACTGCCTGTGGCTGAATGTGGATCCAAGTTAATATTCCTGAAACGACCGGCTTCCATGAGTTGCCTCAGAGAGCCTCCGCCAACCAGACAGTCTGGGCGTCCAGTTCCTCTGCACTGTGGGTTCGAGTCTGAGGCTGGGAAGACCTCCTGCAGAGGGGTTTTCCCCACCCTTCCTTCACGTCCCTCTCACGCCAGAACTGTCATGTGAGACTGAGATGCCCCGTCTCCCCCAGGGGCTCATGAGACACGCCTCCACATTGGCGGTATCAGCGTCAAGTACTCCCACTCTTGCTCTGAAAAATCGATCTCATCCACTATTACTCAATTACGTAGAAATTAAAATGAAATCAATCTAAACTCAGTTTTTTTTTTACCCAGCCCTAGACCTGTATGTGGAGGACATTTTGATGAAGCGGTGAGACAGCTGTGAGCTCCCCTCCCCTCACCTTGTCAGTGTTGTTGACTATCTGCTGCCCCCTGTGGTTGAGAACCACTGGTGCACGCCAAAGTTTTTGCACATACTGGACAACAGACAGACGGACGGATGACCAACTAATGACAGTACCCTGCGGCCAGTGTGGCTGAGGGTAAAAACTATACTAAACAAACAAAAAAAAGATGACTCAGCAGTTTGCCCAAAAGCCTCTCAAAGTATTGAAATAAAAGATGAATTCCCCAAAAAATTTTAATTAGAAAAATAATCTTGGGCCCCATAAATACTTCACTCCGCCCTTGCATCAAACATGTGGAACTTGTGTAACACCTGGACCTCCTGTGCCACACACACACACACGCGAAGTGTGGAGTGTGTAACCTGACATTGTGGAGCCACTGAGCCACCCATCTTTCATCTGTTCAAGTCAATTTCCCTGACACACAAGTTAAAGTTAAGTAAATATGTAATGAATGGAATATATGCTAAAGGTTCAGTACATTCAGTCAGAGGGTCACCGCTTCAGGGACTTCAGTTTCAGTCACATTGTGCTCAATATCGCAGCAATAAGCCTGTACAGTTAAAGAAGGCTACATCCTTACTGCTAAACTGGGCAAAAAACAAATACAGTTAGAAAAATAAAAGAAATTTAACCCTGAAATTCTCATATCTTGATACTGGTGGCCACAAGGAAAATAAAAAGTAAAAGTAACATCAAAGAATGGAGGGAAAAAATGGAGGAATGAGGAAGAGGAGGAAGAGAAGGAGAGAAATGAAGGTAAACGAATGGTGGGGTGAATGGGCTTTGCCTTATTTTAATCAAACATAGGCTTGACCTCCTCACAGTCTCCGATGATAGATGATCTTAATTTGTGCACGTGATCTTTTTCAGTCTAAAAAATGAATACTCAGCGAACATTTCCCTTAAATGGTCCATTTTAAATGTAATGTTGCATTAACCGATGCATCAGTCGTATTAATGCGGCTAGCACAGCTTCGTATTTTACAGAGTTAAGTCCATGTTAACTTTCAGAATTCATGCAATGAGTTATTTTATTGCTGCAGAAGAAATAATGATGAAGAATTAAATCGTCCAGCTGCAGCTTTGCCTTCTGAACTCTGCTCTGTGGTGAGTCTGAATTACACAGATGATTCCGAGCTATGTTAGAGGGTAGAGATGTTTTTGATTCACTATAAAAGTCCAGCAGGAGTAATTACCCACAGTCTAGATAATTAATGGAAACACAGCTGTCACAGATGTAAGTGTGGACTAGGGTTGATTCCATTTAGATATTGTTAGTATTGTGATAATGTCAGTTCTAGTTCGAAAATAGCAACACAAAGCCATCCTGCCCAACCTAAGCCTCCTGAAACTGCAGAAAACTGGAGAAAAACCTCTTATTCTTTGGTTATAATTCACTTACAAGATTGAGTTAAGAGGTGAGAAAAGTCAATTTTCTGATCATGTGGCTACGTCATTCAGCTCTGCTAGAACTAGTGGGTACAACCTTTCAATAAAACACCAATTATAAAGAGCTTGTGAGGTGTTTTTAATGGTCTTTTTTATAGGAATTAATATGAAGTTGCCAGGTTAAAAAAAAAAAAAGATCCTATTTAGAACTCTAAATAATTTGTATCATCCACATTTCCTCAGGTCATTACTGCTATGGCTAGCCACATCGATTTTTCTTACCCGGAAGCCCCAAATTAAACCTTATCAGTGGCTTATAATTGCTTTACTAATTCTAAATACAGTTATTATTAATTTCATACAATCTCACTGAGGCTTTAGCATAAAGTAGTGCCATTCTATGCACATTTGAACAACTGTGATGTTACATTTTTATGGTGCACAGGTATCCTTATCTTGGGGCTGACTAAATATAAGGTACTTTATTCTTGGTTTTAGGGGCAGCATGATATATTCAGTGGTTTTCATCCAGTCTGTGGATGGATATATGTGCACTTATCTTATACTTACTGACAATTTAGCTTTAATTAGGCTGTAGGAGAGCACTGACTCGCCCTGTTGTAGCGATACTGTGGGTGAGTGAAGTCTGCAGTCTAGACAGTCCTTTAAGTCCAGTGGCATAGCTTTATTACTCCGAACAGAAGTCTTAACCTTTCATTACACATACACACACTCAGCAGTATTGTCACAGCAGATAATTGGGGCCAATTAAGATAAGTTTGAGGTAACTTTTGCTCTCTAATGTCACTTGTGCACATTGGATTGTGTCTTCCACCTATTCAGCCCGTTGTAATTGCACTTCAGTTACAAAGATTACCGTGGAATGTTGTACGCCACAGTAAATAGCTGCCATTTCTGTCAAAGACAGTTTGTTCTTCAGTAATGTACAATGAACATAGCCCTCTTGCTTTTAGGAAACTGAAATGACGTTAGCTAATTGTGCAGCATGACAAAAGTCAATGTAAGCTGTTTTCATTCTGCTATTGGAAAGTTCTTACACAAAAGGCCTGCACTGATTTCCTTAATTCAATGGGGAGCAACCCCTAGACACTGCTTTTTTCCTGCTCCATATTGATGTCAGCAGTAAAGCCATGTCTGTACAATTCTATTGAGGTAGCTGCTATTATTATTTTTAAACAGAAAACCTTAACTCTTGAGGAATGCCTGTTGAATAAAATGTCACAGTCATTTACAGTAATGCTGCTAAACCTGACAAGCTTAGACAGGACCAATCCACTGTGTGTGACTTCCTGTCACCACATAAGTGTGTATTCAAGAGTCACCACAGAACTACACAGTATTTGTACACTGCTCTGTGGACTTGCTTTCTGAAAACTTCCCCTTGCGTCTGTGAGCTTGAGAATCACAGTCATTCAGAAAAAGAGAAAAGGAGGATTAAGTTTGGTTGAAAAGCACCCCGTCGTTCGTAAGCATCAATTACTGAGTCCATTCAGCGCTGGAGTGAAATGATTATTAGTTGAGCCAAGAGATACCAATGAATCACAAAAAACACTTAATCTTCAAATGGCTTTTCATTACAATTTTATAGACTGTGACAGTGTTATATAGCAATATAAACCCCTCTCTGTGTGCCGCTGACTTTGATTCAATTCCCCTTAAAATCGAGAGTTGCTGTAAATTAATTTTGTGTCTGCTGGGATTCCTCCATTTCCAGAGGGTCGTCTATAATACATGATGGGGTAAATGGTTGGGACCCGGTGAAAGAGGAGCCTAATGCTAGATTACAGCAGCTGGAGATGACCCAGCAGGTTGAAAGCAGCAGAGATCAGGGCTTGGCAGTAATAAGCCGCAGCGGGATCCCACAGTGATGCATCAATGGTCTACACACTCAGACACAGACTGCACAATTAAACCCAAAATGGAGACGGTGGTGCACAGCAGCAGTGTTCTTCAGCTTGGAATGGGTGAAGATTCAATGAGATAGCGGCCGGTGAAACGGAAAAATTAGTCTATTACCTGATGGAAGTTTTTATCATTAGAAAGATACAGCCTATGCCAAAAATTCTACTAAATACACTGTTGCCTATAAAGTTGGGATAATTTTGTCTTCAGACACATTCCTCTTTTTCTTCCTATATATCACCTTTGATCAGGCATGTTGATTAAATACTGAGTCCTAGTTATACTTGATTCATGAAAAAGGTAAAAAGTATCTTATTTCAACTTTAGTGGTATCAGCATCTAATTTCATTCATTTTCTATACTTGCTTTATCCTCACTAGGGTCACGGGGGTCACATGGAGCCTATCCCAGCTACTTAAGGGCGAAGGCGGGGTACACCC
>JAQQZY010000029.1:21019326-21030904 GCA_030068375.1 Ostorhinchus rueppellii
AATGGGATTGTGAAGAGGTTTTCAAGCAGTATGGTAAAAAATGTTCCAAAAAAAGATCTCCCACCATACCTTTAAGTCTTGTCCTCCACGTAAACATGGTTTAATACATGACCCTTCTATGAGTGAACTATAAAAGGTTAAATGGACTCTTATTATATCAATATGAATGTGATGGGAATCTTTCTCTATGCTGACTAAGTCTCCAATTAAAAAAAAAAAAAGTAGTGCTGAGCAGTTTTGTTTTGTTCCATTTTGAAAAATGAACATGTAATTTTAAAAAAACCTTAAATAAATCAGTCAGTTATTCAAATAATCAATTGACTGGTGGCTAAAAATAATTGGCAAGTGATGAAAACAGATTACTTTTTTGTCTCCTGGAAAAAAAAACTAATTCTACCTGCTCCAATCCTATGTAGCATATGAATATAAATAATCCCAGTTATGTTTCTGAGCAGGTGGAAAGGGTGGTATTCAGAGCTGCATTAACACCCTTATATAGTTTTATTCCCAATTTGAATTAAAGCATAATATTTTTAGGCTAATCCTCCGTTATCATTGGGGTCATTCCATCCCTGCCTGGTGTTGCGCCTTCCAATTTGTGTGAAATTGAGGGCCTCGAGGTTAAGAGGAGAATCTGCAGGAGCAGATAGTGGTTCAGAATGAGCCATGGCAGAATGTGCAAACTGGCAGCGCTGCCCCTCCTGGCCTGGGTGACACCACAGAGCTCCACAAGACCATTGACTGAGTACTACCACAATGTCTGTGTTGTGACTGGACAATCTAATCCTCCCTCGTCATCAGTTCACTGTCCCCAGGCAAAAGAGCTACAAAACAGCATAAACTGGACCAGGCAGCCAAAAACTGAGGACTTGAGGCTGCTGGACAACAGTGAAAATATATCACAGCAACAAAAAGACAGAGTGCACAGAAGACATAAAACAGTGTGGCAATGCTTGTATTCAGAAAGTTAATGTGCTTCGTGCTCTTTGTCTATGCATGGAGTCACGCAGACTCAGAGAGTTCGCTCAGGGGAGTTCATTAAGTTACAGCCACTCCTGCCAGACTAACTTGTACACTGATTGTACTCTGAGGTGGCCATTCCTTTCACACTGATTAGAGACCTGTGATTGTGTCAAGACTGATTGGGGACATACACATACACTGGCACTGCAATTACACCAAGTACCATCCAGGCTAGCCAGTGGTTGAACTGTACTTCAGGCCTTTTACAATTATCTCAACTGTAGTCAACCAAGAAATAATTATTCCGTAGAGGTATTTCAGCTGAGGTCCGGCTTCAGAATCAGCAGTGTACGAAGCACACACGTGTCCAAGGAGTCTCAATTATACAGAAATGGAAATAGCTTACAAATTAAGTCATTTTGTATAATTTCGCATTGTAAACCACACGTCCACAAGCCTTCATTTGGTCACTAAAAAGAAAATAATAAAGTTGAGAGCTTTGTTTTTTGGCTGTGCTCCCTCTTCTCCACAACAGATCATGGCTGGCTGCACCTAGAAACTAGCCAGTCCTTTTGTCTATTTCATGATATTCAATCTACAATGACGCAAAACTGCAGCCCTATTCACACTTGACTAATATAACCTGTGGAGCTTCTGTGGTTTGAATTAAACCCCCATTGCTGTTTCATGCGGTGCATTCACACAGAATGTCTGGTTTTTACTGACATTATCCCACAGTAGTAATGTCAAGGGCAGGTTCCCCATTTACAGATAAGTGTTAAAAAACAGGAAAATGTTCCTTCGTATAGCCATTATGCATGTCATTCATCCATCTTTTCAGCTGTCGCTCTTCTAGAAAATTTAAGTTTGCTCTTTCAGCGAAAATCTTTGCTATACTGTGACATGAGCCTCCTGAATTTCCACCTAAGACACTGATAAAACTTCGATTTATCATCACCAGTGCCGCATTCACCATCCTCAAGCAAGAAACCGGCTGAATAAATGCAGAGAGGAAACACAAAGTCGCATATCCTACCATATTACAGATTCAAACAAGGCTAATATTATTACTGGACCTCTGTGTTTGATGAAATAGGGTAGGTCATCTGGAATTCTTGCTTTACAAATTGCACACATGGCTTATTCACATGAGACTGAGATCACAGATGACCTCAGGAGCTATTACAAATTACCTGAGGTTCAGCGGTAACACTAGTCCTGTGCAAATCTGGTTTAAGAAAAGCAGAAAATGATCACCTTCAGGTACTTGAATAATTGAATTACAATTCAGTGATTTAACATTTTCTGTAAATTATCAGAGTTTTTATAGATTTGTCTCTTGTTAATGAATTTGACCAATGAATCTATATTTGACAAACTGTCTCAGCCCCTTCTTAGCAAAAATACATAAATCATTGGAAAAAGCCTAATTTTGCCAGTGAAAACTTCATCGAGTTACACCGCAGATGGCTGCTTATATTGCACAGATCGCATAGTTAATCATCACTGCAAATGACTTTTCAGCTAAGTAAGACAAAGCTATGGCTGTTATGGAAACATAAGTTGCATGGTCTGTTCAAGATCTCATTCTTCCATATTTTGCCTCAGCAGCGATGCCTTATTATTCCACAGGTTTGCCCTTTGATCTGACCAATGAGAACAGATTCCTTCAATATGTTCATTTGTGACCCGGATATAAAGCACCGAGCCGTTTCACTGACAATAAATATGTTGATTCATGCAGTCATTCTTTCATATCACAAGTTTTTATTTATTTGTTGCTCTAAATTATAAAATGTGCTGTGTCAGTGGCACCTTTCTTTCTGCCGTAATTCATTCTTCATCCGGTTGTTTATCATTTTTCTGTCACAGATGAGAGGGCACAACAAACTCCTCAGTCTTGTTCTGACTAAAGCAGACAATGGTGATTATTCACAAATACAAGGGTCTGCTCAAAGAATAGAACTAATATATTTCAAAATTAAAATTCAATGGTAGTTTTAAGGCTGCTGCTCAGCATTCTGCTGCATGAGCGCACCACTCTGAATCACAAAAAGGCACATGACTCCCATTTTAACATAATCTTGACAATCAATCAGCCACACCACAAAGAAGTCAATGGGCCTTGACAATATGTACCTGTCAGATCATTGCCTCTAATGCATTAAGCTCTGATGCCTCTGATAGACAGCGACAGCTCCACGCACAACAAAGTGCTCCACTCTCTCAGATGTACTGACAGCCTTTTGTCCAGCCACCTGCCTGTGATTACTCAAATCAAAAATGCATAACCAATTGGAGTTATAGATGAATCTTCACAGGCAGGAACTAAGCCTGACGCAGTAGAGACAGAAACATGCCACTCAAAAAGGAGACAGCAAATATCTACACTCTGGTTAAAGGAAAAAGAACGTTCATGCTACTTTTCTCTAGTTCATACTATAGTTGTGTCTGCAGGAGACACACTAGTTACAAGAAAATAAAGTTATCAACTGTATTATTCATATTGCACAAGCTTTAATGCAGGATATCGCACATAAATATCCAATAATGTTGGATGCTGTCTTAGCAGTTTCCAGAGAAAGCACCCCCGCTAATGACATTTTATTAATGTATTGAAGTAATAAAACCATAATGCACAATCCAGTCTCTAGTCTGTTGTTTTGTTATATCAGATCAGTAGATTTCACATTATAGTAAACACTGCAAATGTAGTTTTATCTCCCCTCTGATGCAGAATAAAAAGGATGAGCTGGTGAGAAAGCAAAAGAAATATTTACAGTATATAATAGAGAAATAGGTTAGATTACAGAGTCGTACATCAGCAGTGTTGCGATGTCAGAGTGTTGTGCATGGGAAAAGTGTAAAAATGAAAGAAATGAGCTGCAGTCTTAAGTTTCCTGTTCTGTGTAGTTGCAGCAAAACAGAATAAACAGAAGAAAACATCAAAGCATAAGTTCAGTGCTGAAAAAATTACTAACGAAACTGCACCCCAGTATTTTAATTCTTTCCTCAGAACATGATTTTAGTGACAGGCCTTGTGTTACCAAACAACTGCATGATCACTGTAAGAGCCAAAAGATAATGGCTAATAAGAATTCATGTTAAGTTTACTTGTGTGAAATTGCACATTTCTGATTTTCTTAGTTGCTATTTAATGCACCTCCACTGTGTATATGTGTCCTATGACCTCTCAGCTGTAAAGAAGAAAACAGCTTACAGAGATCATGAGTATATAGTGTTTTCTACCGTCTGACATGATGTAAATTAACCTTATTGTTTTTAATACATTTTTGGAACAGATTACAGTTTTGTCATTCGCGTCAGGATACTACTCGTACGTGGTGTTTGGAAACGAACAGAAGAGCATAACAATCATAGTGTCTGCACTTAATTCCACACTCGTGCGACCTTAGGAAGTGGCTGCTTTAGGGGGTAGTCGTGTTAGTCAGGGGAAATACTGCTGAGGTTTCTGGATGAACACAGATGAGAGGAGGATTTGAGAAACTGATTATGAAGTTGTTTTATTTCCTCAGAATCAATCCTAAAAAAAAATGCTCTAAACCAGTGTTTCCCAACCAGTGCGCTGTGGAACATCAGTGTGCCGTGGAAGATTATCCAATTTTACCTGATTGGTTCTGTAAGCAGCAGTGTGATATAGATCCATACGACTGCACACACCAGTGATCCACTCTATAACAACAGTCTCCTGCTTCTCTTGCAAAATAAAAATGAAAGTGAACTGGCCCTGATGTGTTCTGTTGATAAAGCCCCCTCAGTAGTGATGCACGGATTAACTGCACTGATGTTTATTTATCTAATTTTATGTCTGTTTATATGTTTTATGTATAAATTTATTTTGTGACTTTGTTTAATAGGTAGGAACTTTGAGCATTTGAGACCATGAAGACCATGAGGTTTAAGTTTTGTTCCGCTTGTGAGAAAAAGTATAAATTACTTCAATAAGATTTTACATCATTCAGATACCTGAAAGACTTTGCATTTGCTGTTTTTCACCCCCTCTTGGTTTTGTGCAGCCAGCGAGGTACGTTTATTCATGTTATATTGCGTCACATCATATAGTCGTTTCAGTCAATGTATGTGTGTGTTTTATTGTGTACTTATGTGTGTGTTGCTTAGTTTGACGGTGGATTTATGAGCTCCAACGAACAAATCTATCAGTAAACTAAGAACTTTGGCATGGTGTATTTCCTGGAGGGAGTAACATACGGATTAGCAGGTTACCCATGAACCCTGGGTATCGGGTTGACGAGGGAGGGATTTCCCTCCCATACCATTATACAATGGACTTCAATCTGGGGGTCGGTCTGAGGGATCACTGGTGCACCCATCTGAGCTTTCTTCTTCCAAACGCCCCACAATAATGTCACCTGTGAATCCCCGATGTCCCCGCCATCGTGTTCAACTAAACAGATAGCCTAGAAATCTAGACCACACAGCAGCAGAAAATATTCTTGCCAAATTTGTGGTCTAGCATCGCACAGTAGGAGCCCAACATTGGTCCGACACAGGGTACGTCAGACCAATCAAAACGCTCTGTCTGTGTAGCGAGTATTTGGGGTGGGCTTTGCACAATGAAAACAGGGCTGTGCAAGGGCGAGATAGCAGAACAACCTTAGAGAGAAACAAAGATGGATGCGGCTAACGAACCAAGCTCGTTTGAATTGGCTTCGTTGTCGATTTTGGAAGAGTTAGACTTGGGCTTTTCTTGGAAAGTTGAGCAGAAAGAAGCACTCAAGTCATTCGTTTTAAAGAAGGATGGATTTGCTGTCTGTGATTAACTGGCGACTTGTCCAGGGTGTACCCCACCTTCGCCCTTAAGTAGCTGGGATAGGCTCCATGTGACCCCCGTGACCCTAGTGAGGATAAAGCGGGTATAGAAAATGAATGAATGAATGTATGTATTTGCTGTTTAGCTGACCGGCTACTGTAACAGTTTAATATACCAGCTGGCTCCACTTGCAGCTAAGAGTCACACTGTCAGTTAGGGCTGTGCAATTAATCGAATTTGAATCACAATTTCAATTTTGTTGTGAAATGATCTCATAACGCATATAATTGAATTGAAATGATTTATTTTCTGTTTTTCTTTACACAATTTCGGAGAGACTTGCATGGGCAATACATTCCACTCCATTGCAAAACAGCTGTAAAGTACATATTATAAGCAAAAATGTATTTTCAATTTGAATGTTTTGCATAAAGAATCACTAACAAAGTGTTTTTTGAGACATAGAAAGAGAGAAAAATGCTGAATAAATGCACTGGGAAACTCAAAATAATCGTTCGAATAATCATGATTTCAATATTGACCAAAATAATGATGACACTGAATTTTTTTCCATAATCGAGCAGCCCAACTTTCGGTTGCTCTGATTGGTCATAGAGCTGGCCTATTACGTGCAGGAACAGTTTGAATGACAGAGGTTGACTCCACCCACAGGCTTCAGCTCTGTCAATTTTCTGATTCCAGACGATACAGTTCATGTATAGTTTGGCCTGCCAGGCTACTAAACAGGCCTCAGTTTCACACTAAATTAAATAAGACTAGATTTGCATTATATTTCAGTAAATACACTTTTTGTGACATTTTTGTTTGGTGGTGTGCCTTATGATTTTTCTCATGTCAAATATGTGCCGTGGTTCAAAAAAGGTTGGCAAACACTGCTCTACACTCTGCTACAACTTCATAATAATTTGTGTGGTTGCTGGTGAGCTATTTTGACATTATCCTACTACACAAAATGCGCTCCTCTGCTCCACTCTGCTTTCTCCCTGATGCACTACACACCCTGTCGACGCAGTCTGGCTGGCTGTGAACCCCCGACAGATTTATGAAGAGGAGGTCTTCTGTTCAGACACAACTATCCACTGATGAGAGTACGCACAAACACTGCATCAGCATGTTTGTCAATTATTACAATGACCCCCGCTCCCCTCAAGTATACACACACACACACACACACACACACAGCCCCTCCCTTTACAGCTTTTATGCATTTTCCATCCATTCACCTCATCTAATCATGAAATTGATTAAATTGAATGTGAGATCACGCCTATTATAAAGAGGCAATTAACAGAGGGCAGATGTGGTGTGTGGAAATATTATAGGACATTATACTGATGATATATGAATTTATGGGGGTAAAAACTCTCTCTAGACACAGTGGTTGGAGAGCTAGAACGTATGCCTCCCACACACATTTTAAGTATAATGAGCATGACAGCAATACAAGGGATTTGGATGAGTCCTCCTACTCAGTGCCTTTATAATGGTCATTAGACAAACAAAGGTGCTGCATTTCAACTCCAACCCTGTAGTGTAAAACCTTTGTGATGGTTGTTAATTACACAGCAGAGAAGTTCAAATGCAGCTGCCATCCTTCTACTGTCCTTTTATGATTCCATACAGAAACTACAGAAAAGACCCAAGCAAAGACAAATTGGATTTGAAGGGAAGGGGAAAATCTGCCTCTTTTTATCAGTGCCCTCCGTCGCAAATCTCAGAAGTGCACCACAGTGTACTCAAAGCACAGCTGTAAGATAGCCTTGATAAAAATACCACCAAGCCAGGGATTTCTTCTGTTCTTTTCATGTTCTCTGATCCAGAAATAAACACCAGAACTGAGGAACTGCCAACAAACCGACAAATTATATTACAGTTCTTTATCCAATCTAAACTCACTTAAGACAGCGGCTCATTTAAGTCCTAATGACCATATGTCGCTGATAAGGATATAATTGATGAGCTGTCATTGCACTAAAACATATAAGACTCCATAAATTTAGAATTTTCCTGTGCAAGATAGAATTATGATGTTTCTCCACACTAAGTGGCTTGATATTGATAACAACAAAATGTTTTTTTTTTTAAATTAAAATCTGTCATTTGATCATTTATGTGAAACTGACAAGAGAAAGGATTTTCAGTGTGTTCCCTGGCAAATTTAACTATCATTTAAAAGTATTTCTACACAAATCAAAATTAGATTTTGTCAGAGAGAAAGTAACACTTCCTGTGAAGTTGCAGAACATGTAAGGATCATGAGTGGGCTTAAACGGAGGATCACCACATCAACTCTAATATCATCCATTGGCTTCTAAACTGGCAATTTGGAAATGTTAATATGCATTTTGGGCATCACTGTGTTTACTTTCTGGAGTAGGAAGTGACCGTATTTGGACAAAACAGGCCGAACTACAGGAGCTTGAAGGGTCAGAGGTGAGCTAATGCTAAATGCTAACTTACTGACATGATAAAATGGGAAAAGTCAGTAGGAATTCCATAACAAAGTCATTTTTCAGTCTTGTTAGTGGAACCTTGAACCACAACCACAATGATGTTGTCTGGGGAAAAAAATGTGTTTCATTAAATAAACCAAAACTCTGAAGGTCTGACTTCTGTGTAGCAGGTGAGTGTGCTGTCATACAGACCTGTCAATCAAAGCCCAACATAGAAGACGCTAAAGCTTCTATTAGATTTGAGATCTAATTAATGGAGGAAAACTTTAGAGATTCACCACCAGATCACATTCCAAATAAAATGGATGAGACGAATATGACTCCAGGGGAAAAAATTAATTTGCTTAGTATTTTTAGGGAGAAGTTCTACCAAAGCTATGGGAGCCAGAGCTTTTTAAAGCCAATCGCATAGGTAATAGAGCGTTGGTACAGTTCAGTATGGAGCAGACGTTTGTAGGTGCAATGAATTTAGTATTTCTAATCCAATTTAACTAATTTATAAAGCACTTTAAAGCAACCACAGTGGACCAGAGTGCTGAACAGAATACTAGAAACATAATACAAATTAATAAAAGCATAAAAAAAAAAATTATCAAATAAATAAAATAAGTTAAAATATAAAACAGAACGAAATATCAACATTGTTAGTATTTGGTCATCTACAGTGCGTAGTATAATGAAAAGGTTCAGTACGTCTGGAGACATTTCAGTATGTAGTCGTAGTAGAACAGAGCAGTGAAATTCATGCATGCATACATACAAATTATATGAATTTCCATATCAAACATGGGCAAAATGGTGTAGGCTGAAGCAACTATGCCTACCCTATTAACAAAAAAATTTCAGAAACAAAACAAGATAACAAGATGGTACAGCTTTAAACAATAATATAAACAACATAATCTAAGCAAAATCTTAGATGCAGTCGGACAACTTTATCCTAACATTTTATATTATTAAATGCCTTAGTTTTAAAAATCCTTTTAAATGTAGTGACTAATATGCATGTTTTTAATTCTTTATCCAGACTGTTCCATAATTTTACTCTAGTTACAGATATACATTTGTCTTTTGTGTTGGTCCTTGCCTTTGATTTGTTGAACATACTGTTGAAAACTGTTCTGACTTAATACAGTCCACTACTGCTTCCACACAAGACAGATGCCCTTTGTTAACTCTGTGCAGAAATGCCATCAAGTACTCAAGTCCTGAGCTCATCTCAGATGGGCTGAAAGATGTTGCAAATGTATGGTGTGGTCAGACAAGTCCATGTTTCAGCTTGTTTTCAGGAAAAACAGACAAAAAGATGAAAAAGCCCGTGTAGAATCAGCGATGATATGACGCTGCATCAGTACCCACATGACTGATCTGTATACGAGTGTTGATGTCAAGGCATATAGGGGAGTTTTAGACAGACACACTGCTATCAAGTCGACATTTTCCACGAAGTTTGTGGTTATTTTAGAAGGACAGCGCCAAGTCTGATTCTGCAGAGGTTTCAACAATGTGGTTGCAGTCATAGAAAGCGTGTTTCTGTCTCCTATTGAAAATGAACTTCATGAGGAGAAAAATTTAACAACCTACACTGTTGAGCACCTCAAGTTTAGTCTTATAAAATATGAGAAAAAAACTCCTCTTGCAAAAGTGAAACAATTAGCATTCTCACTTCTCAGATGATCAATGAATGATAGATAAGTGGAAAGTTGATGCATACAGTTGTAACACTCTGTCCCAGATGTTTTCTACAGTGCTGGAGGCATTAAAATTCATCTACATTTGTTTATACTCACAAAGTAAAACAAAGAGAAACGCTACGCTGATCTGTGAAAACACTGAAATCTTTTCCTTGTAATTTTATTAGCTGAATTCACTTGAATTAACAAATCACAGGCTTTAGTTTTGTGTGCATTTCAAAAAATGTCCTGCTTTCTGGAAAGGGAGCATGACAGGGTGCAAGTGAGAACATTTTTGACCCAATTTCAAAGCATAAAGACATGAAATAAGCTCTCTCTCTCAGCTGGAGGTTAACATGTTTTGGCGTGGAATGCATTTGAAGTAAGTGCAGTTTCCTCTCATTTTTATCCAATCACTGATTTAACATTTTAAGTTGAACTAGAGTTACCTTCTTGTGGTTCTGTCTGTCTTAATCAGTCACATTGTTGCTAACATTCATGCACATCCAGGCTAATTAAATAAGAGCTGAACGTGTTAAGGGAATATTTTTAAATGCATCTTTTCATTTTTGTATGATTCTTGTGAATAATTTTAAATGAGATATTTTGAATGTTGTTTTCAATTACAAACTATTTTAAGAGTAGCTCAGACAAATAAAGATGAGGAAGGAACAACTGCCTGATTCTCAATATCTGACCATAATCAGTGCGCTTATGATAGACTTCCAGGTGAACTAGAGGATCTCTATCCTAGATGTCAACCAGGGGGAGGAAGTAAAGCAAATGGACTTTTAAATCGATAAAAACCTGAATTGATCTCACAACACTCAAGCCCCTTTCAGACATTATAATCTCTCTGAAGATGACATTATTGACTTTTTTGATAACAAATGCTATTACTTCATCATTTTATCTTACTGACCACCTCGGTGACAATTTGGCATAATCTGTGTGTGAAATATTGAGTCATGACTTGATGGGTGTTTTGTAAGGCTGGTTGAACTTTGACCTCTATATTCTGATCAGTTCAGCCCAAATGAGCCTTTGTGTCAAACACTGCATTCTCTCAAGGTGAGACACTGCATTCACAAGGATGGGATGGACAGATCTACGGACCACCCAAAAATGTAATGTCTCCAGCTAAAGCTGTCGCTGATGTGGAGGGATGAAAAAAAAAAATGCACAAATGCACATGCAGTATGTCACCGCTCTCTCATTTTTTGCTCCTTGCTTGCTCAAGGACATGTGTTGTGAGGCTTAAAACACTGCCAGGGGCAACAAAAGGAGCTGGATTTTGAGCCACTGTACCAAGATACAAGGCCACAGCAGTGGATTGTTCTGAAGACAATTACAGATAATAACTCTCTTCTGAGAGGAAACCCACAAATCTCTGTGGGGTTAATAAAAATGCTGGTGTTCCAAAAAAAAAAAAAATCCCACAGGACCAGTCACACCCATTGAAAGGGATATCAGCGTATGAGGATGGACACATGGTGGAGACAAGAGACAGCACAGGCTGTGTGCTTAGTATTTAAAGACATGGAATAAAGGCTATCCTTGTTTGATCCCTTTTGGCTCTAGTTAAGCTCAAGGATAAGATGAAGGGAACAGTCCTCACAAGAATCCCACTGAGGACTGAGGCTACAACACAACACACCTAGCAGCATATATATATA
>JAQQZY010000029.1:21032258-21052778 GCA_030068375.1 Ostorhinchus rueppellii
TATAGGCAAATGAATGGTCTTCAGTCAGTGATTTCATAATGTTGCATCTCCATGTATCTGAGGTGGGATTTGTGCCTTAATCATAACAAAGCCACGCTCCGAGATGTCTAATCTCCAGGCTACGGTTTATGATCAACTTCTTAATGCGGGGTGGGACATTCTTTGTAGGAAGGGCATATGTGGAAAAACTCAAACACACATAAGCGAGTAGGATGAAAATGTGCTTACCTCCCAAAAGTAACACCAACGACTGAAGCGCAAGGAAAAGCAACATGTTTCTTTGAGTCCTTAGGAAAACAAGAAGAATCCCACAAATGTACATGAAAGTCGAAGTGGCTAATTTTAAATCAACATCTCAACCTGCAGCATCTTGGAAATAAAAAAGACGAAAAGGCAATTTATCATGAAAAAAACTGGAACTTCATCTGAATGTTAAAAAATCATCGTGCGTAAAAGGAAAAATGCAGGCTTTTTCATGAATGTCTTGCCTACTTCTTAGTCGATTTGTCATCCGAAAATCTCAAAAATTGAAGAGGATGAACTTGCACGCCGCTTTGCATGAGTCCTGCAAGCATTTTTAGGAGAGAAAACGAAGGCTTGTAAAACACTTAAGAGCCACAATGAAACGGCAATTCGCCAAGAAAGTCCCACAGCAACCTTCTTGTGGGGGGGAAAAAAGTGAGCACGTTTTCACCGCCTTCTCCTCAGTTGTTCAGTTGTTCTTCCGTTTATTCTCCGGATAAGCACGTTTTCTAAGTTGTTGAGTTGTGCGTAAAGTCTGAAAAAATGGGACGAAGTCAAACAATTCCCACCCGGCATCATGTGTAATGAATCTATAAATGTAAGGAAGTTCAGGATGAATCATAGGTCACCGTAACATCCACAGCCAGGGAGCCTCGTCGTGTCGTGAAGTCCTAACTCCAGCCGTACGCAGGCACAGCAGAGCGCACGGTGCTCTGATCCCGGAGCCAAATGTTGAACTGCCACCACTAATTAGACTCTGGCACTGGTGCTTCAGATATTTCCCGAAATCCAGGCTTCAGCCTTTCATCTTTCTATTCATGTGGGTAGGCTATGGGCTACAGTTTCAGTGGAGCTTACGCACTGTTGGTCTGTCCAATGCGCATCGAGAAAGGCAGAGGAGAAGAAAGCCTGTAGCAGTGACAATATCTGCCACATTTACCAGAGGGTGGGGGGCGTGTGGCGCTCCAGCAGCAAACCTGACATCTCTTACGTGATGGTGGGAGTAAACAAAAAGTTTTCTGTACGCTTTTTTTTTTTTTTTTTTTTTTTTTTTGGGGGGTACGTGAATTTACGCTCTACCCAAACACACCTTCTTCGGGTATTATAGTGTGATGCAGGACAGTCATCACGCGTGGGTATACGGTCACTTCTTCATAACTGTCCTGTAGTTTCCTAACAACATCATTGCCCTCTGTTGACAAAAGAAATGACTTTTAAAGTTGTCACCGGACATTTCCACTTGAGCGCTTTATTGCGCTACTTGGCAGGCGCTAGCGACCTCATGTGGAACTGAGCCGAAAAGAGTTTGTGTGTACAGGTAGGCACAGATGAGGATGCAACTGAAAGACAAGGTTGATGTGTTTACTTCGGTAATTCAAGACTTTGACTTCCTAGTTCCAGTTCCTGTGGTGCATTCAGGTGCTCAGTGACAGTGAGTGTTCCGTCCTCTCTGCTTTATCCTGCTCATAGACCTACATGCATCTTATATTCCATATTTATCCCAAGTCATGAGGCATAAAGGTCTTCCCAGGTGTACATTTTTTCTTCACTATGTGTGTGTCAGGCCTTTAAAACTGCAGACAAAAGCTCTTTTCATAAGGTAATGCATGACAAATAACTTCCCTCAGTAAAATATGACTTTTTCTCGTACAGGCTCTGATGCAAATGCCATTCATGACATTATGTGAGATTAGTGGTGTTTGCTGCTGCTTTTGTAATTGTTGTTGCTGATGAATTTATCAAAGCTGAAACAGTTTCAGAGCAGAAAATGAAAAGAAATATGGTTTGTAATTCTGTAGTCTAATTATTGATTAAACCATGAGTCACAAAGTTGTTGTTTTTTTCCTCTGCAGGACAGATGGTGTCGTTTAGGAAAGATAAAGCAAGTTCCAAGAATACAAAGGAAAAAAAACAAAAACAGAGATATCTGATGTCAGCCACGGTGCCATCATTCTTTTCCTGTGGATCTTTTCGTGGCTGTGCCTATCTTCCATGCTGTGATCAGAGCGAGGTGAGGACCTATCAGGAGTCCGCCTTGTGTTGTGGTTGTTTAATAAATATTCTTAGGGACACCATTTATTAAATCAGTGTCATTTTGACTCATGAACCAGACCTGGAGAAAAGGCAGGGAAAGGATGGATGATTGGCTATTGTTTTGAGACATAATTAACCTAATCAATATATTTGTATTAGATAGATAGATAGATAGATAGATAGATAGATAGATAGATAGATAGATAGATAGATAGATAGATAGTCAACTTTATTAATCTCCAAGGGGAAATTAAGGATAAAAAACACACTAAAAACCTCTATAAAAAACAAAAAATACATAAGAGCTTATACTGAGAACTTCAGTGTTTGTGAATCAAAAATTTCCACATGACAACATGCTCACAATATTCTCTTTATCTTATTTAACGCATAAAGACCCAGTTCTACACTGTAAAAAGTTTTTTTTAAATTGAATAAACTTTAAAAAAAAATGTTTCAATAGGTCACACATGAAAAAAATTAGTTGAGTGAACCCAATTAAAAGTAATTTAATTGGGTTCACTCAACTACTTTTTTATTTGTGACGTGTTGAAGAACAATGTTTAAGTTGATTCAATGTTTTACTTTTTACAGTGTACTTTTGTGGCAGTTCCTAAATTAGCTTTTCTCTATTTCTACCTTTCTTAACCCATTTATCACCAGTTTTTAAAATAACATTATCCTCTGTATTTTGCTTTTTTGGGGGGTGTCAGTCATGTGTTTTCCTACATTAAATTCACTGTTCATGTAGATTTTCATGAAAATTCAGCATAAATTCAAAGTCAATTATATTAAAACAGAGAAAAATGAAGAAAACATCACTTTTCAGCAAAGATATCAATAAATTAACGTAAAACAAGCATGTCCATTCACTATCGTTGATCCAACTCCATGGGTTTTACTGGTAAATCAATGTTGTAGAAGATGACGGTGTTTCCACGGTAACTAAGGAGCCTCTGAACGTCCAAATGGGTCACATCTAGTGACTATGAAAAGATGATAAACTGTCTTTAACACCAATTATTTACATGGATTGACAGGATTAGTGGATCAACGGGTATTAAACAGTTTAGCTCAGTAGATGGTTTGTGTCGCATGTGGCTAATTGGATCTTTATGGGTTAAAACTGTATATGTACACAGTGCACTTCCCTACTAAAAAGTAAAACAATGAATCAACTTACATTTTTTTCTTCAATAGGTCACACAGAAAAAAAATTAGTTGAGTGAACCCAATTAAATTGCATTTAAATGACATTTAATGTAATTTCATTTGATTCACTCAACTATTTTTTTTTTCATGTGAGACCTATTGAGGAAAATTTTTTAAGTTGATGTTTTACTTTTTACAGTGTACTTAGCATCATGATGTGTATCTTGACCCTGACTACACCTTGTACTGATATGAATTTTATGTACATTAGGTTGTTTTGTCCTTCAAAAAGTCTCCACTATTACATTCAGACATGACATCACAACCTATACTTTTACTCTAGTAAATATTCAGTAGTTTAGCTTCACCTGGCAAAGAGAAAGCAAATTATCCAGAGCGCTACCTGCACTCAGACTGAATCCAGGTGTGACGATGTTTGCAAAAGTAAGAAAGAGTCTGAAATCTCCAGACCACTTAATCATAGTTGGCACTAGTGCATTTGTCCTAATTGTAAGCCATCCTCTTTTGTTAGCTTCAATATCCATTTTTCCTTAAAAAGCCAAGTGTTTGCTTCCTCCCGAATGTGTGCAATTTGATCCCGGTAACAAATTCAGTCCCACACTCTCCTGCAGCTGCAAAAAGCATCAGAGTTGGGAAGGCGGGGGCTGTAATGATAGTTTGAAACATCACTCACACAAAGGCTGGTAGTTGTCCAAAAGTAGCTCCTCGAGAGCCTGATACTCAGACAAATCCCTTGAAGCCCACGCTACAACGAGGTCCATTCAGCTGCTGGAAATCAGTGCGCACACCAGACAGAGCCCAAGTAGCTTAGGTTACACTGTCTGTAGCTGCAAGTCATTAAAAAAGGAGCTGTACCCTACTCAGTACTCCATATGGTAAGTCCATTTCCAAGGCCAAATTACCAAGACATCAGATGCTGAACAAATGCACACTCCATCCATCTCTTCTCTGAGGACAATAAGATTTAGAATTTTAAAGAAAATATACAAAAGAGCAATTCCAGCCAATATTTAATTTACAGGAAGGAGAACCACATGTGACTGAGCCTTGATAGATGTGATGTTTAGATCTGCAGAGGGGTTTCATGTCTGTGTGAAGAATTTGGAAAGGTCTCAGGTTTTTGACGACTTGTGAAAGACGTGCCTCGAGAATAGACCAGAGAAATGCCACACCAGCAAAGATAGAGCAGAATATGTTTCCACTTCCAGACACATATCCCCACAGTTTGACACGTGTTCTTTGGAATGTTAGACAGTGAAGTGTGATACCTGTAACAGCACAGAGTTGGGTTTCTTTCAATAAATCAACATGCAATTTTTAAGAATGCAGCAAAAAACACATTTTGGCCCATATTATGCTTATATTGCGCGTCTCTGTGGACCCCTTTCCTCTTTTATCCATGTCTCTGATGCGTGTTACAGAAATATTTTACAAATCATTGAGCCGTGAATGACTACAGCTTCAGCCACAGCCTCTTGACTATTGGATTCACCAGTTTTGATTTAGTTATAACACTATTACTTCCAAAAAAAAAAAAAAAAGCCAGGGAGAAATATTCTGTCCTTTTCAGCTGGCTTTCCTACCATTGAGTTCTTTGGTAGTACTAGTCAGCCATATTCTTCACTGCAAATATATCCCTGAAAACGTCTCCTATGCTTTAGTGAATATGAAATATTTTAGAATACCAACATTAAACGTAAATGCAGGAACATACCAAAGGCTGTCCTTTTAAAGTTTTCCCTTTGTCACCTCATGACCTCAGCCGTGTCCCTGGGGTATGAACCAGTGTCTCTGCTTTCCATTATACATAATGAATAGTCCCTGGTGTCTTCTTTTGGGTGGTATCCTTCATCCATGACCTTAACCACCCTCAGTAGCTTGTCCTCCACTCAGTTGGTAGACAGGAGGCCCAAATTCATCACCACCTTTCATTCTCCACCCTGGCCTATCTGATCTATGATAGCATTAATAATAACTGCTGCAGAATGCCCTGTCGCCCTCTGTGCTGTGCCCACTTCCTGGCCCGTACAGATTACCACCAGCCATTCACAGCCCATTAAAACTGTATTTACTTATCAGACTCTCTGGAGCCATCACTGTGTTTTCAAGCCTGATGCCCAGAGGGAAGGCAAAGAGTGACCTTCCTAGAGTCTACAGAGAGGCAAGTTACAAGTCTCCAGTGTGCCGTCGATTATTTTGCTGCCTAAACTGTACTAAAAGCAATGTCAGTCTCAGACGTACAGAAATCAACAGGAATGCGACAACTCAGTTAAGGTATGACAGCTATTTTGACTGGTATTACAGGCAAATACTACAATGCTCACAGTGACCATGCTGTTAGACATGCAGTGTGTTAATGTATTAACCTATATGAACTACCAGAGAAAAGAGCTTCCCGTAGTTGAGTTTAGGTTAAGTGCATATGTGCCATTATTTTTGACTGACAGTCGAGCAATCAAGATAGCATAAATGGGACAAGGTGAACTCTCCTCATTCTTCCTCATACAGACAGTTATTTCTTATCAGGTGGAATGTGTCATGGTCTACTTTGGGTGTGCTTAACTTCCACTGACCTTTAAAAGGGCTGATTATTTCCATCCACAATCTTCACTCGGCAATACGCTGCCAGCACAAAAGAATATTAGGCCCAGACCTGCTGGTCTGATAAATCCAGCTCTAAAGGAAACCAAACCTCAATACTCTATTATCATTTCCCTGCCTCCACTTTCACCTCGGCATTGGTATTCTGTCACCTTTCACTAGCAGCCCTTTCAACAGCTCAAGTTCAGGATGTGTTGTTCTATTTTATTACATCTTAAAAGTACTTTGTATCCATGGTAATTAACTTCTACTTTATGCATCACCCTCCTGGGACAGCTTTGCACAGCTTTGCATATCCCAGAATACTTTGCAGCTGTGTAAAATCTCCTCAGCGTTGGGAGACTCCTGTGCCTCCAGCTCCCCTGACAGCACCATTTGATAAAAATAGAGGGAGAAAACAGGTCTAAATGTTTAATAGATTCTTATTTTACTCGCGGTAATCTCGTAATCAGAGGTTGGGGTGGGTCACATCTATCACCCAGGGAACAAATAAAAGTCTTATTGTCCTGCTTCTTTTCACCTCAGGAGGAAATGTGGACCAGATAAATGATGGCCTTGTTTCAAGAGAGGCTCAATCTATTGCCAACGATTTGTGGCCAACAAAGTAATTTTGATACCGTTCTTTGTATTGATAGATGGGGCCTAAATTTAATAAAGAGCCAATTTACTCGGCTATAGGAATGGAACTGCTGTTATCTTCCCTCTTTTTTTCTCTTTGCCTCCATCCTCAAAATTAGACAGCAGGAGAAGACAAGCAGTCCTGGAAGTGATATTTTTGACAAAACTGTCTTCTTAACTGCCACAATTAGCCAACTCTTAGATAACTATAATCTTGCAGAGTTGTTTTATCACTTATAGAATGGTTAAATGACTATATCCATATGAAATGCTTGTGACTTTTTCTCCTCTGTTTTGTCTTTGTGTAAAGTAAATTTTAATCCTTACAGAGGACTAAAGCTTAAAAACTGTCAGCTTAGTGTTTGGGGTCATATTTATTTGTGAATTTTTGAGTTCAGAATTCAGCAGCTTAGAGGACTTTTGCAACAGCACTTTTAAATATTACCTTGGTGGTGACTGCAGATACTTAAAATGCAATTCCTTGTCAACAACATTGAAGCTCGCTGTGCCGTGGTGATGTTTAGAGACCTTCTGAATCTTCTTTCTTTTATTAATGCTAAGGCTGAGACCTAGGAGGGAGACCTGTAATAGTGTTGTTTTTTTCTCCCCCGTACCACCTGCTGTTTCCGTTTTCTGCCAAGGAACAGTATACCCTTGTGACCACATGGTGGCAAAGGTAAAAAATTAACTTCGAAGTTGAAAGAAGAGGTTCTTTGTTTCACACGGAACTCCAAACAGGTGTGTGAACAAAGATTTTAATAAACTAATCACAGACAGATTTGAAAAAAGAAGAGGCAAAGTAGATTATTCATGAGCACATGGCTGGAAAATTGAGGGCAAATTGACTGAGTTTGAAGATTGCTTTATTGATTAGGTAACTCACGTGTGATAATAATAATTGTCTGGGAAGTGTTGATATTTTAATGAATTCTGCTCAGTTCAGTTCTGCTCAAATCTCAATTCAATCAAACCTGTTTGTTTTTATTCATGCAGCATATATAATGGAATGCAAATTTTTCCATGCACATGTAAAACTGTGCATTCATGCATGTGATGCATAATGGCTGATGTGTAACTGTAATTTCCAAGATGTGATCTGTAGGCTTGTGCAGCACTGCTGCCACCTAAAGACAGAGTTTGAAAACACCAACGTTTAGGCATCCATTCCACTGTCAGTATGGGGCAATGTTGAAAAAAAAAATAGCTATAACAGGAAAATCTGGTGAATGCCAAGTAAATTAATCCTCAAACCAAGCAATCTAATAACCAAACAAGACATTCTTTATTCAAATCATCTTTTGTTTTCATTTTACTTAAACATTCAAGCAAAATGGTTTAATTTGTTTTTCCTGTGTTTCCACACAAGACGGACATATCAGTATCTACTGTGACAGTTACAATGCATGATACAGTATACCAGTAACAACATATGTTATGTTAAAAATCAGGCACACAGATGTGCTGAAAAATTACATCTTTTGTAAGACTGCACTCTTCAGCAGCTCTCAAACTAAGCCATCTGTCACTGAATCCATGCACGGCAGGGGTTTGTTTGCTAAACAGGACAAAGCTGACTGTTAGCAGCCAGATGCTGTCAGCATAATGGGGCAGTTTTCAAAGAGATCTGAATGCTGTTGTCTAAGAATAATGTGCCATATGGACAAAAATATATATTTTAGAAATGTAAGTGCCTGGAGTAAAGTATTTTGGTGGTTACATTTTTCAGTATGAACGTCAAACAAAATATGCCAAACTTAAATAAATAAGTTGGTTTTTGTTGGGCAGATTGGGAATTATGAGGACAAGGCAAATACTTTAGATTTTAAAAGTTTTCTCTTTTATTTTTATACAGGGAAGCAAAAAAAAAACACAAATAAATAAAAATGTTTTAAGGACAAACTCTCTAGCTTACATATAGTTAAATTACAATTTTATTAGACATTTCTATTATTATATTTATATATTTTATATATTATATTCTATTTTCAGACACATTTTTGTTTTTATTCCAATTCATACTATCACCTGTGACCACGTGCAGTCACATTGTGTATTATGTTTTTATTCCAGCTTTATGGACAAAAGTATATTGTGGACATTAATCAAATGCAATATTAGAGAATTTTAATTGCAGTAAAACAAAAATATTCCGAATTTAAACATAACTACTGGAACCAGCGCTGTATATACTGTTAATCGTTTTTTAAGGTTTTGTGATGAATTAATAGGGTTTTAACTTTTCAAGCCAATCACAACAGGTAGAAGTTTATTTATAGCAAGCCTTTTGAATCACAAGATACAAATATATCCTTTTATTTTACAGACAAAAAAGAATAGCTAATTTGCTGAAATGCAATGAGTAAAAATAGTTTAATACTGTAAATGACGACAGACAAATCTTCTTGTGTGATTAATAAAATCAATATGTAGTTTTATTCTACCATATTGTTTTTTATACCTGCACTGTTATTCCATTTACTCGCGCACTATTTGTACAGTTTTATTATTTTAATACCTTCGATTATTCTTCTTGTTCTTAGTCTAAGTCTTATTAGTCTTCTTTTTACTTTTATTCTATATTTTATACATATACTTACGCTATAGTATGTATGGGCTAATAATAAGTTTGAATCAAATTCCTTGTTTGTGTGCACAGATTTGTCAAATACAGCTGATTCTAATTCATTATTCATTTCTGTCATTCATTTTTAAAATCTAAATGAATGTTTAACTTGTTTAGGTTGCTTAATCATCCATAGATCTATTTTAAACCAGGCATATTGTTTTAGAGTCAAAAGATCAAGTGCACATTATGAAAATAACAGAGCGTAAAGTGGAACGTTCGTCATCTTTGTGTTCTTGGGGGGAAGAAAAATACAAGCGAACTGATGTGGGCGTGGTCAAAACTTCCTGTGCTGGAAGATAACCAAGATAACGGCTGGGACGAAGACGTGAGTGAATCTGTCATTTTTGTCTAAGTAATTTTACCCCAAGCATTGTACTTTAGCAGTAATCCAGTAAGACTGTAGTAAAATGTGTCTATAAGTTTAACACTGACTTCGGCGTTTAGTTTAAGTCTGTTTATTAGTACAGTTTTAATTGAAATACCCCGCGTTTACAGTAAGCTAGCCAAATGATAACACGCCATTACCAAGTCGACTTGAGCTTGTTCGATGATAAAAGTTTGAAATTTCATAAGGATAAGAAAATAGATGTTGGAAAAACGTGCACATTGGCGGGTTTGCGATAAATGTCACCTCTTTTTGAAATTGCGTTTTCCTGCTAAACACTTGGTACAACAATGCAAGTTTACATGCAGGTGGTAGAAGAGCAAGCAAAATGGGACACATTGTATTTTTGACACTGTTGCACTAAGAATGTACCACTAGAAACTGCACTACTATAAGATAAGATAAGAGATGACTTTATTTTTCCCACCATGGGGAAACTTCACAGGTAACAGCAACAAAATAAAACAAGCAAGTGCAGAGAAAAGACTGGTAGAAAAACCACAAACGAGTGAGAAATGGAATATAAGAGAGAATAAGGAATTTGGTAGTTGTATAAATATTTATAGGGACAAGACAAAGAATTAAAGATTTAAACAGTATATACATATTTACTATAAATTAGAAACAAAACCATGAGCCTTTGTGTTACAGGTTCAGGAATACAGTTACAATTTGCTGGAGATTGGAGGAGCCATGCCTTTCCTCCATGGGTTCAGAAGGATCATCTATGAGTATCAGCCTCTGGTGGACGCTGTGATGTGTGTTGTTGGGCTGGATGAAGGACTTGGTGATCAAGAGGAGAGGTACAGTTAAGCTAAAGACCACAGTGTGATTTCTTTCATAATTTAAATTTTGTACAGAACTTATTTCTATAATCTCTTGCCATACTACTTGGGGGGTAATAAGCACATATCTTTTATGTGTTGAGAAATAGTTTCATGACTTGATTGTTAAACATCACATATGCATGTGCAAAAATACATTTTTTTTTTTTTTATGACCTTTATTTTATCAGGTAAGGTAAATTCTCATTAACAATCATGACCTGGTCAAGAGGCAGCGGAGACATCCGCGACAAACAATATTAAATCATTCATAACAGTGATGTGTAAGAAATGAAAATAGATCAAATCAAGTGCAACATTCACAGGCTGTTGCCCTCACTAATTTTTTAAAAGTTGAGATTGGAATAAATTATCTTACTTTTAGTGTTTGTTGCCAGTGATTCCAGTTAGACATTAGTGACATTAGGGGGCATTTTGTTAAATTTTTGGTTCACAGTTGACAACAGCTAAGTTTAAAATATAAAATCATACATTTATGACAGCAAAGGAACCTGGATCAAATGAGAATAAGGAGAAAAATAAGAGTTGGTGTAAGTTAGATACAATGACTAGGGCTGAAGAAGTGAGCAGCCTTAGTTAAAGCAAAGTTCACTGTGGTTCACTAACATGTTTCTATTACATATCACACTACTCCAAAACAAGTACAGATTATCTGTTACTTGCAAAGCATTTCGACTCGCCAACACAAAATAACTCTCATAGTTACTCTGTGTTATGCTGAATTTCCATATCGAACCCCAATGTCCTAGTCATATGCTGTTGTGTCCTTGGACATGACACTTCACCCACCTTGTCTCCGGTGTCACTCACACTGGTGTATGAATGGTGGTGGGCAGAGGGGCTGTTTGGTGTTTACTGGCAGCCACGCTTCCATCAGTCGGCCCCAGGACAGCTGTGGCTGCAGATGTAATTTACCAACACCAGAGTGTGAATATGAGAGCAATTGAACAATGGACCAATCATGTAAATCACTTTGGGTGCCTTAAAAAGCACTGTAGAAATCTAATCCATTATTATTATTATTAAAAGGAACTGTACATACAGATTGTAATTATTATTGGGGAATGACAATCAGAATAACTAAGCTTTACTGTCACTGCAGTTTATACTTCTCATCACTACACTAATAAAGCACATTTGGGATTTTCAAAAAAACAATTTAATGCAATGTGGTCAATAATATTTTCTTCTCTACCCCCAGAGTCATAAATCCAGAAGAAGACAGCAGTGTGTGTACAGCTCTAGTGGAGCTTCTGGAGCGAGAATCCCAATCAGAGGTGTTTGTTGAAGGCATCAGCTATGCCCTGTTTAAGGTGGCAGAGCGAGGACTGGTGTATGCCGCTGAAATCCTACTACGCTATGGAGCTGATCTGAACTTTGAAGGTGAGAAATGATTAGAGACTGTTTGCCTCTTTTACTTTTTCACTTCTGAGATATTAATTATTTTTGGTGCTGTCGAACAATTACAATTTGTAATCAGATTGCTCACAGGGTTCCTGTGGATTAATTTTGATTAATCACATTTAAATATTGTTCATTTTTAATCTACATTAACAGCGTTTCATTTTGCATGAGCAGAGTCAAGAAAGAAGGGAATATATATGCACTTAACATGTTTATTAAACACTTTCAACAGTTTCAACAAAACAACTTGAAAGAGCTGTTCCATCTTGGTTTTTTCTACTCGTATTCAGTCCAGAGGGTCAATGTGCTGTTTAGCGTCTTCCATCTGTAGGGGTTGGTTCTGTTGCCTGTCACTACCGGACCAACTCCCCATTTGTTCATGCGCGACAGTAATTGTACTTGGACAAACTGCCCCAAATGTGTTTGTAGAGATGTTCAGAGTCATTCTCCACTGCAGCTAGACTAATTGTATTAAAATCTTTAATCAGATTAATCATGATGATGGATTAATCTGTGTTAATTCATTCGTTTTGATAGCCCTAGTTATTTTACTTTCACTAGCCACAACAAACCACTCTTTACAGAATTTTTTTTTTTTTTTACCTCAAAGATGCTGGGAATGATGACTGGTGTTTCAGCTCCCACCTTTTTACAAATTTTGGTGTGGGAAGATGCGTCTCTAATTAAGCAATTTGTTCTCTAATTCAGAACAAGTGATGACAGGTTACACTCTGGAGCTTGGAGTGGTCATGACTTTTTCCACTTAACGCACAGACCTGCATATGTATAATGATCATCTTGTCATTCATATACACTGGGGGAATACGACCCCCTTAAGCAAACTGTTCATGGAAAGAGCACTATGTCCTGTCAGTGAAATAAAACTCTGCCATGGCTCAGCCACACTCTGCTTTGGTGACCTCTGCTGGTTGTAGAAATGTCTTTCCCCAGGGACATAATTAGTGAGTCCTGGCAGCAACTGCTTCATTTATCTTTCACATTTTCTTGAACACTTTTTTTCCCCCAGAAAGTCAACACTGACAAATTTAAAAACAAAAATTTCAAGATTCTTTAATCTTATCAAGTTTTTGCTATCCTTTGCCTTTTTTTAGGTTATGTGCCATCTGTCAGACAGGCTTTGGGCTTTGAGCAAAACTGTGATAGTTACTTACAAGGAATAGACACTATAATGTACTAGAAACAAATCAGTTCCTGATCCCCAGGGAGGTGAGACAGGTACAGGATGTGTTACATATCACATGAAGCAGGTATCGACTCACTAATTTGTACCCCCAAATCTGTTCTGCTGTTTTCTACCTCTAAATCTGGTTGCTTGTGTATTGCACTGTTTGTATGTCACTTGAATTTCTTTTCATTGTTGTCTATAGATGTGGTGGCTCTTGGCCACTGAAGCTTTCAGAGTATAGATGGTTGAATTATCTTGCCCAGAAAAATTAACTGAAAATGTGTTATTGCCAGAAATCTCCGTCTGTCTGGCTAAGTGTATAGTCAGTCTTTATCATCAAAAATCAGTAGATATGACATATTAATATAACTGTTTGTTTTCCACTCCCCAGACCCAGTTTCATACTATAATCCACTGCATGTAGCTGTTTTAAGGAACAAACCAAACACTGTGAGACTTCTGGTTGGACACGGAGCAGACATTGAAAAAAGGGACAGGGTAAACTAACTCTATGTGTGTATATGTCCAACTCAAATATAAGTATAATGAATGGATAAATAACTAACCTCTCTGATTTGCTTTATGAATACAACTGCATCTGTTACTTGGTAGATCCATGAGAGCAGTCCTTTGGATCTTGCCAGTGAGGAGTCAGAAAGGCTCCCCTGCCTGCTCACTCTGCTGGACCTGGGCGCGAATGTGAACGCAAGGGATAAACATGGTACATTCACATTGATTTGTCAAAGTTAATACATTTGATAACTATTTCTTCCTGAATTCCTTTTTTAAGAATTGTCTTTTTCCAAAGGAAAAACACCCTTGCTTCATGCTTTGGCAAGCAGCGATGGACTTACAGTGCACAACACAGAGAACATTGAGCTTCTTCTTCAAAGAGGTAATGAATGTGAAACAGCCTTCATCCTCACTTTGCCTTCTTGTCCATTCACAGTCATTCACCTACTTTCATAAACAGCATCACATCTGAACTGCTACTTTCTGTTTCTTTGCATACCTGCCCACCTACATGAAGTATTCTTAGACCAAACTAAACTCTTAGAAGCAGTCAGGGGCATACAGTTTCTAACTTACCTGAAAACAGCAAAGCCTGTGGACCAGTCAAAAAGTGATCATTTGTCTTTTCAGTCAACTGATATTTCTATGTGTTACTGTGAGGAGCCCCTGTAGACATGGGAACTTGCTTGTATAGCAAGACTCTTCAGACAAGGGACAAATGTTTTAAATCACTGGTTTCCAAAAAGTCACTGGATTGAAATTGCAAGTGTTCCTTGTTTTTTACTACTGGGATTTAAAGCCAGTATGATTTTCCACTGCCACCAGTTTTGTCTTAGACAAGTTACTTTCAGACTGTGTTCACTAACAGATGATGAGACTGATTTCCAGTGTCTTAGAGTGAGTCTTGTTTCTTGCCTCATGTTTGGAATGTGACCATCCCAAATATTCAAGACAAACAGAAATCCAAAAGAACTACTCGATGACAGTTTTCCAGTTTTTAAACATGCTTGGAAAAAGGTGAGTATATATTATCACGTACCTTGTTTAACTTAAAACTAGTCACCAGAACATTTTTTAGTATTAAACTAATCTAATTTGCTCATCTGTGGATCAGATTCTGTGAATTAGCTGCTATTCTGTATCAGTAGCTGGAGCTGTTACTCATTAATCTATTGACTATTTTTAGTTGTATAACTCTTGCATATTTCACTCATAATTTGGGATCATTACTCATTCTGTATGACTGGAGGAGATTTGCCCAATTTGATGTCATCAACGTCAGTGGTTTAGGCTCTGAGGCTTAAAATGGAGGGTTGTGTTAGCAGCCAGAAATGGTCTGACGTAAAATGCTTTTGAGTTGCCTTATGAAAATAATAGGAGTTGATGTTTTAGGAAAATGACCTATATTACAGATATGAGCTGGGACATTCACCCATTTTAACAAAGGAAGACTAAAATTGCCTCATGAATAAGTGTGGGGATGTTTGTGAGCAATGTTGGTGTTTAGAATTTGTTACTAGGTAATGCACAGTGGTTTGATTTGATTAATAATCATATGTTAACAGAAAATGGTCATTTATTAATCATATTGGCCCTGTGCATTTAAGTATGCAAATAACAAGGTTTTACTGTTTTTGGGTTAATCATAGAAAAAGATTCTTTAGTAAGGTCAGTGTCTTATTCACTGAATGCCTACAGGAGTGTTGAGCTGCTCTGCTTCTCTACAGGTGCTGATGTTAATGCTGCGACTGTAGATGGGGAAACAGTAGAGTCCTCATTGGTTTTTCTGGTGAAGGAAGCTCTGGTTGCCAACACAGAGGACGCTGCTGAGATCGGCAACTTCTGCTTGAAAACCGCACAGTTACTGCTGGCCCATGGCGTCGACCCCAGCTGCTGTCTGAATGAAGATGGCGAGCCCTCACTGACACAGACCAGCCTGGAGCACTTTGACCTGCTCTTCCCTCTGGCTGTGCTTTTAATCCAGAGCGGAGCCTCTTTGGTTTGCTCGTACCATGGCAGCTCCTGTTGGTCGGGTTACAGCCTCCTTTTCCAGCGGCTCCATACAACCCTGCAGCACTGTTCTGATCAAAGTCACGCCTCCGAGCTCCTGGAGCAAGCTGAGGCCTTGCTCGATTTAGCGAGAGTAAACATCCCCACGCTGCATTTGCCCTTGAGCCTGGAACCCCCCGTCCATGTTCAGGACACTCACCCCAATGCTCTAGCTCTGTTAGACCTGCACAGCCGGGTAGTAGCACATGAAACAAGCCCTCCAGCACTGCGATGCCTTTCACGTGCATTCATAAGAGGCCACCTACAGCCTTGGCCTCTGGAAGACAGGGTCAAAGCTTTACCTTTACCAGACAGACTGAAAGACTTTCTCCTCCCTGAACGCACGTACACCCCGAGGCCTGGCTGGGACTGCTTCAAGCCTGAGCACAGCCAAGACTGACATTACAGTTAAACTACCAGCTTTGTTCTACCTTCAGTCTCAAATGAGAGTCTGGCCTGTAATAATCAGTGTAAATATCAAAGCGTTTGTCCATATATGAAACTCTAATATAATAAACCATTGAGGCCTTTGTTAAATCTGTTTTGTGTGTCTGTGCCAAATTAGTGTGTATATGTTGACTGTAATATTTGAAGCGTGTTGTTTGTTAAAGAAAAAAACAACAACCTTCGAGTTGAATTATGTCAAAATGTTAAAATAAAGCTGCAGTGAACCGAATTAATCTGTAGCCACAGTATAATGTAAATGCCACCAGATGGCAGTGTTGCTCCTACATATGAAGAGCAGCTTACATGTCAGGGTCAAAAGATTTCATATTCACAGTCCGGCCTATTTCAGTTGTTCCATCTATATTTTATCTCCTCAACGTGATGGTGATGTGTTGTACATCATCTGTATCTTTTTGCTTTACATACACTTGGACCAATAAAACACACGAGTCTCTCAAACTGTTTCTGGACAGCCATGAAAGTATTCCATGCAGTAACACCAATTACAGTTCGACATCTGTTATATTTGTCAACACTTTTTTTTTTCTCATCTGACCAGTTAGTGGCAGTACAGTGCTGATGATAAATGCTACTCATGGGTCTGTAATTGCGTCTCCTAATTTTGTTCGTACCTCTAACATCAGTGCAGTGGATGCTTAAATGAAATAAAGAGGCTGGAATTTAGAAGAAAAAAAAAAAGACATGACAAGAGTGTGCCTGTAGATGTTTTGCTGTGACATAATGTGGTTGGAGTGGCTGCTGGCATGGAAAGTTTTATACAGTATTAAAATGGTTGGTGATTTTAGGAGAAATATTTTCATTTGTATGTGTATGGTTTGAGAAGAACATGGCTTAGATTAAAGACATTAGAATGGTACATAGATGCCATAGGGTCCATATGTGTTTGTGTCCATGTGTGTGATGAGCAAACTAAATAGGACATAGTGTTACACAACTAACCCCTTCCTGACATTGCTGGAGCTGGAGTGGCTCCAAGGCTTGCAGGCGCTCCAGCTCCTCTTGGTTATCTAGGTCACAGCCTCTGA
This sequence comes from Ostorhinchus rueppellii, assembly GCA_030068375.1. Classification (NCBI taxonomy): domain Eukaryota; kingdom Metazoa; phylum Chordata; class Actinopteri; order Kurtiformes; family Apogonidae; genus Ostorhinchus; species Ostorhinchus rueppellii. The sequence continues at coordinate 21,049,429 of JAQQZY010000029.1, forward strand.
GGAGAAGAGCCTCAGCAGCAGCAGCAGCAGCCCTGCATGACACACGCTTCACTCTCCTGTCTGTCTGAATCTGCCTGCATATTCTTGACAAAACCTCAACACTGGCCTGGTCGAACGAGGGAGAGAGAGAGAGGGAGGAAGGGAGGGAGGGAGGGGGTTGCAGGAGGCTGAACAGCAAAAAAAAAAAACACGTTAAAGCTACAGAGACGACATATGTGGAATGGTTATGAGAGCACTCATGGAGGACACATGGAAATGGAAATGGCAACGTTGGATTACATTTATACAATGCACAAGCTGTAGGAACATAATCCACCCAACCAACAATCACAAGACTGGAAAAAACAGCCTTCTCCCATAGAGTCCAATCCCTGCTTGTAGAAGGTGATAGAATAGAGATAGTGGGGGGAGGGCTAAGCCAGTACTCTCCATCCAGCATTTATTGGAAAACAGTGCGAGTGAAGCTCGCTACTGAAATTAGTTATTGATCTATTCTCTCCCTGAAGCCCATGGGTCTTTCCCACCACACCTGCACATTCTCTCATAGCCTTTTCTTTCACTGCAGCCTATTGTATCTTTCAACCTTTGCTTCAAGCTTCTTCATGTTGCGTTTGTTCATCTTTTCACACGGGGTATTATTTTTAAAAAAATGAGAAGATGGTGGTAATGGTACAAGAAAGAGTGATATTCAAAACCTCAAGGATGTTTGGAGGATAGAAAATGCTGTTGCTTCAGACTTTTTAACAAAATAATCTCTTGCTTTGTAGTATTTAGTAAAGTACTTGACTTACAAGCTAGTATTTTTTTTCATAAAAATCACTATCAAAATACTTGGTGTGTTCATACTTTAAGTAATCACATTAATGTTCATTTCATTACGAATGCTTCACTATTATTTCAAACCACGCTCACTGGCCACAGACTAGAATATAAAGTAGCTACTCCATGCATGTCATAATGTAGGGAAAAGAAACCACAGTGATCAACAGTTTAGAACACACCTAAGTATATGCCATGGAAGGTGAGCTTGGAAAGAAGGTTTATGAATATGACTTGAATCATTAATAATAATTCAGACAGTAGAAGTTACCACTCTTTCTTTATTACTTTTTTCTCATAAATCTTGACACCAGCTTCCATTTCTAATTCATGTAAACTTTAACAAATACATATTGAACCACATGGTGTTTGTATTACTTTCCTTCTTTACTGCAGTTTCTTGTCTGGCCCTAAACAGTTGAATTCACCACCACGTCACCAATGCACAGGGTGGTCTATTCCGGGCCTTTTCTTCTATAGCGTGCAGCCTGAGCAGAATGTGCATCTCCTTGTCTTTCACTAGACAATGTCTAGACACGGGATAATTGCAGACATCACTGAACACTCAGCTGCTGCTAGAAACCTCCTGGGAGTTGAGGTGGACTTTGAGGGAAATGGCCAGCAGTGAGGGGGTCATGGCACTCACACCCCTCAGATGCGGTGCTCATGCGTTTGCCTGTGCATCTGCGTAATGTGCGTGTTCGCTGGTGTGAAAGCAAATGCGCATTTGGTAGTGTGTGGGAGAGAGAAAGGAAGAGTGAAAGAGAGCGTAGACTCTGAAACACACAGTACCAAGTGTTCATAGCCGCAGATGTGGTGACTTCATCAGAAAAAAATGTACCCCGTCCTATTGCTCTGCGAGTGTTGATGGAGCGCACCAGAATTAATGGCTGCATAAGTCGAATAAAAGCAAAATCTCTCAGGATATTATGATGTTTTGTTCTTACGCTGGCCTACATTTATGATGCTTTATCTCTCGTATGATTCTAGCAGTGTGGCTCAGACACTTTTAAACATGGAGATTTACCCGGGTGTGTGGTTGTGTGTTGCGGGGGGGTGCTGGTTGGTGTGTGAGCTCTGAGAGATGGTCGCAGGTCACTGAGTTCACCCAGGCCACAGGACTAATCTCAGTGGGGGTGGATTGGATACTGGATAACTGAATCCTGTTGGGACAGGCCACCTCCCCACTCTACTCCAGGTGTTGGTTCCACCTTTAGATTGAGACATACTGAATGTTGTGTTCACCCGCCCTTAGGTTTATGGAGCGTTCTGTGTGGTTACATTAAAGTTCTGTTTGATTTTCTTTGCAATGTGCATGTATTTGGGGAAAAGTTATTACAAATACAGTGGAGTCTTTTCTTTTGAGTAAAAAAACCCAAACTTCCATAGTCATTTTTTAATTTCCGTTTTAAGAGTTGCCTTTCCTTGTACTATGTAGATACTCAAATGTATTTTGGCACAACATGTACATGGCAGTGTTTTTTGTTAAGTTTAGGTCTGACTGAGTTTCAAATGGTATCTCTGTTGAAAGAAAGCAGGTCCGACAAGTAAATTAACCGTACTGCTACATGCCAAGCTTTAACAGAAATCTGTTTTTGTTCCTTTAGGGGGAATGGATTGAAAGTGTAGCGCACCAAAAAGTTGCAGTTCCATTCTGCACTTCTATTTTAAAAGTGCACAAATCCACCACCCTCTACATTTCTACAACTGACGCCATTTCACAGAAATTCCAGACAACTGGCGCCTGAGCTCTGCCTCCAAGAAGGACATGATGAATAGGACACACCCTTGGTATGCTAGTGAATGGTAGAATATATGGCACACTGCAGTGTTACAGCCCAGATTCATTACAGCCTTCATCCTCCTAGCTCTTTTCAGTGTCATTTTCTCTGCTTTTCTCCCCTGCGCTTCATGCTGCTCGCCTATTTTTAAAGCTTGAATTTGAGTGAAATGCACTGAGGCACCAGTAAGGCGAGCTACAGCTCTTTCCAGCGCTGGTTCCTGATCCACCTCTTTGTTGTGGTCTATGCATGCCTGCTCTAGTCACATGACTGCGTTTCTATGGCAACTCGGGTTTGAGTAATCATTTGCGTTACGACCTTTATTCCCTTGAGGAAAGGGGAGGGGGAGGTTAGACTGAGCCTGTAGAAAGAAGGAGCGAGAGGAAAGAGAAAAGACAAGCAGAAGGGGAGCGGTGGAGAGGCACAGAGAGAGAAAATAGGCAAAAACAACGGCTGTAGAGGGAAAACGAAGCCTCTTTATTTTGTATTTTCTGTTTTTCTCCTCATACTTCGTGTCAGCCTCCACCTCAACATTTTCAGTAGTTGAAAAAAAGACAAAGAACTGCCACTAAACACCGGGTTGTGTGCTTCAGTTGCACCATAATATCTTTTATGCTGTGACTCACTCTGTGACTAGGGGAGGCGAGTGAGTTTGGCTGGGGAGGCAGGAGGCATGTATGTTTCATAAGGGCCTACTCACACACACACACACACCTCCCCTTCATTTCTTCTCAGAGGAAAAGCAGTACT
>JAQQZY010000029.1:21058785-21070666 GCA_030068375.1 Ostorhinchus rueppellii
TATATATATATACTTTTTACTTTGTTTTTGTGTTTCTTTCTTGCTTCTTTCTGCTATTCTATTCTATTCTATTCTATTCTATTCTATTCTATTCCTAAACATAATATTCTACCCTACTGAATTCAATTCTACTCTATATGAAGAGTTTTGTGATTTTTTTTTTCTGGATTTATGAAGCCCAGAACACATTTGGTGAAATGCAGCATGCCCTCTCCTACGTGCATTCTCAATGAGGCTAGTAGTGATATTTGCGTATAACAGAAGCACCGCCTCCTTCCCATTGGACAATGTCTACGTGAGGGCGTGGCAAGGAAAGATGAGAGTTGCAAATCCATGCCCTTACTGGGAAGACATGGAGCGCTATGGACACAGTCTACTCGAATCAAGTAGGAATCTCAACTAAAGACATAAATATTTCTTCAAATAGGAAACAAACGATTTGAGAAACAGAAAGGAAAGAACGGGTGGCCCGGTTGAGGATGGAGTGTGCATTTGACGCACAGAACCTGATCTCCATTTCTTTGAGGAAAATCCAAAGCTCCAGGACGCAGAGAGGAGGCATCAAGCTCCACAAGAACTTGCTGGTAACGTACGTACTGAGAAACGCCAGGCAGTTTTATATGAGCAAAAACTTGTCGCAAACGCAGAGGACGCATCAGTACGAGGACGTAGCTGCAGTCCGCGAAAAGCAAGAATACCTTGAATTAACTGGGAGCTTTAAGGAGTTGGCCGATGACTTCTACTGCAACTTTACTGGGGTTGAGTCGGACACTTGGCACTGCGGAGCGCACCAGCCCAACGACCAGCCTGCAGAGGTGGCGCACCAAGACGCATCTGCCTGCGCAATGGTGTCTCCAAGTGACTCTGACCTTATGGTTTCGGAAGCCTGTTGGAGTTGTGTAGACAAATCCTCCTGGGAGTTACCTATCCCAAACACACAAACCAACCAAAAGACTGTCCTGGACTTGGACACGCATGTGGTGACTACTGTCACGAATGGATACTTCCACTCAGACTGTTGCGCGCAGCCAAAACAGCCGCAGGGCGCGCAGTGCTACGCTAAGAAGCGAAAGATGGACACAAGTTATCACATTGTTGATCCAGAGTTTTATTTGCCAGACTTTGGGCCGGTGCCATGTAAAAGAATGAGGACTGATGATGAATCTAATTTAGACTCGGACCAGTTGGACTCTTCAAACATTTCCAATCTGATCTCAGTGTTGGGTTCAGGTGGACTATCTGAGTTTGTGAGTTGGCAACAGACGGACCTTGAGCAAATATTCGCCACTCAAACTATTTGTATAAAACATACATTGTTAACAGGCAGCGGATGGACCAGAGCAATTGAAGCATTTTGATTTGTGTATATTTTTTCTATGTATCATTTTTATTTTAATGCTTTCAAATAAACCATGACACGACTGCAGTTCTCCACTCTGTTATTGAAAGGTGTTGCTGAAATGTGGTTCCATAGAGCAATCGCATCTGTTTTGGGTTACTTTTGCACATTGACATTTCTAGTGCCATTTCATATAAATTAATTGTACTTTTTCTTTAAGCTTTCTTTTCTGATTATTCATTTGGGATACTAGAGTCTGTCTTTGGTTTGTATTTCCTGAAGAAATGAGTTAACGCTGTTTCTGTGGAAAGCTGTTGGAAGAGCTCCATCATGTGGCTACTCAAGACCTGTACAGCCTCATGCACCTGATAAACAGAATTTTATTCTGCAAATGCATTATTTATATCAGGGCCTGTTCCATTAATCAATAAAAGTAACATAATTTAAGATCACTGATGTATTGACTTTTACATTGTTTCGTTCCCGGTGAATTAGATTAACATTATCCGACTAATGTTAAGTGTGCAAAAGTGATTTGGTGGATTTTATAGTAACCTTAATTTATTCTTTGCATCGCTATTATAATTTAATTTTGGATTACTATATAAAATATAGGTTTGCTGCTCATATCCAAACCCAGGAAAGATAATAGTTACATAACAGGTTATGATGGAACACATGAATCAGTCAGTATATCCAGTTACAGTAGAAATTATTATAAAGCAAGGGTGCATTTATTGCTCAAATATTAACTGTGAAATATCCCAGTGCCAAATGGGACGAATATACCAAACTCTCCTCCACTTTGGTGTGGAGCGCACAGTTGTCTTTGCTCGGTTGGTCCGAGGGGGGGCGGACAGCTGAGAATAGACAGTGTGGTGGTTGTCCTTGAGACATGACTGCCCGAGGTTTTCCCATCTTTATTCCCGGGATAGTCAAAGAATTGAACGCGTCCATCTGACAAGATGTTTGGTGTTTTTGTCAGAACAGCGGTGAGTTTATTCCCTATCCTGCCTACAGTATTTTTAGTGCGTAATAACAAACGCAGTAACGTACGTTTGGCTTTACGGCAGCAGGCTGAAGGGGGTGGGGCCGCTGCAAATACTGCAACAATGTGATATTAACCCGGGATAGAATCTAACTTGTGATTTGCCTACTTACAATCCAGTTATTATATATATTTACTATGGCAAGATTTGATTTTATGCTCAAACCGGGCGTGTTTAGCTTAGCTTAGCCTTTAGCATATGCGCATGTTAGCTTAAGTGCACTCTGCAAAAAGGACACAAACCGAAATACACCTGCACTTGTATGCACTCCAGCGTCCTATTTATTGTAACAATTTCTTCATAGTGTCTAATTTATATTCATACGCATTGCTTAGACTAACAATAATATCTCAGGACACGATAGTCATCATAGTTTTATTTTGAAAAAAAAGATACCGGAAGTTCTTATTTGTGCTCATTGAGGCTTGACCTTAATTTTGGAATGATTTGTGTGTATTTGTGCGATAGAGTCCACACACTGTTCCTGAGCAAATTGGTTTTCCTACTTTTACTGAATGCATTTCTAAAGTATTTTGCCATTCCCTTGGATAGACCTTCAAATGTGAGCTTTGCTCAGTTGAATACTAATTACCACAGTGAGCATTAGTGCACACGCAGATTTGTTGCCCTGTGTTTGTTTTAGTTGCCATTCCAAAGGTTCAGCTGTGTCATCCTTCTATTTATATGCTAGTACAGCCTGCAACAGTGGAGCCTGACAAATAGTATAACTGTTTTTCTCAGTTGTTTTGGTGTCAAATTTCACAAACCAAATAAATTTACTTGAGTCTCTGTAAATAATGTGAAATGCTGTTCACAGATTTAAACATAGTAATTACTTGAATCCTTTTGCACAAGCTCATATACTTTTCCACAGCTTGATTGCATGTACTTAGTGTTTAACAACTTGTTGACACCTGGATTTGTGAGGCAGCTCTGGAGTCCAATTAATCTTCTGGTGCAACTTCTTCGAACACCATTTGAATTAATACGAGGCTGACTGAGGAAATATAAAGTATTAATAAATGCTTCACTGATTTGACCAAAATTGTTTTCCAGCTGCGGCCAGGTGTGGTGAAGCCATGCCGCTTGGTTAGACCCACGACACAGATCCCAGAGCGGTCCCTGGCTCACCAAGAGGGTTTACCTAAACTGCCTGTGCCATCCTTGAAGCAGACATGTGAGCGCTACCTGGCAGCACTTGAGCCCATTGTTAGTGAGGAGGAGCTTGAACACACTCGGCAACTGGTGCAGGAGTTCCTCAAAGGTGGTGTCGGGGAGCGGGTGCAGAAAGGCCTGGAGCGCCGTGCACGCAAGACAGAAAACTGGGTAGATATATGGCTTTATTTAGTTTTTATGTGGCAGGTCCCCTTGCTAAATTAGCTAAAGGGCACAGAGATAAAATCAGGATGCTTTGGTGCATGAAACATCAGTGTGTCATCAGTCCCACCTTGAAGATGCCAGCACATTACATCCTGTTCTCTGACTATTACTGTTTTTTATGTAGCTGTCTGAATGGTGGATGCAGTCAGCGTATCTCGACTGCAGGATGCCAGTGGCGGTTTATACTAGCCCTGGGGTTGTCTTGCCCCGTATGCATTTCCACGATCGCCAAGGACAGATGAGGTGAGAAACCAGGAACGAGCTTTTTTTCTTCCCATACTATGAATCATAACAGTATTAATTGTAAGTATATTAATGAGGATGTTCCAAAAGTGATTTACTTTGTGTTGAAGTGCAGGATAAACAAGCCTGCATGAAGGTAGAGTTTCCAGCCAACCTTTACACAGGCTTCCCTCTACTCTCTCTGGCTATTTAAAGCACTTCAGCGGTTCATGGCATCGCTCAGCTGTTTTTGACTATACTGACCCATGGGACATGCGGTGAACACAGTAAATCTAAATCCGTTGGTAAAGTTTGAAGGCTTCATTGTACACAGGGCATGTGGCACAGTTAGGCACCCTGAGATAAAGTATACATGCATTAGTCTCCTCAGAACAGTTTACAGATGACATATTATTTGTTATGCCTTTATGTTGCAGGTCCTCTTCCTAAATTAGCTAAAGGGAGCAGAGATATAATCAAGATGTTTTGGTGTGTATGTTATATGTGTCCAGTAAAGAAGAGTTTTATCAAATATCTCAATAACACAGTTATGTCTCTTTTGTAGGTTTGCTGCCAAATTAATTGCAGGAGTTTTGGAATTTAAAAAAATGATCAACACGTGAGTTGGACTGAAAAAGACATCCTACCTAAACGCTGCTACTGCATAAGAAACGTATCATCATTAAATAAAATTGATGCCAAAAACTGCACATGTATAATATCAGCTGCTGTATCCTAGTGAAAACCTGCCTGTAGAGTATTTGGGTGGGAAGCCGCTATGTATGGACCAGTACTACCAGATCCTGTCCTCCTGCCGTGTCCCAGGACCAAAGAGAGATACAGTTGTCAATTATGCCATAGGGAAGACACCGCCCACTCATATAACTGTTGTCCACAACTTCCAGGTACTCTAGATGGCACTGCTGCTCTTCCCATTCATGTATTCACCAGACATTTACAACATTAAAACCACTGATGTGATTGATTTCCAGTTCTAAATTATCCTGACCTGATTTTCCCCCCAGTTCTTTGTCTTGGATGTGTATAACAGTGACAGCACCCCGCTGACAGTGGACCAGATTTACATGCAGCTGGAGAAAATCTGGAACTCCTCTTTGCAGACTAACAAGGAGCCCATTGGTATCTTAACATCCCAGCACCGCAATACCTGGGGAAAAGCTTATAACAACCTCATAAAGGGTGAGCAGAGGACAGATGAAAACTGAAGTCTTCTAATTAGAATATTTCAGACAAAGTGTCTATAAAGCTGTTGGTGAAGGGGTCATGTGCCATTTTATTATTCCACAGACAAGACGAATAAGGAGTCAGTCCGTGCCATTCAAAAAAGTATCTTCACTGTTTGTTTGGACGCCCCAATGCCTCGAGTGTCAGATGAGCTATACCAGAGCCGTGTGGCTGCCCAGATGCTGCATGGAGGAGGGGCTCGCTGGAACAGTGGCAACCGCTGGTTTGATAAAACTTTGCAGGTTTGTTTGAAAACATTATATCATGAAAAAAATAGATCAGCAATATGAGGAAAAAATATATATATATATTTATTTGCAACTCATCCTCAGTTTATTGTTGGTGAGGATGGTACATGTGGACTCGTATATGAACATGCACCTGCTGAGGGACCTCCCATTGTGTTCCTCATCGATTATGTAGTTAAATACATGTAAGTTTAACGTAAAGAAATGTTTTATTTATTTATTTTTGTTTCAAGTGAATGTATCCTCATTAAGTGTGTTTTCCAATAGGCAAAAAACGGAAATAGTCCGTTCCCCCATGGTTCCTTTGTCCATGCCACAGAAACTGCGTTTTAACATTACACCTGAGGTCAAGAGGGACATTGAAAAAGCCAAACAAAATATGAACATGTACGTACTGTCTGTTTTGTACTCTTTATTTTGTCATCTTTGAGTGTCCAAAAAAGCGCTATATAAGTGTGATTATTATTATTATTATTATTATTATTATTATTATTATTATTATTATTATTATTATTATTATTATTATTATTAACTCTGATGTCAGACTGATGGAGGGTCTGTTTGTTTTTGTTAGAATGGTGCATGACTTGGATGTGAAGGTACTTATGTTTTCTCATTTTGGAAAAAACGTGCCAAAGCAACACAAGCTGAGTCCAGATGCTTTTATACAAATGGCACTGCAACTTGCCTATTTCAGGTAAGAAATACCTTTAACTGTCCCAACGTAGCTACATGTAGTCACTTCTATGGCTTAGTATTCAGTCTACTATGTTTACACTGTAGGATGTACAATATTTGCTGCTCCACGTATGAGAGTGCGTCATTACGAATGTTTAAATACGGACGCACTGATGCAATTCGTGCAACTACTGTCGACTCATTAAGATACGTCCAAGCCATGGAGGATCCATCGAAGCAGGTACTGCTAAAGCATGTAGCACAAATATACAGGACAACGTCTCTGATCTATTGGACTGAGTAGTAAATGTTTCCAACAGAACACAGAGAGAGTCGCACTGCTGCAGAAGGCTGCTCAGACACACAAAGAAAACACATATAATGTAAGAACAGGTTTCACCAACAAACCAATCTGTTTTGGTTTTTTCTGTTAATCTCAGCTTTACAGAATTAACATTTGCTTTCCAGGCAATTCATGGACAAGCCATAGACCGACATCTGCTTGGAATAAAGATGCAGAGTATTGAGGACTTGACCTCCATGCCTGAGATATTTATGGATACTTCTTACGCTGTGGCACATCATTATAATCTCTCTACCAGCCAGGTTGATCTACGCTATATTTATAGAATGCCAACAGTCTGTTACAACACAGCAAATGATTATATGTTGTCATATTTGTTTGTTTGAATATTTGCCCTCTTCTCTCCCGTCTCTGTGTCCAGGTTGGCTCTAAGACAGACTGTGTGATGTGCTTTGGTCCAATGGTGCCAGATGGCTATGGAGTGTGTTACAATCCCATGGATGAGCACATCAACATCGCCATCACGGCCTTCAACAGCTGTGAGGAGACGAATGCTGCCAAGTTTGCCCAGGCTGTAGAGGATGCTCTGTTGGACATGAGAGCCCTTCTGGAAGATACAGCTACAGCCAAGCAGTGATCCCACACTGTAGCCTGGCACTGTGCTCGTGGCATACCAGTCTCTATGGGAGCTGGAAACGAACTGGTGCCGAAGTTATGGCAAAATGCCACGTTTCCATAGATGCACAATTTATGAGTGTGTTGGGCCTTCAGGAAAACCGTTTATTGAGTTGGTTTCAGGATGTTTTAATGTGTGAAAACTGATACATAATAGTAATTGTATATTTTAATATATTGTGTTATATAAAGTATTGCTTTAACAAGATTTCTGTTTGTAATAAAAATATTTATTCTATTAATATTAATATTCATATGAATTTTCCTAGTTTCATTTGCAGATTTCAGACAGATAATATCCTGACTTGATCTGCAGATTTCCAGTGTTTTGGTCCATTTATGAATAATTTCAAGATCTTACATAACCAGGAAAATCAAGCAGAGGATAATCTTACCTAACAGACCAGTGCAGAAGATAATTAACTATATTACACATTCTGACCACCTTAAAAAATATATTTAGGGTCAGCGATGAATAAACGAATATTCAGCTCTAAAGCTCCCTTCGGAATGCAGATAGTCGCCATGAAATTCAATCTCAGCCATGTTTCCAGAGGAGTGCCACAGGAACAGCTGTTGGCCTTTAAACACATTGGTCTTCAAGACATCCATGTCCCGGATCTAAGCAAGAAACAGAACACGTTTGGCCATTATTATTATTCTTTTTTCCCCCCCATTTTAAATTTCAAACATGAATAGCATAGCATATTTAAAAGCTTTTTCGCACCATAATGAATGTAGACTGGGAGTTGGTGGCATTGAATACTAATCCTATATGAAGAGCTTGGATTCTGATCTTCACTGATGGTGGAGCGTTGATGAGAACTCTGCAGGTGTGATTGGTGTTGGAGGTTGTTGGATTCTCAAAGACACCATTGGGGGAAAACAGCTGAATGTCGCAATCTGTGCAGCAGGACAAAAAAATGACATCATTGCAAATACACATGCATTCCATTATATTAGATGAGTGATGCGGACTTCATTTTACTGTTAGACTTGTAAAATATTAAAATACTGTTGCCTCCAACTAAAGTGTTACACATCAGCTTTATTTATTATAAGTTAGATAGTGTTAGATTTTGCACATGTTCAATAACTACCATACATCTGTTGCAGTTGAACTTCCAACCTGTTGCATTACTCCATCTAGGGGCCATAATTTGGTGAAAAAGTCATACTGTCCTAACATTCTACTCTTAACACCCAAGTTGCTATAAACAAAAAATAAATGCATTACCATTTAATGAAGCATCATTTTACAGTTTTCTGTCAATTTGTTTCTGTTGTCATGAATCTAAATAAAACCAAACACTGGATGTTTAAAGTGCAATTACACAAGTTTTAATTGTGACTGACTTTATCCAACTGCTCTCCACAAATTCTTCATCAGCCTATTTTTGAGATGTTAAGAGAGTTAGATTCTAAACCCCAACTCTGACACGAGCACTTTAACATGACGTGATAAGCTGTCTTACCCTGATGGTGGATCTTCTTTGTGTTTTTCTGGGAGCTGTATTTTAGCACCACTCCATTTCCAGCAGTCATCAGATTCTGACGCACCAGCAGGACATTGGTTCTGGTGGTCAGTTCACTATCAGTTGCGTGCTCACACTTCCTCACAAATACCAGTCGATCAAAAAATGCCACATATTCTTCTGCAGGTAAAGATGCATCAGATTTTCAGGTCAAATTTAGATGAATAACCCAGGAAAAGGAAAGGCAGTTCTTGATCGGTGCTTACTTTTTTTGCAGTTCAAGGCACTTGATTCCACTTGAATGTGAATCACTTCATCCAGGGGTCGACCTATTGATACTGTACAGCGACCGGTCACATTTTTAAGGTCCACCGTCCCTGATTCTTCCAATAGAAGCTGTCCACAAACTCCTAGTCAAGAGCAGATACTGTTATAACCTTGCATCTGCCTACATCTCTTACTGAGAGCAGGTCAGTGTTCGTGCTTACTAACTGGTTTTAGGTGCTTGGGTGGTAACTGCCTTCTCTGGAATAATGACTCCCTCTGTTGGCCTCGGATGAATAATGTCAGTAGGATGATGTGGCGTGTCTTTGACGCTCACAGCTGGGGATAGCAGCGGTCCCTCTGTGAGGTGAGAAGGTGCTGCAGTGGTGATACTGGGGGTGACTGAGGTGGGTGACACATCTCTGCAGCTTTCCATGTTGCAGCCCTGGATGGTGATGGGTTTGGGCATGTGCATACAAAACAGGGGGCTGAGAGGCTCGGGCTTTGAGGGCCCCATGCATGACACTGCTCTGGACTGGATCCCATATCCACAGGGTACCGAACACTGAGGAGCAATACAAAACAGCAGTGTGGTTTTGTTGATTTTTAGTCATTTTATAAGACAAAAAAGGTTTTCCATAATGATTCACAGATAGATGTAAAAAAAAAAAAAAAAAAAGCCAAACCTTTGCACATACAAATATGATTATTTGTCACTTCCACTGTCTGTAACCACATTCAGACTCATTTACAAAATATTACCACATAACAATAATGGAGCTGGCAAAAAAAATGATAAAGTATTTATGCAAGAACATGTTTCCAGACTATTGTAATTTATTTGTGACATATACATATACAGATGCATTAAATGGAATGGAATCAGTAATTATTGGACTGGGGTAAAAAATAAATAAATAAATAAGATGAAATGGTATATTCTGTGAAATAGCAAAGCTGACGTTTTAAGAAAATGATCTCAAACATGCCAAAACTGGTCGGATTGTGAGCGTGTAGGTGTTCAATGATTAGAAAAGAAAAATGGGATTTTACCCTCAGTGATAATATTTACATTATTCCAACAATTTTGCAATTAATATACAAGATTTTTAATTTCACAGGGCTCTATGTTTTGCTTTAGTTGTATTGTTTGCTATCCTGTGAAATGTACCTGGCTCCATGGTGACACCTCCCATCTGAAGGTGCAGACCTGCACCAGACAGGGCACTGTGGTGGCTGGTTTGACTGCTGCAAGGCAGTTTTCCTCTGAAACCACACTCTCCTTTCCATTGACAAACTGGACACAAGATACGATTCTCTGAGCTACACCCAAGCCACAGGACACTGAGCATGGCAACGTCCTCAGAACTTTCCACCTGGACAAGTTAAAGTGGGAATTAAATTATCTGGCACTTGTAGGAATTATTTCAAACATGTATGTCTCAGTATGTAGAGTTTACCTTGCTGGGCAGCTTTGGGTGTTACATGTCACCACTGCTGCTGGTTTAGGAAAGTCTTGGCATTCTATATCATCTATTACCACCTCCTCCCCTTCTATTTCTCTAGCGCAGTACAGCACCCTGTTGGCCACCCCTCCTCCACATGTTACACTGCAGACTCCTTGCTTAGAGCGCCACCTGGTTGTCAAAACACATTCTTACTACTACAGTTTTTATGCTCTTCAGTTTTAACAACAAATTCTTTTTTTCTACAGTAGTTTTTTCTTGTTTTCTAGTAATATGACGTACACTACAGTATCCGGTGTGCATGTGTGTGTCATGTATAATGGAGTCTCACATGGGAGGACACACAGATCTGCTGCAAATCTCAGAATAAGGAAGAGGTCTGGTAGAAGCATCACAGTGGAAGTCAGACACACCCAGTCTGGTCTGGTGGTCCACACATGAAAACCACACCTGCAGGGTACCTACATAAGCATCAGGCTTTGGTTGACCTTATCCAACGAGAGCACGTTGTTTCTGAGGGATGTGATTAAATATGCTGTCACTTACCATTGCCACAGGTCTTTGAGCATGGGCTGATAACAGGACTCCACACATACACAGGAGATTGTCTAGATCGTGGCAACAAGCCAGTCTTTACTATAGGCTCATCCTGGTTAAATAAATAAATAAATAAATAAATAAATAAATGTTTAGAAAAGTCGCATACTTCCACATATTCTAGATTTGTAGGCATGTGGTTTTTCTCCTTCTTCCACCTTACCTCCCCTTTAGATTCCCACCCGATGGGACAGACAGTTACTACACAGGGCACTGAGTCATGTGGTCTCATCTGCTTTGAACAGAAGCTGTGATCCACTTCAACATCCTTGCCAGCTTCTTGCCGGACACAAGAGACAGTGCGTCTTGCCTCTCCTGGCCCACACACTGCTGAACATTCCCCTGGCTCTGAGGCGTGCCATCTGTGAACAGGTATGACTTTATTTTTCAGATGCAAACACGGATATTGTTGAAACTGAAACAGTGGCATTGCACCTGAAATGTGTAGAGTTATGCAGCTTTATTTCCCCATTCACAGTCATTTCTTGGTCATTTTTAAGCACTTATTAAGCACAAGGTTAACAGTACAACATGGTCTGCATACCTGGCAGGACAGTGGTGGGTATTACACTTTTCAACAGTATGTGGGGTTGAATCATTTGGACATTCAGAATCAGGAACTGTCACAATATCAGTTCCAAGGTTCTGGACACATCGAACAGGACGCACTCGCTCTCCTCCACCACAGGATGCATTACAGGGTCCAAACTCCCCTGTTTCCCACCTGCAAAACAGTACACATTATTTACGCCCCATATGCGTTCGACTACACTGCTCTACAATTCCTTAGAAAATCTCTGCTTCAGACATTAAATGTGCTAAATCTTACATAGTTTCATAAGATGAATCAGAAAACAAATCCCCAAAGTGCTGCTTAGCTCATGTTTTCAGTATATATGATGGTGTGTTATTCCACATATATGTTGGTTTATGTACATT